>CM059186.1:31948637-32548637 GCA_030323885.1 Branchipolynoe longqiensis
TTGGCAAGTGGTGAAGGGGTAAGCCCCTCCACCTGCTTCCGAGCCTCTGGGTAGCTTATCCGGTTTTCAGTTTTAACCCGCTGGATATGTTTCTCTTTCATCCAAACAGGACAATCCTTCGACACGGCCATATGGGGACCCAGGCAATTGGCACATTTTGCCTGGTTCTGACAATCAGTGTTGTCATGACCCATCTGGCCGCATCGGAAGCAGGTTACCTCGTGTTTGCAATTATCCTTTCCGTGTCCGTACTTTTGGCATTTGAAACAGCGAAGAGGATTCGGGATAAAAGCATCCACGCCAACACTGAGGTAACCAACTTTAAGTTTCTGGGGCGGCACTGGTGTACTAAATGTGAGGATGTAGGTGTTTGTTTTTATTTCATTACCTTCTTTCCGTATGATTATCCTTCGAACGTTTTGTACACCTTGTGGTTTCAGCTCGAGTGCGATCTCATCCTCACCGACCTCACTCAGATCTCTAGTTCGGATAACACCTCTACTAGAGTTGAGGGTACGGTGAGGAGAGGCCTTTATGCCGACACCTGCCAACGTGCTTGCACGTTGCAGGTTGTCGGCTTGGGCCTTCTTTGCGCACTCAACCAGAAAATCACCAGACTTCATTCTTATGACCTTTTTGACGGTGCCTGCTATCCCCTTGATGCCTTTATCAATGGCAAAGCAAGAGGGCTTGGCAGCCGAGTCAGTGAAAGCGATCACAATGAATCGCGGCCAATTTTTTTCTATAATGGGATCATCGTTTTCAGAGTCCGAGTTGTCAGCCATTTGTCTTTTTTTTTTTGGGGGGTAGTTATTTGCCATATTTATTTACTAATTTTTCATCGTCCTTGGTCCCCCCACCCACCACGGAGTCCTACAAGGGGATGTGCAGAGCTGCGGTATCCGTCAGATGCACACCAGGGATGCAAGGACGGTATACTCAAATAATGAGGCAAAAAAATCTGCCGTCATTACTTGATTGACCCATTAGCCACCGCCTTCCAGGAATAGCTTTAGTTCAGAGGTTGTGCAATAACCATTTTTACAGTAGGTTTGATCTGTTTTGTTTTGATGAATTTACTTACTATCCTAGGGCAAGGCATGACCAGCCGATTGATTGGACCGGGCCAATCCAACCACTCATCTAGGTGAAGTCGGGGCCAAAGTGCGGTGTTGGATGGGTGAGAGCAATTGCTGCTCACCATCCTCAAGCACCAGGATCCCTTCCTCCACCGACACGAGTTGCAACTCACGGCAAACGAGTCGCCCCATTTGTCGCCTTTTACGATCTGCAAGGGGGTGCAAGGGAACTATTCTAACCCGGTTCCCCATGGGGGAACTGACCTGTCTTGTATGCTTAATCTTCTGCACTTCTTTCTCAAATTCATATTTTGTGCACTGCCGAGAGTACGATGGATGATCTCCCTTGCAGTTGGCACATTTAAAAATGGTACTTTCACACGAATTGTCATCATGATTTCCAGTACATTTAGCACAAACCAATTGCTGCCTGCATCTATCTTTACCATGTCCGAATCTTTGACATTTGAAACAACGGAGCGGGCCAGGGATGTATGTATGTATCAACCCTGACATTCAAATATCCAACTTTAATTGAATCTGGTAGCACCGTTGTTTCAAATGTCAAGATGAAAGTCTGAGTCGGCTTTCTGACACCTTCTCTTTTGGTATGGATGTGAAATGCATGAATAACTTTCTGATCAGCCAATTCTCTAACAATTTCATCCTCAGAGCAATCAACTAGATCTGCACATCGGATGACACCCTTCCTTGTATTTAAAGTCCTGTGTGGTGTGACCTTCACAGGGACCATTGCCAGGTTGGTGGTTCTTAGCAGATTGTCGGCGGGTGATTTTTTGCCGACTTCCACCAAGATACCACTTCCCAGTTTCCTAACACTGATGGGATCTCCGGCAATGCCTTTGATCCCTTTTGCTATGGCGAATGGTGACATCTTTGACAGAGTAGTATCACTGTCTGATCCCATAATTACCAAAAATCTTGGAAATGTCGTTGTCATATGTCCTTTGGTCGTTCCTTTGTCGTCATCATCTGAGGAAGTATCCTTCCTCAATCGTTTGCCGTGTGAGATTGAAATATCCATAGTATTTCTAAAACTTCGTTATTTGCAGTCCCCAGCCCTACTCTGACCCTATGAAGATGCAGAGGAGTGGGGCAGAGCCCAGCACTCTTATGCACGGGGATATGCAAATAATATACTCGCAGGAAGCAAAATTTTAAATAAAAACTTACTTCACCTTGATTAGCTCATGAGCAGCCGCCTTCTAGAACTACCACAAATACAATTACAACAATGCATTATAAATTTCAAATAGTAATGGATGAATGAATGAATGAATAATCATCACATAATTGAATGGCAGTCCTAGGGCATGACACCACCAGCCGATTGATCAAGCCGAGCCAAACTTGACCACCTGTTTAGGAGAAATCCAGGCCGAAGTGATGTGTTGGTTATCCCTCAATCACCAGGATCCCATCATCCTCCGACACAGGTCACAACCTACGGCAAACAGGTTGCCCTCATTTAGTCGCCTCTTACGACATGCTCCAGAGGGATACAGTGAGAAAATTCTTATTCTACGAACCCCCTTCCCACAGGGAAAAAAATGTGTTTGAGTGTCAGTGGGGACTGACACCCAATGCATTCAGGGGGAGGTTCCCCCTTGAGCAGAAAAGCATGTGTAAGCCACGAGTGGCCAATACAGCAGTGGCTAAGGACCACTTGGTCCCGCCGACCCCGCGCATGGGTCTGTGGTGGGTTTCCCACAGATGGTTCAATTTCTTTAAGTTTATTAATATTTTCATCCCACTCATGTTGCCATTTGGATTTTATGTGGGTAGCTACTAGTGGTTTCAGATCAGAGTGAGGGATCAGACACGGTTCAATATCACAGTTCAGGGCCTTCTTCGCAGCCCGATCAGCTCGTTCGTTTCCTTGTATGCCGGCATGGCCAGGAACCCAGCACAGGTGGATGTCATACCCATCCTTTGCCAGTTAGTCCATTTTATAGATGACCGTTGCTAGAATAGGGTGATCTGTTTTCAGTCCAGCAACAGCCAGGTTTGATTGATTGATTGGTGGTTTCTTTACGCCGTGTCGGCAGCATAGGCCATATTCACGGCGAGAATTTTTTTTTTTTTATTCAACCATCGCCTTTACAGTTGGTCCATTTTATAGATGACCGTTGCTAGAATAGGGTGATTTGCTTTCAGTCCAGCAACAGCCAGGAGGCAAGAGAACGAATCACTGTATATAACATAGTTAGTGTCGTTGGATACCTCAATACACTCCAAAGCGAGAAGGAGTGCTCGGGCTTCCACAGTGAAAATCAAGCTCTGATCGGGCAAGCATACGCCAAATTTTTTGCGTTGGCAGAGTGCCGCAGCAGCTACCCGGCTTTGGTCTTTCGAACCATTAGTGTATATGGAGTTTGATTGATTGATTGGTGGTTTCTTTACGCCGTGTCGGCAGCATAGGCCATATTCACGGCGAGAATTGTTTGTTTTTTATTCAACCATCGCCGTTACATATAATGTAAAAGCATACAATCAGTTAGGTGTCAATAGACACTTATTAATTTTTAAAAGCCCAAAATCATATAATTAAATAAAATAGATGAGAGAATTAATTAATATATATTGTTTTAATGAATTATATGAATCGTTACAGACCAGCTGCCCTCAAAGTGTATATGGAGAGATGGTCTGCAAACTGCCCTTGAATCTCTGCATGCAGTCCTTGGTATTCGAGTGGATGTGTCCCAGACTTCCTCAGTTCCATGAGTCGGAGGGTAACCAATGGCTTCCTCAATGACCACGGGGGATGTTCTGGAACTTTGGCATCCTCCAACACGTTCAAATCCACGCCTAAGGCTTCGAAATGAGGTTTCATTCGGAGCCTCAGTGGCCGGATGTAATTCGGCCTTGCTTCATACCTGGATTCATCATGTTGCTCAAATAGACAATTGTGTGCAGGATTCAATGCATTAGATTCTCCAGTTGTTATTGACCTCCCTTTGACACCTACCACTACATCTTCTCCAGTAACTGTCATCACTACCCCCACAACACACAGGATTAGTGAAGCATCATCAAATGGAAGCCCTCTGACACTGCCCCGATCATATTGGAGCCACAACTTCAATATTCTGTGGACCTTGTTGCCCTATAACATCAAATGTGCCCTCGAACAAGGAAAAAAACTTGCCAAGAAACAGAGAACAGACCTCTGTAATTCTTTTGTGGATGCTATGCTGCGTGAATGCAAAAAACTTGGTAGGGAAGTATTTGGACCAGTTGCAAGGAGGGTCGTAGGAACATACTCTCAGTCCTTAAAGGACAGTTATGCTGATGCAACCATTGGCAGTGGTTTCGACAGTATAATGCACAAGCTCGAAGCACAGTACTACAACAAAATCAGATCTGCTGACGTGCCTTCCAAGAAAAGAAAGCAACTCGATATGGATAAAACACCAGGCAGTACTAGCCGAATTGACACCTACGGGTGCATGAACTATATCCCTGATATCCCAGCTGGAATATCAAGAAAATAGATGGAAGAAAGCAAGGAGTGGTTGGTGGCTGAACACACCAGAGGACACTGGGCTGAAGGCATGATCAGTGAACACATGTCAAAATCCTACATCTTGCAAAGGGAGGATGTTGTAAACAACAAGCCTGTGACGGACCTCATCAAGGAATGGCCATTTATATTCAAAGCCAAGTGGCTTTTGGCCCATTTCGGACACTTGGTGGGCAATTCTTGCAAAGACGTACTACACAACAAGCTGGCAAAGAAAAGAAAGTCCATCCTGCAATTCATGAGGGCGAACAAAAAGCCAGTGCACACCATCCAAGAAGTGGAGTTGGCCATGGATGTGCTGAAGTCTGAGATACCACAAGCAGCTGGCACAGTACTGATGCTGTGTGAGTACTTCAAGGAGAAGTGGGAATACTTGACTGTAACTGTTGATGTAAGTATTAATTAAATATTGATTAAGACTTAGTTTAAAGAAGGACAATCGTACATATTTAAATTGTTTGTTATGTTGATCATCTGAAAAATCCAGAAAATGTACATGCATGTATTTTTTATGAATTGTTTCAGCTTTACAATATTTTGAATTCTAGACCAAATATGTTTCAAGGGAATGGAGTATGTAGTCTATACATTTGTGAACAAGAAAAAATCATTTAATAAATTTGTTATAGACTTTATTAGTCAATGGATATATAATAGATTTTTAAATAAATTTTAAAAACAAAAAACGTTACTCCTTGCAACTGTTATTTATGTATTATTGTAGCTAAATAAGTGTCCATAATTTCCAGAAAAATATATTCAACAAATCACAATATGACTATTGATTTTGAATATCCCATAACAGGTACATTGTATCACTATTGTGTTTGAGGCAATGCCATGAATTAGGGAAAACAATACCCAGGGGCCATATGTATGAAGCCGTGCTGCGCAATCCCGGTGCTAAATGCCAGCGCCGAGGTCGCTATCACCGTCCTGGTGGAGTAGGTCAAGTCGTATGCTGAGGCACCCAAACCAGTGCGGGTAGTAAATCTTGGACTTATTTTTAGATTTGGGGTATCCCCCTTAACTGGTACCAGCGTGTACCGGCCAGCTTGCCATCTCCACACACCGGGCACCAGCAAGCCTTGTTATTGTGAACCGTGTCTGTGTGTCGTGTGTGTCTATTGTCTGCTTGTGTCTGTCTATGTGTGTCTGTCTGTGTTTCTGTGTATGTGTGGGTATGTCTATGTGTTTCTGTGTGTGTGCCTCTGTCTGTGTGTATGTCTGTCTCTGTGTCTCTGTAAAGTCAGGTCAGGAAACACAGACACATACACACACACAGACATACAAACACAGACAGACACACACACACAGACTCCTCACTCATGCATCCTTCCTATGACCTACATTCACTGACATCCCTCCCCACCCCACCCTACCACGCACACTGGCGGCACACTAACCGGCGTGGCCTGCCGTTAACCCTGATATGAAAGCAGGTTAGTTTAACCTGGGCTACGGACGGCGGCTAGCGCTGGCGCCGCTTCTTGCATGTGGATTCTCCACCGTTGGCCAAGTGGTGCCCGCCAAAACTTGGTTAGGGCGCTAGCACTGCCCCATGCATATGGCCCCTGAACTCTGATCTCCAAACAAAAAGCTGCATGCTAATTGTCCATAATTTGAGGACATAGAATGCAGAACAGCAGCCCTACCAAGTACCCCTTGTATTGTTGCATTTGGTAAGTTCAACTTTTTTTAGTCTGTTACAAAGTATTAAACAAAGGAGCTATTGTCATGACATTAGCGTTGTCTCCGCATTGTCTTATTTTAACAAATTATTATAACCCTAAAATGTTTTTTAAAGTTGTAGAAAAAATTATTTACAATTTTCTCAGCTACATACTTTAATAGACACCTTCAGTACATATTTACTAGACTGCATAATATTGGATTCTAAAATGGTGATGTTGGCTAGCTAACATTCCTAATTCACTCACGAGGCACCAGGGCGGCGTATCAGTCGCTTGTGATAAGCTCACTGCTGGTCTGACTGCCGCTGGAGTAACACCTATCGATTTTCGCTATGCCTCCTGCTAAAAGTCGTAGGGGAAAAAAGGGTGCCATGGTGCCGTCTCGTCCAGTCCTTCCCCGGAAGGTGTCAGCTCGAGCCCCACCTCGTCCCGCTGTGTCGTCTGAAGGAAGCTCTTCTCATGTTGGATCTGCATTGTCTGGGGCTTCGTCGGCTGTGCTAGCTCGCTTAGAAGCGTTGGAGCGGCTGGCTGCTTCTCCGGGGGGTGTCCGTGGTTCGGTCTCCGGGTCTGCTGATCGAGATTCCACCCCGGCCATCGTGACTCGCGTGAGTCGTTCTGCTCGTCGTGGGGGCTCTGGTCGCCTTCCACCGAATGTCTCGAGGGTGACAGCTGATGCTTCGTCGAGCTGGGTGCCTCATGGGTCACCGTCGCGGGATTCCCGCTCCCTCCCGGCTTTCTCGGTGCCACATCGGTTACCTTCGCCTTCCCCACAAGGTCGAGGGATGGCGCCGCTGCGTCCTGTTCCTACCGTTCCGCAGCAGTATGTTCATCAGCCATACCCAGCTGGGTTTCTCACTACATTGTCAGCACCTGGGCCTGCCGTGAGGGCTCCTCATCAGACACTTCCTCATCAGACACTTCCTACTGCAGCTGATTTCATGACGGATAATGTGCAAGCGTTACAGCGTCCCCCAGGTACGAACTGTTTTCCCCATCATCTCATTACTCGGGGGGATGCCTGTAAGAAGATTGCGTTAGGGGAGGCCACTTGGGCAGAGTACTTCTTTGCTATTCGGCTGTTGACCGAGCAGGCAGGTTTTCCGATAGTTTCGATTCCAGCTGTCCTACAGCATGAGAAAGATTTAGCTTTGATGGCGGTAACCTGGGATTGGCCGACATGTAGACGCTGGTCAGAGCGAGTCTTTTGCATGATAGCGGATGGACGCCTGAGGGATGGTTGGGCTGATTTAGCGGCTATTAAGGATATACAACGGGACATATGCACGGAAGCGGTCAGAACGCTTCAATCAAGGGCAGGATTCGGTCAGGTACCATATTCGCGCCCTGCGGCAGCTCCGGCGTCTCGGCCAACTACAACACCGGCTGCAGCCGGTTCAGCGACAGCCATAAATCCTCCCCCGGTTAACCAAAGGGATGACTATAGTAGAGAGACGGAGGGCAAACCGTGCTACTTGTGGAACTGGGGCAAGGACTGTGGGTTTTCGGCGACCCACGGTGTCCTACCCGATCGTTTACCACACATATGTGCTTGGTGCGCGTACCGCTTTAAGCGTGTTTTGGTTCATCGAGAGCAAGACTGTCTGAAAAAGAGGAGATTTCTGGACAAGAAAGCAAGTGAGGCGACGGGTAATGCTAATGATGTGAGTTCGTTTACTGTTTCAAATGACACTTTAACAGTAGGAGACCATGTTGTTGATATCCTAAAACTTGACCTCGCTCCCACAGTTCCTATTACTCCTGACCCTGTTATGGGACCGACTGTATCAGCGCCTGATAAGAACGTCACTCTTAATTATAGTATTTCGGTTGTGCCTGATAGCGCTAAGAACACAGTGCGAATATCAGATAGTGTTAGCACTGATAGGGGCGACGAAGCTGTATCTGAAATTGTTGCTGATTTGCCTACGATTGTTAATAATAATGATTTCTCTTCCCATGTGCAGAATTCGTCCTTAGACTCTAATACAGCAAGTAATACAATCATAGACTTAGAGATGCCGACATTCGATTGGTTTAATGATCCGTTAGAACTTGTTTTATCGGGTACTTCTGAGAAAATAGGTTTCATTCCGCCGCCAACGCCATTGGAGTTTCGAGATAGTTTGCTGGGCTTTTGGCCTAACTCGATAGAACAAGCTTGGTTTGGTCAAGCTATTTATCGTGATATATACGATAAAGTGAGGGTCACGGGGTTACCTAATTTCTTGGGAGCGCGGATTTCGGTTCCGTCTGGGCTGAATATTCCGAAATGGAGAGCTTTGTTATTAGATTATCCCGATGTGTTACTAGTAGATCATCTTGAATTTGGCTGGCCATTGGATTATACTTCAGAACGAGTACCTGTTCCGACCTTTAGGAATCATTCTCTAGCCGATAATGCTGAGTTCCATATCGAGAAATTTTTTGCTACAGAGCTACAACATGGTGCATTGTTAGGTCCGTTTTCCTCCGTTCCGTTTATGCCATGGTGTCAATTTAGCCCTATGATGACCAGGCCTAAGAAAGGTTCTACAGATAAGAGAATCATTATTGACCTAAGTTTTCCAAGAGGTAGAAGTGTTAATGCGGGTATTGTTCGTGGTTTCTATTTAGGCCGTCCTTTTAATTTTTGTCTTCCTTCCGTATCGACTTTGGCAGAAAAGCTTACAGCAGTTGGCCGGAATGCTTGGATGTGGGGAGGTGATTTAGCGAGGGCATATCGCCAGCTGAGAGTCTGTCCGCTGTCTGTGCCGTTACTAGGGATTGCGCTTCATGGTAATATTTATATTGATATTGCGCCCCCTTTTGGGTGTAGGACCTCCGCACTTGCTTGTGCTCGTACCACTAGAGCAGTAGTCTGGCTAATGCGTAGAGCAGGCTATTTTTCCTTATGTTATTTGGATGACTTCGTAGGGATTGAGCCAACTGAAGAGAAAGCATGGGAGGCGTTTAATTATTTTAATACATTGTCGAGTGAATTAGGTTTGAATCTAGCCAAGAAAAAGTGTACTACTCCACCTGTTAACTCATTAATCTGGCTTGGTTTTGAGATTGATTCGATAGCTATGTCTATAACGTTACCGAACGAAAAGATAAAAGAGGTTTTAGAGGAATGTCTTTTATGGGAAGGGAAGACTACATGTTCCCGCAAGCAACTGCAAAGTCTAGCCGGTAAGTTACATCACTTGTCGAAGTGTATTAGACCGGCGGTGAGATTTACAAATAGGGTACTTGCTGCATTAAGGGCTTCACCGTATGTAGGTCCACATGCATTTGATAAGGACTTATTGAAAGATCTGGAGTGGTTTAAGTTATTTGCAAATACGTATAATGGTGTACAACTGCTGCCAGAGGCGCCTAGGCAGGAATGGACTATTGAGTGTGATTCAACGCTGCGTGGGGGTGGGGGCTTCTCCTCTACGCATTACTTCAGCGTTGCATATGGCCCGGAGCTCTGTGCAGAGGCCTTGTCAATATCACAACTTGAAGCACTAAACTTGGTCCATGCTGTAACTAATCTCCTTCCGCCTCTACCGCATGCTTTCACTGTAGTAGTTAATACCGATAATCTTGCTTCGAAACAGGTTTTGGACTCCGGAAGAGGTAAAGATAGAATATTGTGTGCCTGTGCTTGACAGTTATGGTTAATTGCGGCAAAAGAAAATTTTGAACTTATAGTTATTCATAAACCTGGTAAGGAACTTGTCTTAGCAGATGCCTTAAGTCGAGCCCCCCACGACAACTGTTAAAAAATGTCTGCACTGAATACCTGTAAGACGCGTGGCTTGAAAGAAGTGTCTGTTTTGGTATCGCTTGATGTATTGCAATGCAACCTGTAATAGAACAATTCAGAAGATAGTAATGTTTTGGCTCTATCTTCCAGGATTCTCGCTAATGCACCACCAGAGGCTACTCGATAGCTATGTACAAGCATTAGCTCCAAGGACATGGAGAAACAAGACGGCCCACGTTAAGCTTTATCTGAAATTCTGCAAGCAACATCGAATTGACTGCAACAACCCCTCTGTTTATGTCCTCCTGTCTTTCCTCATGTATCTCAGAGATCGACTCAAATCCCCAGGGGCCGTTATGAACTACTTTAGTTCCGTTAAACTATGGGTAGCAGGAGGTGTTGGTAATGCCCACAGCTTTGATGCGCACGAAATTAAACTATTTAAGGCGGGAATCTTTAAATCTTCAACTCATAAGGTGAAACGTGCAACTCCAATTAGCCCGGCTGAACTTAAAACAATGATCGAGTACCTGCAAAGCCTTCGGCCTAGCCCTCATGTTATAGTGGCTGCCCTGTTAATAGGGTATTTCACCTTCGTTCGTCAAGGAAACCTAGTTCCGAGCACGGTTGAACCTAACGCATTGTTGCATGTCATAAGGTATAAAGACATATATCTAGATGGGGATGGACTGGTAGTGGTTCTGAGGTCTATGAAAACGAGACCTTCCAACGCCCCTCCTGTCACTTTTAGGCTACCGAGTCTAGGGCTGTCATCATGTTGTCCAGTTAGAGCATGGCATAATTACGCAAGGGCCCCCCTCTTATCCTGACTCTCCCGCCTTCATGCTCCCCTCAGGTCTACCATTGACACTCCCAGTACTGAAAAGGGCTTTGAGCCTAGCTTCCTTCATGGCTCTGGGTAAAGAAACAGCCTTTACACTACATGGGCTTCGTAGAGGTGCAGCCCAGGCCTGCCAAGGGGTGGGACTAACTCTTGACAGCATAATGGCAGCATGCACCTGGCGAAGTGCTTCAGTCAATGCGTACCTGAGAGCGGTCCATGTTAGTGCAGCTCCGGCAGCGCTCGGAAGGTTGTTGGGTTGAGCGCTGCCGAAGTGTTGGGATCTGCTTATTATTTCCGCTTATTACTTTTGCTAGCTTATTATTTCTGCTAGACAACCTATGTTTTATTCCAGAATTGATTTGTAACTTGTGAAGCGTCACACGATCTTAACTATCTACATACATTACTGCATGCTATACTGTTCATGAAAGAAGGCCTCTGTCGCCACCTCGCGAATGCTGCTCCTTGAGCCTTTATTGTTTCAGATAATAAATCTGGTTCAAATATTATGATCGTGTTGTGTCTCGTGAGTGAATTGGTGATGTTGGCTAGCTAACATTCCTAATTCACTCACGAGGCACCAGGGCGGCGTATCAGTCACTTGTGATAAGCTCACTGCTGGTCTGACTGCCGCTGGAGTAACACCTATCGATTTTCCCACCCTCCCACCCTTACTAGAGGGGTTGAGCGCTGCCGAAGTGTTGGGATCTGCTTATTATTTCCGCTTATTACTTCTGCTAGCTTATTATTTCTGCTAGACAACCTATGTTTTATTCCAGAATGGACTCTTCAAGAAACTATGTCGTACTATAACATTTGTCTCTTTCTTGAATTGAGAGCCCTTGTTTGTAACTTGTGAAGCGTCACACGATCTTAACTATCTACATACATTACTGCATGCTATACTGTTCACGAAAGAAGGCCTCTGTCGCCACCTCGCGAATGCTGCTCCTTGAGCCTCTATTGTTTCAGATAATAAATCTGGTTAAAATATTATGATCGTGTTGTGTCTCGTGAGTGAATTACTATTAAAATGTAACTTCACTCATTGGTAAACTTGTAATATTATGTAAATCATATCATTTTAAAGCAACCTACTTATTTAATTAATTTAGAAGTTTTAACATTTACTTTCGTTTTATATTAAGAAAATGATGATTTTGTTGAACAACATTCGCAAAATTGCTCTCGATTAGCTTGTTGACATTGTAACGGCGGCTTCGGGTCTCAGCTTCATTCATGGTTTTACGGTACTACTGCTTCCGGTTGATATAAATGGCACCATTCATTGGAATTCACTAGGTTTACAGATTATTTTGATAGTTTTTCGTTGAAATTTGGAGAACAAAAGGTGAGTGAAAATCGCTTTTGAACTTTTGGTAACTTAGAAATGGTTTGTGGGGTACTAAATACATGGTTGGCAAACAATGCATAGTATTTGCTGATAGTTTATTGACATTACATGAATATTTACATCCAACTTTTCTTGTGTAACGAAGCGCGAATGAGCGCATTCGATTTCTGTGGTGTATCCCCCCCGAGTAGAATGATTAAATCTCAGATTCCTCTACTATCGGCCTTGGCGTATCTTGTTTTAATTGAAATTGTTACATTTTAAATAGAATGTGGCTGGAATAATTATATGTAGTGATAGTTAAACATGAAATTATTAAATGTCAGGGCTGTCTATTGACTCCATTTGTTTTGTCATGTGTGTGTGTTGCGGGGAGGGGGATGATGGTGAGGCCAATTCGTTTTGTCATATATATTGATATTAAAGTATGTTTTTTCACTCTCACCTTTATTTTAAAATGAAGTAACTATATCATATAGCTGTACACTTAGCCATGTTTTGATCAATATTTTGCCCTTCTACAATTCTGAATCTGAAATTGAAGGAGCATGGAGATGATCACGAATGAAGCCCTTCTAGCAATGTACAAATGGGAGGGCACAGATATGGCACAGACATAGATTGGCTTGAAGCACATGACCCTAATGATTGCAAACCATCTTGTAAAGGATACCACCATGACTTGCAGGCCATTATCAGAATACGGGCATCACTAAATAAAAGCCATGGTCGGAAAGGGAACATGGAGAAGACAGATACATTTCTAAAGAGTGCATTTAGATTCCCACATGTTGCATCACCTCGAACACCAAGGGCAACTGTTGGTGGCATCGATCCCTCTCCTCAACTTATAACTGAGCATGAACTAGCTGTGGAATTAAACACATGAACAAACTTGCTTGAATAGAAGGAAGAGGATCTGAGACAGATGGTAGAAGACAAGGAAGAAATAAAGCAAATCAACAATAATCTTCAAGCAAAACTTATATGTAAAACAAAAGAACTGAAGAGAACAACTTCAAGAGAGCAATACATGAGACGAACATTAAGGAAGATTGAACAGAACACACAGACCCAACTGAATACATCGAGTAACAGTTGCCAAGATCATGACGACCTTATGTCAACCATTGAGGAACTACAAAAACAGAATAAAGATCTCCTAATCGAAGACAACAAAGAAAAAGAACTGAAGGTTTTCGATGAACACAGCAAGGTATATTCTGCAGCTTTGAAAACTTGTGCATATGCATTACTTCAACATAACGTAAGTGCCTCTAAAGTAGCTCCAGAAATCGACACTATCCTACAACTCTTAGGAATCAAAACAAACAAATTACCATCAAGAACTACAGTACTGGACATGAATCTCCAGAGACTTGTGTTAGCACAAAAGCAGTTCGGAGAAATGTTTGCAAACAAGGAGAATACCACACTGTTGACTGATGAAACGAGCAAGTGTGGCAAAAAGTACATGGGATATGAAGTGGCAGATGGGGATGGAAACCTGTGGGTTCTTGGATTGAGGGAAATTGAAACCAAGTCGTCACAAGATACACTGACAGTATTAAATGAGCTGTTACAAGACATTGACAATCGCTGTCAACTGCAAGAAAAATCACCCTCAAAAAGTATCTTGCAACACATAGTGGCTACTATGTCTGATAAGCCGGCTCATAAGTAAAATTCAATGATATCTTGGAGACATATCGCAAAGACATTTTGCCACTTTTTTACAGCACCTATGACAAATTTACAGCAGAGAAGAGCTCAGTAGAGACACTGTGTAATTTCTTTTGTGGATTGCAGGCCTTGGTGGCATTTGCCAAAACTGTGCAAGAGTCCCTACTAAAGGCAGAGAAAGGATTGTTCGAAGATGCTCCTCCCATATATCATAAATCATTCGGGAAAGCCACAGAGCCCGGGACTTGCCGACTTGTGAGGACTGCCTGGAAGGCTTTTGCTTCTGGAGGTGATGAGAAATCAGGGTGCTTTGGATGGTTCTCCCGCTATTTGAAAGAGTTCCTGATCGAACACAAACTTCACAGCGTTCCTCTCGTGCCATACAGGGGTGCACGTTTTAACATCCTTTTTGATAATCGTGAAATGATCAGATTCCTGACTGAATATGGTGCCTGCAACAGGCTTCTCAAAGCTCTTCTTCATGATCTCCTGACCGAAGAGTACATAGCGGGACTCAAGGCATTAGGATTACTTAGCAGACTGGTAACTGGTCCCCTGTGGTGTTTATTAGAGAACAAAAACATCAATGTCTTGGACATGAATGTTCACTACCTCCATCTAGAACTATTCTTTCAAAGTGCAGCCAATGACACAGCCACCTTTTTGACCGGCCAACTTCTTCCTTTCGGTGATCAAACAAAAATACACCATGATGCTGCTCTCAAGGCATTACTGCTGCCATCTGATCTTGACGGAAAAGTGATCACCATACTGCAAGTCATACTACCAGCTATGGAAATCCTCACAAAGTCTTTATTTAAAGACCATCTCCCTAGAGGGCGCTACAATTATGCTGATTCGGCCTTGAAGACAAAAGTGAAATCCACCCCAAAGACAAGTAAATTTGCAGAGCGCGTGTTTGGGAACCTGGACCATTTGATGCGTGCGAAGCCCAACATCAGCACACTTGCCTCAGAAGCGTACATAATGTTTGTGAACAACAAAACCTTACCATGATTAGAAGCAAAAACTTATGAAGAACGTGCACAAGTACTGAAGGCTTCTAGCAGAGAGGTTCATAAACTCAGGAAGGACTTCAAAGAAAGGCACAGGGCAATTGAAGATCATCAGAGAAAACGAGTCAGGGAAAGTATTGAGAAGGAAGAACTACTGAGAAAGAAGAGGCTGCAACAGCTGACAAGATACACAGATGACATTGTACTGCACAGTCTTTGGCAAACACAGGATCAAGTTAACAACATGGTCACATCCTACAACTCCATATCCAAGCAAAGGGACGCACTGAAGATCCAACTCAACTTCCGAAAACATGTCCTGGCACAACACCCTCCAGATTCACAGGTTTTTAATTTTATGAAGAAGTGTGTTGGTACAAAGAGGGTTCAATTGAGTGTGGAGGAGATGATAAACAATACAAAGGCCTTGGTCAGTGATTCAGTGACTCGTGAACAGGGAGCAGAATCTACTGAGGATATACTAACGGGGAAGAGGGTCAGACACAGATTCAGCACTGGTAATGATATGCAATGGTACATAGGAAAGGTGATATCCCAGGTGTGTTTTACACTAGAGGATAATATCATTTGAATATGTTTTCAACATAGTCCTGTTAGTAGGCAATATTCATTTATTATGGTGACAGCATTCTTTTATTTGCATTGGTGTTACTTATCTATCTGGTTCTTCTGGTATTTTGAGATTTGTATGTTTGTGTGGTGCTTTAATTGATATTGATTTAATGTTTACATCATTTTCAGACCGTTTATATATAAATAGATTTTATGACTTCTGCATAATAATAAATATATGTACATTAAATATATTACAATAATTGGAATGATTACACAGGTTTTGTAACATTTGTGCCATATAATGAATTTTCTATTTATTATTTACAGGTTCCAGGGTTCCACAAATGGTTCAATGTAAGGTATGATGATGACGAAGCAATTTACAGTTACAAGTTAGAAGACGAGTACAGGAAAGGGGATCTGAAGATAATTGTGTGACTACTAATAAAGCAAGATATAGGCCTGCATACTAAAATGTCTTACTTTTATTTAGTACAATTGGAAAACACATTTCTACATGTGTTCTTGTGTGTTGCGCATGAATAAATCATGAAAAGAAATGATATTTTAAGCAGCAATTTCTGTGGACTGCCGACATAACATGTCAATCGCCAGAAAATATTCTAAACATTGAACTTCCAAATGTTCAGATCTCAAGTGAATATTATAGGTAGCTACTTCATATTGGTTTTGTTTGATTCCTATTGAAGTCCTCTTTCTTTTGATATATTACACATGGGCTACTACTAAAATAAAACTTTGGTCCAACATCCTTAATTAGACAGGTTGGAGAACTTACCTCGTTTGGGCTATGGTGGTTAAAGTACCTAATTTGACTCCCGGTTCAATTACCAAGGTCGAATTTCATATAGGAATAATGTGCAGGTTCACAAATATGGTTGGGGAACACTGAGTTTTGGGATGTTTTCATATTGGAATACATCACTAGAAAGCAAAATATTATATCTAATTTCCTGAATATTCCAAGGACATTTAGTTGGGACTGGATTGAGTTAATTAACAGTGAATATTAGGAAATAATTCAGTAGTTACAACACATGGCTACAGGACAGAACTGCCCATGATAATACTGTGTTGGTATAGCCATACATCCCAAACAATAGAGGAACCTCCAGATAACCATGGGGGTATATGCTGGTCTGTGGCCCACTCATATACTTCCACTTGCCACTGGGCGAGTCCTGTGGGGACTGTTGTACATCATTTAGATATATTTTGTGCATACCAATGTGTATATGCATAATAAATAATTCACTGTGATTATGCATCTGATGCATAATCACCACAAATATGTCTTGTCTTGCGGTACAACATTAAGAAAAACTTAATTGATTTATTTTATTGTTGGTTTATTTCTATTCATATTTAAGGGAATGCCGGTGGCGGGAGGTCGAGAGTCCGGGTGCCGGCAGCCAGGCCGAGAGTCCCGGCACCGGCAGGCCGAGAGTCACGGGGCCGGCTGGCCTGAGACTCCCGGCAGGCCCATAGTCCCGCACTCACACCCCACTCAGGTCCATGCCCCGCGCTCATGGCCGACAACCTGAAGTGTTGCACTTTTCTTGGGGCAGTTTTTGGTAACATATTTTTGTTATACAATTAGTAAGTTCATTTTAAAGTTATATTGCACTAATAATATACATAGTATGTGGTATCTTGGTGATCGGTAATGTATATGTATGTAAATATACATTACCGAAAATACTTTGAAGTTTCCTTTAAAAGTAATAAGCTTATTTGCCACTTCATCTCATATGTTAAACATTTGTCATCGTACATGTTTTGGAAACATGGGTAATTGAATACGCATGATCGACTCCCTCTCACCTTTCTCCTTTTTTCATCTGCCCTGGATACAGGCCTGCTGCTTCTCAATGACGTTTAAAATTCCCGCCAATGTATGACCTCATCCATCTCGTGTCATAGTCTACCCGCCGGAGTTCTTGGTTCTCTCTGACCTCGGCCGTGCCTCCCCTAACATCTACACGACTTTAATTTCTTGGGACTTTATTTGCCGTGGACTCTACGCTGCAACGTTAAGCCCGTGGAACTTTACGCTGCAACATTTACGCTGCAACCTTAAGCTGGTGGAATTTATGCGGTAAATTTACACCAACATGTAACCATCTAAGACCACATGTTCTAGGAGCGCACAAGGGTTTTCTATCTCCCAAAACACAACTCCGGCCAAGCAGAAGAAAGGACGCCGCAGGCCGAGGTCAGTCGTCAACACCATGGCCACGGCGGCCCCCAGAACTCGTTCTAACCGAACCTTGGAGCGGTGCGAGGAACTGGGCGAGGACGGTAGCAGCAGCGTCGAGTCTATCCCAGGGACACCACTTCGACGGAATCAAGAAAACACCCAGGCATCTCGAAATCAAGAAAACACGCAGGCATCTCTCGCAGTCGCTTTGGCGGGCCTACAAAAGCAAATCACTGATTTGTCGGAAGGATTCGATGCTCGCATCAACGACATCCAGAGGAAGACCGATAAAAGGCAGAGGTCGAGGTCGCCTACACCAGACCGTACTCACCGAAACCCCACGCCCAGGTCTCGCGCATCCTTGGAGGGCACGCCAGACAGGCGTCGGTCCCGTCTGACCTTCGGACTGGCTCGTCATCCCTCCGTCAAACTACGAGGTACCACGATGAACAGCGTGTTGAGAGGCGGCAACAACGGTCCACTGACCTGGCTCCGCGTAGAGAAGATCGTAGACAAGACCGTTACTACGATGAGGAAAAGAACGACAGGCGGCATCAACCAACCTACGGCCTCTCGGCTCTCTCCGATGACAGTGACGACGCCCGTAACGATGCGGTCAACGAGATTCTCGTCACGGCAGGCTCTGCGTTAGGCAAGCGTTGAGGTACTAACATTCTGGCACCACATAGATATGTGGTCAGGAGCAATCGGAATGAGAGGATCGGGATGGAGGAGGCCTCCTGGCATGAGTACTTCGCAGCACTGGGTCGCATGTCCAGGGACAAGAAACTCCCAGCTGGCTGGTCAGAGCATATCAGTGACCACATGTACCACCTGGCCCTGATGGCGGCCAATTGGGACTGGCACACGTGCAGGCAGTGGTCAGAGCTAGTGTTCACTATGATTGCCGACGGTAGGCTCCCCAGTGGGTGGAGGGATCTGTACGCCATCAAGGATGTGCAGCGCGATGTCTGCGCCCTTGGGACCAGGATCGATAGGCCTAGGCAGGGTGCGCGCGGGGCGCGCCGTGCTAAGGCCACAGTTACCACTGCATCTGTCACGGCGGCGGCCTCGGAGGGGAGGGCCGGGGCTGACCACACACGCCCAACATACGACAAGGACATGGATGGTAAGCCCTGCCTACAATGGAACTGCGGCGAGGATTGTGGATTCACCACCTCCCATGGGCTTCAGCCGGTCAGAAAATGCCATCTTTGTGCGTGGTGCATAAACAAATATAAACGCGCTAACGCTCACCAAGAAAAAGTATGTTTTAATAAGAAGAGATATCTCGACAAACTTAACGGTGCAAAAGATGGCGGCAAGAAGGATTTTTAGATAGTGGTTGCACTGGTCCCGTACAGTTCGACACTCATGTGGCATCGCATAAGACGGGTAATGAACCGACTGAACAATTTTATCTTGACATTGACGGTAGTGTGAGCGTGCAGTCGACACCGTGAGCTAACGGTTGGGCGGCCCGCCAATTTGGCACCACACGCCGCCGAGGCTGACCTTGTTGCCATGGACGACATGTCTGGTGGCGATATCAACACTGGACGTAGCCGGGCCCGCCAGCCTGGCGCCACACGCCGCTGCAGCTGACCCCGTTGACCTGGGCGACGGCCTATGCGGCGGTACAAACGCAACTGCGGCGATGATGTCACACTCTACCGTTGGGCACCCGTCACACTACGGTCCTGGCGCTGGTGGCGGTACTGGCAGTGACCCGGTACCCAGCCATGGTCCTACAACGGCCCAATACTATGCTACGGCTGAGGCTGTGGGCTGTGGAACGTATTTGTCGCGGGAGCCTCTGGATAGGCCTCTGGATAGGTTGCTGGTGGAGGAACAGTATGATGCAGATGGTATTGACCAGATTCTCGACATGGTTCCCATGGACCAGGCGACCCAGTACAACCCACCACACACCCCAGCTACATATAGGTACACATTAAACAACATATGGCCATTCGCTGATGAGAGACTCTGGTCTGAACATCGCGGCTACATGGACATTTTTATACAAGTACGGTTCTCCGCCATTCTCAACTACATCGGTAGACGCCTTTCCATTAAATCGGGGCTTAGGATCAAGGCGTGGAGGAGGTTACTGGTGGATTACCACGATAAACAGTTGCCAGACTTCCTCGAATTTGGGTGGCCGGTGGATTACTCTGCCGACAAAATCCCTATATCATCTAAGGCCAACCACCACACCAACAGCGAGAATGTGGCATGGATGCAGCGGTATATAGACACGGAACTCGGCCATGGCGCGATGCTGGGCCCGTTCCAGGAGCCCCCATTCACGCCTTGGACTCAGGTCAGCCCCATGATGACCAGAGACAAGCGGGGAGGCGACGGGAAGCGTGTCATAGTAGACTTGAGCTACCCGGGTGGCGCTAGTGTCAACTCTGGCATTAGGCGGTCACAATACCAGGGCCAGCCGGCCACTTACACACTGCCGAACATCCTCGATCTCGCGGATGAGGTAAGGGCTTACCGTCAGCTGCGCGCGTGTCCTCTGTCCGTGCCGCTCTTGGGGATTACCCTGAATGGGAGCATTTACATTAACATTTCTCCACCATTTGGCTGCCGCACCTCTTCTATTGCATGTGCATGCACAACGAGTGCAGTCGTCCATTTGATGAGGAAGCAGGGCCACCACGCCCTATGCTACTTTGACGATTTTGTCGGTGCGGCAGCCACGGAAGGCAAGGCAAGTGCGGCGTACGCCGACTTCATCCGCCTGACGAAGTATCTGGGCCTGGACCTCTCGCCGGCTAAGCGCTTCCCACCTTCCACTCAAGTGCAGTGGCTCGGCTTCAGCATCTCAACAAGGGATATGACTATCAGGATCCCAGATGAGAGGTTGCAACAAGTCATCAAGGAGTGTAACATCTGGAAAGGGAAGAAACTGGCATCCAGGCGGGACTTACAACGGCTCGTAGGCAGACTTCAGCATATCGCGCGATGTGTCCGACCGGCCAGGGGGTTTATGGCCAGGATCCTGGCTGCGCTGAGGGCGGCGCCTTACAAGGGAAAGCACGCGGTGCCGGAGGACCTCGGCCTGGATGTCTCATGGTTCACGGATTATGCGGAGATGTTCAATAGCTTGGTCCTCCTGCCATCTGAAGAGCGGGCCGCGTGGATTATTGAGTGTGACTCGTCCCTAACAGCAGGTGGAGCGCACTCATCTACGCAATTCTATGCTGCGAGGTATTCTCGTAACATCATCGCTGCTCACCACTGTATCGCCCAGCTCGAGGCCATAAATCTGGTGGTGGCACTCAAGAATCTCTTCCCACCAGACCCACACAAGTTTACCATATATGTCAACACTGACAACGCCACCTCCCAGCAGGTACTCAGCACAGGTTCTGGGAGGGACCCCATCATCTGTGCTTGTGCTCGCCAAATTTGGTTATTGGCGGCCAGCCTCAGCATGGAGGTGGTCATACGTCATAAGCCTGGGAAGGATTTGATACTTGCTGACGCCCTGAGCCGAATGAGTTTCGACCCCACGGCAGAAAAACTGGCGACCAAATTGGTGACCAAATTGGTAACCAAACGTGGTTTAACCCCTATCATGGTGACCCATGACGATGCCCTCACCCCCCTCATCTAGGTAACCTATGTATCGAACTAACTCCTTGCCTCTCTCTATAGGTTACTCACTACAACACCACAACAGGCTCATCAACATTGTGGCCACCGGACTGGCCCCAGGCACATGGAGGAACAAGATGGCACAGGTTCTTGAGTACCTGACCTACATGAAGGACCACAATGCCAGCCCGCTCCGTCTGTCGCAGTACGAGGTGATGTCGTACCTACTACACCTGCATGACAAGAACACCCCTGGCACGGTTATGAACTATTTCAATGGGGCCCGTACCTGGGTGCAACTGATGGGAGTCCCTACTGCCGCCTTCGACACCTACCTCGTCAGCGTGGTTAAACGGGGCATACGACGCGACTCGAACCATGGCCCCGCCCAGGCACCTCCCCTCAGACCGTCTGATGTGAAGAGGGTGGTGCGGTTCCTCAGGTCGGCGGGGGAGAATGGACCAGTTCTGATCGCAGACCTGTTGATAGGATACTTCACGCTCCTCAGGCAAAGTAAACTCTTTCCGTCCCCGGGACACAATGACCCGGGCCACGCCTTACGTGCCCGAGAAATATCTCTAACAGACGTCGGGCTCAACGTCCATGTTCGGTCCTCCAAGACGCTGATCAGATCGGCCCCTCCACGCAACATCGCGGCACTTGCCATACCAGGTTCTATCTACTGCCCTGTCCATGCATGGATGAAGTATGTGTCCAGGACACCTCCTTGCCTCGAAGGGCCTGCTTTCATTACAACGGATGCGCTGCCCCTCCGCCCATGAGCTCTACTGGACACCTTGAGACTGGCTCTCGCCACGGAAGGGCACCCGGCACCAGGTGCCATAACACTCCATAGCCTTCGCAGGGGGGGTGGGTGGAGCTCAGGCTTGCGCCTTACTGGGCTCCCCTATAGAGGACATCAAGGAGCTGGGACATTGGACCTCGGACGCGGTCCATGCATATGTGCCCCACCCCCTGATCTCTTCGGCTTCCAGAACTCTCGCTTTAAAGTTTGGTTGTTAAGTTTTGTAAGCCTCAACAATATCATATTTGAATGCTCGCATGTAATTTCTAAAGACTCTAGTAAATCCCAATATATAGAATGTCGGTCTTGTGTTATTTCAATTGTACATGTTTTGGAAACATGGGTAATTGAATACGCACGATCGACTTCCTCACCCCCCCGTCCTTTTTTCATCTGCCCTGGATACAGGCCTGCTGCTTCTCAATGACGTTTAAAATTCCCGCCAATGTATGATGTCATCCATCTCGTGTCATAGTCTACCCGCCTGAGTTCTTGGTTCACTCTCACCTCGGCCGTGCCTCCCCTAACATCTACACGACTTTAATTTCTTGCCATCCCTCCCACCCAAACTTGTATGGATAAAACGTGGGGTTAAGTTCTGTAAGCCTCAACAATATCATATTTGGACGCTCGCATGTAATTTCTAAAGACTAATAAATCCCAATATATAGAATGTCGGTCTTGTGTTATTTCAATTATGGGACAATAATGTCATCTTCTATAAAATGCCATTACTATGCCTTACAATCTTTATTTTGACACTGGTTCTTTGCAGAACAAAAATTCCTATGTGCCATTCACTAGAAGAAATGGACGAAAGTGACAATGTTGAGTGCCATGAGGATGAAGGTGAACAGGTTGAGGAAATTGAGGAAGAGAACAATGAGAAAAATCTATCATGGTACATACCAAGTGAAATGTTCATGAATGAGCATTCTGAGGAAACCCGTGAAAATGACAAGTAGGTTCATCACACATTAAAAATAAAATGTTACCAACATATTGTTTTCTGAAATTGAAAATTCTGAAACTTAATCATTTGATTTTTAACCAGATGGGCTAACTACTCTGTGTCATGTGACAGGTCATGAGATTTGAACCCTGGGTCAAAACTGGTCGAGTCAAACCAATGACTTGAAAATATATGCTTCTCACTACCGGCACTGGCACTCTGCATTACTAAGATAGGGCAAAGGGCAGTATAATGAGGAACTGCAATCATCTATGATTCACATGTTCGCCACTTATGTGGCGCAACATGTATGCATTTGATTCATTTGCTCAATATGTGTGTGTTTAAATACTACAATCAAATCTCTAAAAGAAAAAAGACAGAAGAAACAGATTACCAATAAAATGTGTCATGGGCATCAGAAGAGGCACCAACACTTCCAAGTACAAATGGAATCTCGCCAAAGGATGCAGTTCGGGAACGAGGGTGCATCGCATACGAGAGTAGCCTATTGGAATTGGTGGAGATGAGCATTACAAATTGTAAGATGTGTGGAGCACAATTGGCTGTAGAAGTCACCTCACATGGTACTTCTTTTTATTTAAATTGGATAAGCCTTTTTCTTTTATTTTCCATATGATTAGTTGTAAGCAGAAATTTATTTGAAGAGTACATACCTCCAATATAAGAGTTGAAAGGCCAGAGTTTGACATTTTTTACATTAAAATTTTGTGCTAAATTGAGCAATATTGCCACAAGACATAATAATATTTCAGTAAGTGCACTTTTTTATTTACATTACACCTGCTCATGTTGATGAAAATGTTGACTAAATCCAGTGACTTACAGTGGTGAGAATGAACCCAATATGCTGTGTTCAGGCTCCCATTGTAAATGTAATTTGCTATTCTATGCTTTACAGAAGTGCAGTAATGGTCACCCTGGGCCTCACTGGATGTCCCAGCCTTGACTGCCTAGGAAGGGGGTGTTGCTGGGAGTCTTCATGTTGTGCAGCAACATAATTCTTAGTGGCAACAATTTTTCCAAAATTGCTCTTCTCCTTAAATTTTTTAATATTGCCACACCCAGCCTGTCAACATATGACCGCCTTCAGAGCACATGTGTAATCCCGGCCATAGATTGATTGATTGATTGGTGGTTGCTTTACGACGTGTCAGCACCATAGGCCATATTCACGGCGAGAAATGGTTGTCTTTTGTTCAAACTATCGCTTTTACATGTAAAAGCAGACAATTATGTGCCAATAGACACGCATTAAATTAAAAAGCTCACAATCATATATTTGTGGCCAAGGGAAATAAATTCCTGTAGAAGAAGAAAAGTTTTATTAATAATTGATAGAATTTATTTAGTAAACTATATGAGGTGGTACAGTCCAGCTGCCCTCAAAAAGGCTAAAATGTTTTCTTGTTTTACATTAGTAAAAAGGTCATGCAAACTGTCTGCAGTGTGAAATTGTTGGCGCAGGGCCAAAAAATCAACACAACTTAGTAAAAATGTGTTTGAGTGTCAGAAGAGACTGACACCCAATACATTCAGGGGGAGGCTCTCCCTTGAGCAGAAGAGCATGTGTAAGCCACGAGTGGCCAATACGGCAGCGGCTAAGGACCACTTGGTCCCGCCGACCTCCTGGATGAGTCTGTGGTGGTTTTCCCACAGATGGTGATGAGGCGGCCCAGCTGCTGTCCATCCCTAGCAATGACAGATAATAGGAACCCACCCATTTGCACCAATTACAACAAACTATATTATGTGAATTTGGATATCAGATATGCTTCTCACAACATAGCATATTATAATACACTTGTGATATATGTATTAATAGGTACCCTGCCTACAGAGCAAGACATTTAGTGGCAGCCATTGATTATAATAAACATCGAGATAGGGCTCCTCGACTGGACAAAAACAATGAGATTGTGTAAAGGCCCTGTCACACTACGACGTTTCTCACGAACGCACTTCGACACGTGCCGACGTGTTTTTTTTTTTGTTCAAAACGTCGGTACAAGTCCGGCGCGTTACCGGCGCGTTGGTACATAGCAACGTTTGAATGAACACGTCGGCGCGCGTCGAGGTTTTGTGCTTGCACAAAACTTTTGACGGGCCACAACGCGCGGCAGCATGTTGGCAGGCGCGTTACGGATGCGTTAGCAACACGTCGACACCCGTTGGTGGCGCGCCGGCGCAACGCTGCCAGGATGTTGATCAACGTCGGTTAACGTTGGCTTTTTCCCCCCAAAAATGCGACCGTTTCGTCAGCGCGTCGGGAACGTCCCATCGACGTGTTGTGGGCGTGCTATTGGCGTTGCTCCAGCGTTTCTTGGCGCGTTGGACGTGTTGCCGGCACGCCTGGATGCGTTGGCCGCGCGGTGTGGACGCGCTGCGGGCGGGTCCTAACGTGTTGCTGGCGGGTATGTACGTGTTGACACGGTACTAACACGACACCAACGCGCCGTCAACGCGCCGATGGCATGCTGGGAACCCGCTGGCAGGACGTTGACATGCTGTTCCGCCGCGCGTCGAAGCCCGTTGGCCGCGCGCTTATAGCACGCTACTAACACGCTGCGCCGTGTCAAACTTTCTCCCAAAGCGCCGAAAAGTTCGACGTTTCTCGACGGGTTGCAAATATTTTGCGCGTTGGCGGCACGCCGGAACACATGTCGTAGTGTGACAGGGCCTTAAGCATTGTAGATACACATTGGAAATATTCAATTTGGTTTGGTTTTGTTGGTATTTTATGTCCTAGCAACATCAAAGGTCATATCAGGATGGGTACCGACTTGTGACAGTGTGCACTCATGGTGACTTTATAGTGCGGCCCCACTGGGAGATCAGCCCGCTGGTACCATGACCTGATATCCCACTCAGTCACATTACCCTGACACTGAGCCAACCAGTCCTTGCCCTATCTTAATATTGCTGAGAGCCTGGCTAGGAAGCGAGAGGCATATATTTATTGTCCATGTTGCCGGAAACATGCATAATTCACAAACCCTGGATACGGGCCTGATATGAGCGGCGCCATAGATACCGTTCGTAGCCCGCGTTGCTACGCGCTAAACTAACTTCCGGTAGTAGATTCAAGGCTTGTCCAGTTCTTACCTGGCCACCGTCGTCGACGGTTCACCTGAGCGAGTTTACAAGATTCATTGTGTTCAAGATGCCGAAGCAACGGGCAGTACGGAGTGTGGTTGGGCGATATTCACATGCTCTCCTTAAATCCATGGATCATTCGGGTGTATCAAGTGATGGTATTGAGCCGTGTGATCGGGTGGATAGAAAGGCGTCCTCGTCTCGGCTTAACATGGTCGATCTGAATGAGACTCCAATACCGGGCCCATCGACGTCTCACCGGAAAAGCTTGTCGCTGGAGGATATTGCGACCTTACTCGACAGCAAGTTAGCTGCGGCACAAGCACCATTGCTGGACCGACTACGCAGTCTGGAATCCGGTCAAGATAGCGGCGCTGGGACTATTATAGCCCCGCCGTCGAGCATGCCGGATGTTTACGCGGATGACGTCAGTAATGACAATCTGGCGGCGGTTATCCGCACGACCAGAGAATGTACACCGGTTCGCACGACTATCGCGTGTAGTACAGGGCACACACTTCACACGACAAAAGGTAGAGTTCTTACAACTTCTCATAATACATCCATAAAAAGGGCAGCTGCCGATGAACAATTTAATAATAGTGATGAGGAAAGTGATGATTCAATGATGAATGAACTAATTAGGCTGACACGAAAGCGTGCTAAGCTATCTAAAAAACTAAAGTTGTTGCCGCATAAGTATGTGATAAGAAACGAAAAAAAGGGGAAAGTCGGTCTCGGCGAATCGACATGGTTTGAGTACCTAGCTGCTATGCGTAGGATGGTTAGGCATGGTGATGTACCCTCAGGATGGGACATCCACATAGACAATCATATAGAGTCGATCCTGGAGATGGCTCAAAACTATTCATGAAGCACTTGCCTTACTTATAGCGAAAAGGTTTTTAACATGATCGCTGATAAGCGACTACCAGAAGGCTGGGAAAATGAGGGGAAAATTGTCGAGATACGGCGGGATGTGTGCGGTTTAGGGAGACGAATTGACTCACAGCCTGTTAAGCACGTCAGTGGGAATTCGTTTACAGACTTTAGGAAAGGTGTGGATGCGAGACCTTGCATCATTTGGAATAAGGGCGGTGCATGTGGATTTGATGAAGATCATGGGGAAGGGTCAAGTCGGTTTCTACATATTTGTGCGTATTGCGCGTACAAACTCAGGCGGAAGCACGCCCATAAAGAAACGGAATGCCGTTCCAAATCTCGCGCATCCGAGTTGCCTAGTGACGCAGTTGGTAACCGTGTATCAAGTTTTTAAATTGCAGTGGGCTCGGCGCTGCAGATTCCAGTGAGCAAGTGCGTATGTCGTCGACTGCCCTGCACAAGTTCCACCTTGAGTCTCCAGATGGCGCCATCGGTCTCACTACCACTACTTCAAGTCTACCAGGCAGCCAGTGCATTAACCAGGTCGGTGCGGTTGTTTCGCCGGTGTTATGTCGGCCATCTAAGTTACTGTTGACGTCTCCCATTCCCCATTCCAATATTACTTCTGAGGTCAATTTGATTAATGCGGGTCAGACCTGTCCCGTAACGGATTCTGTATGTAATTCGCAATTCTGTCCCCCACAAGTTTCCAGGATTCATAGTGTTTGTCCGCTTAGAGTTAATGATAGACAGCATACGTCATCTAAAGGGTCGGGGAGATACTTAAGGTTCAGAAACTTAACAGGGCAGGGCACCAAAGGTCGTTTTAATAACTCACATACCCTTGCACGCCGTGAATGTTCATATGGTGCACATGGAATTTCCAATCGGTCACATCAATGGTTTAATACTGGATATAAATCCCTCATATGTAATTCCCGGAAGGTTGGAATGGTTGGGAAACGGCGTACAGTTTCAGTTGGTACGGTGACACAGCGGACACCCCCGACGTTGGGTTTGCCTCTGCCTGGTTACGAGCCACGCCGTTGCCATGGCAGCACAAATGCATATCAATGGCATTCACGCCACCGTTCTGACTTGATGACTGATGCACTGTCGCTGATCACTGACTGCAATGAGCTTGCTTTGGGTGGCCGAGCCGCCCCGCGTGGAGCTGGCCTACCCTCATTATGTAGTGACAATGGCACTGATGTGTCACCTATTATCAACCCAGCCGTTGATATAATTAATGTTTCTTCTTCCAACCCCTGTCAGCTGTCTGCTAGGCCTCAGCACATGCCTAATGTTATTGTTCAAGCTGATGGTTCTGTTTGTTCTGTTGATGACTCTGATGGGGGGTGGCCTCCTATTAAGGATTCGGATGATGCCAATCCACTCTATAATGGACTGAATACTGACATTGGTAATTTTGAGATTACTAGGGGATCCCTGATGGATCCCGCCCCCTATGTAGTTACTAATATAAGGAATGACACTGGTATAGTCTGTCCTGATAAGTTGTTGTTACCACCTGTTACTTCTGTTACCCCGGTTCATGTTGCCAGTCTTGTTAACGGTCAGTTGAATGTGGGATGCGCAGTTGATTTATTAGACAATGATATTCCAGATGTGGTAGACAACTTTAATGTTACTCAGTATACTAATAATAGAGCCTTCTCTGATACTTCTCCATTTCATTACAAGGCCCACGTGTTAAAATGTTGGCCAATTTTGTCTGAAATAGATTTTAGTCATGGTTTGACTAATAACACGCTTTTCGGGAAATATGCGTGTATTTATAATAAAGTGCGAGATACTGGCCTTCCAAATTACCTGTCGGCTCGGTTACCTGTACCTTCCGGGTTAATCATTAAGAACTGGAGGCGGTTGTTGTGTGACTATGACGATGTGAACCTGGTCGATTTTTTAGAGTTTGGCTGGCCGGCAAATTTTACTGGTGAACGTATCCCTACCTCAACTGATATTAATCATGCCCATACACAGGAAGACCTCTTTTGGATAGACAACTATATTGCAACTGAATTGTCCCACAACGCACTGTTGGGCCCATTCGATAACCCCCCATTTTGTCCGTGGGGGCAGGTTAGCCCGATTATGACCCGCCCCAAAAAAGGTACTGATGAACGCAGAATTATTGTTGATCTTAGCTTTCCGAGGGGGTGTAGTGTGAACTCGGGTATAAATAAGGGATTTTATCAAGGGGAACCGTACAAATATAATCTGCCAACTATTATGTCACTGGCCAAGCAGGTAACCCGTTTGGGACATGACTGCTATATATGGTCTATTGACCTGGCAAGGGCGTACAGGCAATTAAGAACCTGCCCCTTGAGTGTGCCGTTATTTGGTATTAAAGTAAAGGATAAATTATATTTTGATATAGCGCCACCCTTCGGCTGCAGGACGTCCAGCATGGCCTGCGCCCGGACTACGGCAGCCGTAGTCCACCTAATGGCCAGGATGGGTTTCTTTACGCTATGTTTCTTAGACGATTTTGTGGGGGTTGAGAGTTCTTTGGAAAAGGCACAACAGGCATATTCTTATATCTTACGTTTGACTAATGTTCTTGGTTTAAAGCTCTCCATTAAAAAATGTGTTCCCCCCACTCAGCAGTTAATCTGGCTGGGATATGAATTGGATTCTCATAAATTAATAGTCCGCATCCCGGATGAGAAATTATTGGATATTTTGTTGGAGTGCCACAAATGGGAGGTTGGACGATTAGTTATTAGAAAGAACGTCCAGCGGTTAGTCGGCCGCCTGCAGTTTATCTCTAAATGTGTGACCCCGGCGCGTATTTTCATGAATAGAATTTTAGACTTTCTAAGGGGAACACCGTTTTATGGTAAGGTTTTGGTCACACAAGCCCTGGTTAGAGATGTTGCATGGTTCTTGCGGTTCGCAGAAGGTCATAATAGGCTTGTTTTACTTCGACATGTCCCAGTGCAAAAATGGGTGATCGAGTGTGACTCATCATTGCTTGGCGGGGGTGCATTCAGTAAGACTAATTTTTATGCTAATAAGTACTCCCCCGAATTTCTTGGTAACGACTTTCATATTGCGCAGTTAGAGGCGATTAATTTAGTGGTAGCTCTGAAATCATTGTCCCCCATTAACCCCCATCTATACCAGATTATCATTAATACCGATAATGCTGCTTCCCAACAGGTACTGTCCTCTGGCGCAGGTAAGGACCCGGTATTGTGCGCCTGTGCCCGGGAAATTTGGAGGTTCGCCGCTGAATTTACCTGTCCGGTGCAGGTGATCCACAAACCGGGTAAAGACCTGGTGCTGGCGGATGCCCTCAGTAGGTTGTTTACTGATAATAAATATAAAATTGTAGCCAGAGACTTGTGCCGAAAACTGTTGCTATCTGAGATAAAAGTCTCCCATGATGGTCATGTGTTAGATTTGTCCTTGTGATCTCTCTGCCAGTTGATAATGTTGTTTGTTGCCTTCATCAACTTGCAGGAGATAAGCGCGCGCTTGTGGGACGGCTAAGTGTCTATTTTTCGGCGGGATTATCAACCGGGACCTGGCATAATAAAAGGGTGCAGTTCGGGGAGTATCTTGGGTTTTGCAAAAAGGCTGGAGATAACCCCAAACGCCCCAAAATGAGGACGGTAATGTTATATACTTTACACTTAAATGATAAATTAAATACTGAAGGTGGTGTAAAAAATTATATGAGTGGGGCAAGGACATGGGTAAGGCTATTTAATGGTAACACGGAGGCGTTCGATTGCTATGCACTATCGCTGATTAAAGCTGGAATATATAAGTTGAAAGAAAGTACTGTAAAGAGGGCATTTCCTTTGAAAATTAAGCATATTAAAATGATGATTATAAAATTCAGAAAATTGGAGATGACGGACTGGTGTTGATTGCTGCTTTGCTAATAGGTTATCTTTGTTTGTTAAGACAGTCTAATTTATTTTATTCCGAGGTGACGGGAGGTGACGGTCACATGCTGCTCGGTAGGGACATTGAGGCGCACGACACACACCTGACGATCAAAGTCAGATCCACCAAGACGACGCACAGGCCTGAGGACGCCTACAGCATCGATATACCAGCAGGGCCGAACCGTGCATTCTGCCCAGTGTATGCATGGTCCGAGTACATCAGCCTGAAGGCGACTCATGAGGGCGCCCCAGCTTTCGTCCTTCGGAACAGGCATCCACTGACAGCGACGATCTTCAGCAAGTGTATGCAAACTGCACTGAAAGCATGTCAACTCCCTTGGTGGCCGCTAGTGACTTGTCATAGTCTTCGGCGCGGGGGAGCTCAGGCATACGCAAGAGTGGGAATGCCGCTTGAGTCTATAAAATCTGTCGGTAGATGGAAGTCTGACAGTGTCTTCAACTACGTAAACCAAAACGTGGTGTAGAGAGGAACCATTATCTCTCGTGTACCAAATTTGGCTGAGAGATTATGACTCCCATATCCTTGTTATAAAAGTGCTGAATGAAATGAGTGGCGAGTGAGTGTGTGTGTGTGCCAGATGTGAGCTGAACGTGTGACCGTGATCTGCCCGAGCTGCTGCCTCATGTCGTCTGTCAAGTTGTCTCAAGTGAAATCATAGAGCATCTGATATGCTGTAGCATAATAAATCGTGTGTCATATGATAGTATAATCATAGGCGCGACCTGCATATAAGTAATGAAATGATGAACTATCACTTGCTGTCTAGTAGATAACCTGCATATAAGTAATGAACCAATTAAATTCTATCTAATAGATGATCTGCATATAAGTAACGCCCAAATAGAAATGATAAAACACAGGTTGTACTACCTGCTAATCATAGAATAATGATAGGTATTTGTCCAATTGTATTATTGGAAAGACCTAATATAACATGTTCACAAAGGTGTAGATTACAAGGCTGCTGTAAAATTTATTATGCCTGAGTAATAAATTTATTAGCCCATAAAAAATGAATGATCTGTGTCTGGTTTTGAATTATGATTGATTGGTGGTTTCTTTACGCCGTGTCGGCAGCATAGGCCATATTCACGGCGAGAATTGTTTGTTTTTTATTCAACCATCACCTTTACATATAATGTAAAAGCATACAATCAGTTATGTGTCAATAGACACATGAATTTTTAAAAGCTCACAATCATATAATTAAATAAAATAGATGAAAGAATTAATTAATAAAAATTGTTTTAATGAACTATACAAGGTGGTACAGACCAGCTGCCCTCAAAAAGGCTAAAATGTCTTCTTGTTTTACTTTAGTAAAATGGTCATGCATGCTGTTTGCAGTGTAAAATTGTTGGTGCAGTGCCATAAAATCAACACAGTTTAGTCAAATGTGCTTGACTGTCAGTGGGGACTGACATCCAATACATTCAGGGGGAGGGTCCCCCTTGAGCAGGAAAACATGTGTTAGCCACGAGTGGCCAATACGGCAGCGGCTAAGGACCACTTGGTCCCGCCGACCTCCCACGTGAGACTGTGGTGGTTTTCCCACAGCCCATTTAATTTCATGCAATTTGTTGACGTTTTCATCCCACTCATTTTGCCATTTGAATTTGATGTGGGTGGCTATTAATGGTTTCAGATCAGAGTGGGGTATCAGACACGGTTCAACAGCATAGTTCAGAGCCTCCTTCGCAGCCCGATCAGCTCGTTCGGTTCCCTGGATGCCGGCATTGCCATGCAACCAACACAAGTGGATTTCATATCCATCTGTTGCCAGCTGGTTCATTTTGTAATTGATTGATTGATTGATTGGTGGTTTCTTTACGCCGTGTCGGCAGCATAGGCCATATTCACGGCGAGAATTGTTTGTTTTTTATTCAACCATCGCCGTTACATATAATGTAAAAGTATACAATCAGTTATGTGTCAATAGACACATTAATTTTTAAAAGCCCAAAATCATATAATTAAATCAAATAGATGAGAGAATTAATTAATATAAATTGTTTTAATGAATTATATGAGGCGGTACAGACCAGCTGCCCTCAAAAAAGCTAAAATGTCTTCTTGTTTAACTTTGGTAAAAAGGTCACGCATGCTGTTTGCAGTGTAAAATTGTTGGCGCAGTGCCATAAAATCAACACAGTTTAATAAAATGTGCTTGACTGTCAGTGGGGACTGACATCCAATACATTCAGGGGGAGGGTCCCCCTTGAGCAGGAAAACATGTGTTAGCCACGAGTGGCCAATACGGCAGCGGCTAAGGACCACTTGGTCCCGCCGACCCCCCACATGAGAATGTGGTGGTTTTCCCACAGATGGTTCAATTTCTTTAAGTTTATTAATGTTTTCATCCCACTCATGTTGCCATTTGGATTTGATGTGGGTGGCTATTAGTGGTTTCAGATCAGAGTGGGGTATCAGACACGGCTCAACATCATAGTTCAGAGCCTCCTTCGCAGCCCGATCAGCTCGTTCGTTTCCCTGGATGCCGGCATGGCCAGGCACCCAACACAAATGGATGTCATATCCATCTGTTGCTAGCTGGTTCATTTTGTAAATGACCTTTGCCACGAAAGGGTGGTCCGTTTTTAGCCCAGCAACAGCTTTTAGGCAGGAAAACAAATCGCTGTATATGACATATTTAGTCTAGTTGGATAGTTCAATGACTTCCAACATGAGAAGGAGTGCTTGGGCTTCCGCCATAAAAATCTAGCTCTGATCGGGCACGTGAACGCCAAATTTCTTGCCCTGGCAAACTCCCACAGCAGCTGGCCGGCTTAGGTCTTTCGAACCATCGGTACACATGGAAAAGTGGTCTTCAAACTGGCCTTGAATCTCTGCGTACAGTCGTTGATACTCAAGTGGATGTGTCCCAGACTTCATCAGTTCCGTGAGTCGGAGGATAACCGACGCCTTCCTCAGCGACCAGGGGGGATGTTCTGGGACCTGGGTATCCTCCAATACATCCAATCCAGATCCAAGTACAAAGCCTCCAAATGGGCCGAATGAAATTTGGCTTGGCTTCATACTTGGAGTCGTTGTGTGTCTCAAACACACAACTGTACGCAGGTTTTAATGCAATTGTTTTTAATTTAACAACATATTGCATGGCCAGTTTGGTTCTCCTATGGTGAAGGGATGCTTTCGTTGGCTTCGACGTATAGGCTCTGACGCAGTCCCTGGTGATGCACCGTGTCCAGCAGCCCAATATACGACTTCCTTGCGGAGCCATATATTATGCTACCGTAATCTAGCCGTGACCGAACTAGGGTTCGGTAGACGGCGAGCAGAATATCTCTGTCCTCTCCCCACACCGAACTAGACAGCGCCCTCAGAATATCTAGCGCTTTCAGGCATCGTGTTTTGACATACTTGATATGAGGCATGAAAGACAGCTTCGTGTCAAAAGTGAGACCTAAAAATTTGGTTTCTTTGACGACTTTCATGGGATCCCCATCGAGGGTCAACTATGGTTCTGCATGCACTCTGCGTTTTTTTAGATAATCAAGTTTAAAAATTGAATATATACAACAATCTGTTAATATTGAATTAAAACTGAAACTTTGACCGAATATAATGAAGAGTGGAACCATATGAGAGGAGTTTCTAACTAATTTATTTTGCAGTGATGTGGGAATAATGATTAATTACTGTGATAATGCAAATTGATTTGACTGAAATCCTAATTTAATGTCAGTTATATAACTTATAAGTTCATGAAAATTGCGATGAAATGTAGATAAAAGATTCACCCCGTATTTGCAGTACAGGTGTTTTTTAAGTCTATAATTTCTTCACTGAGTTAATTTCCCCGGTTTTTCTAATGGGTTGGTTTTCACCCCTGCAAGTATGGGGTGAATCTTTTATCTAGACGAAATTAATCAGGAACATAACAGCGTAGTGTAGCATAGCATAAAGTACTGCCAGTGAGTAAGTATCCTGATTCCAACACTTTTACTTCAATATCAGTGACACTTTATATGATTAGCTATCAAGTGAATAAGATAATGTCACACATTGTACATGTTACGCCGTAACATGAATAATTCATCACGACAAGCGAGCTCTCTGCATAACCATGTAAGAGGTATCTACAGTAACTAACTTAGTTACCTACTGTAGCTGGTACCAGCAGGTTTTGGTCTGTAGTTCAAATTACTTCTAGCTGAGTAGTAACTACAGTAACTTGCATCTCATACCTAGTAACATTACATTCGCTTAGCTACTGTTCTGTTGTTTCAAATCACTAACTGATAAACTGGCATTCATGCAGCTGTTCTAGCAGACCTAACACACTGTACTGGACATTTCTGAATCGTTACCAAACTGCACTAATACAGGTCTATCATCTAAAGACGATACCGACTCCATCCATGGGAACGGCAAGAACGGCTATGCTGCGTGGTGAAGTTAGATCCTCACTTACGCTGACAGTGCTGCGTGGTGCCATGTATCGTCGTAGGGATAGTGTCGTTGTTCGATGGTGACACTGCTCCGTTTCTGGAAACTGGTCATTATGGATCAGGACAATTTTACTGACAGCCGAGCCTGGTTAATACCAGTCACTGCAGTACGCTGTGAAGTAAGGCTTTGACACTTTTTCTAGTCGATTGACCAACCTTTAGGTTTCTACGTTAAAGTATTTTTCAACAGTCCCTGCGGTACGTGGTGAAGTAAGGACGTGACGCGGTGATTAGTAGTAGTTTAAACGAGAAACCTGGAGATAGTCGTGGAAGTATCGTCTTGGAGGCAGTGTATTGGCTTTTCACGGTCGTATTCCCCCATTTTCTGTTAGAATGTCTTATTTTCTGCATTAATGTTACTTTTAATTCCAAATTTAGGCTTTATTTTGTCATATTGATGTTTCTGTCCATCCGAAGTGTCGTATTTTCGCATTATTTTGCCATTAATGTTACTTTTGATCCGAAATTAGGGTTCATTTTATGTTATTTATTCATGTTTATAGCTTTCGAATAGTTATACGTTTATATATAATAACCTGCCGATGAGATCGGTCTTATTCGGCCGTGTACGTCGTGTTTCTTCTAGAACTTCTTATTTGTGGCATTATTAGGCTGTTAATGTTACTTTTAGTTCCAAGATTGCAGTTGACTTTTGTATCTTTATTTATATGTAGACATTTCGACTGGAACTTGCAATGTATTCCACCATTTATCTATTAAACTCAGATATTATATGCTTTACTGTGCTAAACATGCATCTGTAATTAACTCAAAAGCTACACTGTTTATTTAGAAGTGTATAGATGCATGTCCTAGAATGTTCATATTATATATCAAAAGTTTCATCTAAGAGTGCTTTAAGTAACCTGATGCTCTGTTCGAATTACAGGTGTGCTAATTGCTCTGAATAACCTGCATCTATGCTCAACTCATATAGAGTAATTGTAATGTACTATTGAATACTGCTGTTTTCTGCTGTTATTTGTTTTGTACAGTGACATCGACGATGAAGTATCTGTTGACCTAGGTATTAAGCCTTCAGCAGCACCTTCAGCGTAGGGCAGACAATCGTGCACCCTGCAGCACTGTCAGCATGGCCAGACAGCTGCACCACGCAGCACCATCAGAGCAGTCACTACTAACTGCACCACACAGCTCGGTCAGCGTACCATGATTATCTCGTGATGATACGTAATGACTGGACAATACTATTCTGTGTGGTTCCAGTGGAGCTTCAAGGGTTTTCGGGTAGTTTTAGGTGCTACCCCTTTTCAAACGCTACAATGACGGTTGTCACGTTGTTCACTCACACGCCGCAGTTCTGCAACAACTGCCTATCAACACTACTCACTCGATGGTCTGCAGCACCATTTTGGGGTCTGGTGACAGTAGCAGATTCGAAAGCTTTTCTTTTCATTTTGTTTTTGAATGCGATAAGGCAGTAAGTAACCACACAATTATTACTCCCAACAGTACGTACACATGTGTTACTGGTTCAATGTACTTCCAGGGAGAAGGGATTGTCAAAAATCGGTTGAAGTACAGCCTTCCATTTAGCATTAAATAAAATTTTGAATAATTAAATGAAGTCTTCCAAAACAGATTCAACAATTTATTAAAATGGTGCTAGCACTTAGCTAAAATTGGTGTTGTTAATTTCCAGTTATATCTGGACAGTATCTGATATTTTGCCACTGAATAAACCAGCAATTACAGCTGATTTTGAGCCCTGCTAACGTTCTCATTCTGATTTTCCCTATGTTTAACATATTGCTTCCGTCACCACTCTCCACTAATTTTCCACGTTACAATGACGCTGGCTAAGCTTCACCGTACATGCCGCGCAGTTCTGCAACAACTGCAGGCAACTCTCCTACGCCAGTGTCACACAGCTCGGCTTCTTCACCCCTCAGCCTATTTCACGCAAATCAGTTCAACATCACATGCTCACATGCTCACATGCTCGCACACTCACACAATCACACTCTCACACCCACACGCTCACACACTATTTTAATGCTATCCGTCACACTTTTACTAATTGGTACACTGGAGGACACCAGCTGCATATATGACCATTCAGATAGTAATCAGGACATATTTGTTCCATTCAATGTTGAAATAGTAACACAACTACCAACCATACACACGCCATCACAATAGTGTAGCCTACTACCATGGCCAGCTGAATGATGTAAGTAATTCTTTGCTACCTTCAGCATTAAAGGAGTACAAGCTGTGCTCATCAATTGTATTCTGTGTAGCTGTGTTCTCTCTGACAACCTGTCTTTAATAAACTCTGGCCATTTAAAGTAATATAAAGTATGAATGAACTCAATGAAGTCTTTAATCTGTGAATTCAGGTATACTGCCTCCTCATTCACAGATATATCCTTGGAACATCACACAAGAATAATGGTTTTGATCAAAGCTGGACTGGCGAAAGGGTCATGGATTAATCAATTAAACCAAGTGCATCGTTATATTAAATATGCCACTGAATTAACATTTGATCCTCTACACCCTACACAGTATCAAGTCCTGGGGTATATTGCTAACCTTGATCAGGACCTAAAGTCACCGGGCGCGGTACATAACAACGTCAGTGGAGCTCGGACGTGGTTACGCCTGATGGGAGGATGCGTTGCCGGGTTCGATTCCTATCCAGCTGCTCTGATGCTCCGAGGGGTGGACAAGTCGTCAGATCATATGGTTAATCATGCCCCACCTCTCAGCGTACGTGATGTTCGGGGCATAGTGAGGTTTTTCCAGTCATACGGAAGAACCGCGTATGTCCTGACTGCGGCAACGCTGTTAGGTTATTTCTCTTTCCTTAGGCAATGCAACTTAGTACAAACAAGTGGGGGTGATGACTCGAGTCATTGGCTGCGTTGGTCGGATGTAACCTGGCATCGAGATTATATCAGCTTGTGGGTGCGCTCAACCAAGACTACGATGAAGAAGTCTGATGAGTTTGCAGTGTGTATCCCCGAGATACATGGCTCTCCCTTCTGTCCAGTCTGTGCGTAGAGTGCTTATACAAGTAGCCTCAAGTTCTCACCTCGTCCTCAAGATCCGGCATTCATGCTTTCAAATGGCAAGCCCTATCATCTACGACTTTACTTGCTGCAATCAAGGTAGCCTAGACTTCCCTGAATCATCCCTGCCCTAGCCAGATAACTTTGCACAGTCTGCGAAGAGGAGCGGCACAGATGTGTGCCAAGGCAGGCTTGCCTGAAGAAAAGGTGGCAGAGGCTGGCGGCTGGCGATCGTCTGCTCTGTATGCATATGTACCCAGAAAGATGTTTAAAGAGGCTACTCTGACACTCTCAAACCTATTTGGCCGAGTGTCCGAGTAGCCTATTTCTGAGTCACTATGCTTCTGTGAGAATGTTTAAATAGTTATCGGTGTATGTCTTTCTTCCACAATGGCATAGGCATCATTAACACAGTCTCTAGTAATTTAGTCATGAGAAAGTTATCTATTGTCACTTTATCAATTCTTTGAAAATGTTCAAATTATATTACTATCTCGAGTTGTATCGAGCATAACTTAGGTTAGGGACACAAGCCACTGTAATGTAGTCATGACTTAACTTAAACTATTTTTCAAGATAACGGCAATTATTCTTAATTATGAGCTCGACGTAGCTACTAAAATTGGATTGTTTGTGACAGGTTGGTTCTTCAGGTAGTAGTCTTTATTATTCATCGACCATGTATTGTTGCTTATTGAAATTGCTCTTGACATAGCTGCATGTATCTATCTTGAATATATTAAATGTTGGTCCACTGTTCTCGCTTGTTGTGTTTTGAATTATCTATCTAATGAGTAGAAAGGTCGATCATACAGGCTGTACTGGGGAGTGGGGGGGGGGGAAGCAAAACAAACATACCTTTGTTTGAGCAGTGTTTCAGTCCAGGTCACATGATCTGTGAAATCAGGTCAAGACCACCGAGAGGGCACGAGATTGACCTGCATTTTTTTTTAGGTGTTTCTGAGACATGTGGCTTCCATCAGTTGTTGTATGAATTACGTTCTTGTAAAGTCAGATTTATACCATAAAGGCAGCACCAATTGCTATGGGAAGCCACCACAATCTTAATTGCATATGTAGGATCAAATTTAAGTAAGAATCCTGGTTTTGAAAATATATTGATATCATCGGACTATGCAACTTTAAGACCCTTTAAAAAAAATCAATATTGGTTTAACAGTTTCACACTGTGAACTATGGCAGTGTCTAGGCAGTGTCAACACTAGCCAAACACCGTTTAGAACATAACCTCTACACAGACAACAGTTTGCTGTGTGTTGGTGCAGGGAAGACGGCAGCTAGCGCCCAGACCCTGCTCGGCTCACACACACGCAACACCCCCCCCCCCCCCGCCTCACACACACACATTCTTCCTGTCCACAGCCAGATCAGTACTGAACATCAAAGGCCGGCCGCGCCCAGCAAATCATGCCCGGGGTCGGGAGCTCGGCACTCCGTGATTACTTGTCACGGGACGTCGCCCCCGGCACGGCCGGCCCCCCTACGTTGGGATTACGTTACACGGACCCCGAAGGGAAAAAAGCACCCTGTCCCTACAACGCAGTCCTCTGACCCCCCCGACCCCCCCGACCCCCCCCCCCCTCTCCCCCAAAACCACCCTCCTCCTCCTCCCACACCCCGCCAGCCCCATCCCTCCCATCTCCCTACCCAAGCACACTCTTATCTTGAAACTCTCCCCAGTCTCGGCATGAACTTAGCCTAAAGGCCCTGTCACATTACGACACATCTCGAAAGCGTGCAGCCAACGCGTAAAATTACTTCTTTTTTTTTTACGTCGAGAAGCGTCGAACTTTTCGGCAGTGGGGGGAAAGTTGGACGTATACATAGCGTGTGGCCAATGTATGGCTAACGTGCCACCCGGCGAAAAACACTCGAATTACGATCATGGTACGTTCGAATGTTACATACACAAGACACACTGGAGAAACGCTAAACGTGCGTTAGACGTACGTTATCCATACGTTGTCAGTACGCAGACTGTACGTTCCCACTGCCTTTAACGTAGGTCAACGTAGTGAACAATGTTTGTCTAACATACGTCTAACGAACATCGATGTACGTCTAACGAACATCGATGTACGCCTAACATATACATAACATACTGCCGATGTCAAATCCATACATTGTCGACCCCCTGATGCGCGACGCCGTATCTCAACGAACATAGACATACATTGACGCATACCAACGAGCGCCTAACGCACGCGTAGTGCATAACGACCAAAAATCATATACGACCAAAAATCATATACGTCGGCGCGATGCGTCATAATGTGACAGCCCCTTGAGTGCCAATGTTCCTCAAATGGCATCCAATGTCAATGGAAGTCTCATAACAAAACAATGCATCAGCGCATAATTTCTGAATTGTGGTTGATTCGGTGAGGGGAGCCGGGTACCCACCACGCCCCAAGCGGGCAGGATGAACATCAGGTAACTGAAACCTCCCCCCGCATCTAGCCATTCGGTTTCGCTTGGCCATTGAACTCACAACTTAAAAAATAACTAGCGACATCCGACTCCACCCACATCACCCAAGACAAAATACCCCCATCAAAAACGATTTATGTCAAAAAGGAGAATGCAAAGGACACAAGAAACCTCACGTCCGGTCAGTAGGCCCGCGAAGCGCGCAGCCAGGAGGCCTCTTCCGGAGGAGGAGCAGCTCGAGACGAGTCTGCAAGATGGCGGCAGCCCCTCCCCGGAAGCCACTGGCCCGGGAGAAAGGGAAGCGAGCAACGAACACGTCAACGACGACAAAAAGGCAAGAGGACCTGATGAAGAAAATGCAGGAGACGATGGAGGCCATGGAGACGCGCTGGCAACGCATGGAGCAGCACGTCCTCTGGCAGGAGGAGAAGGCGCTTGCGGAGGCGGCTGTGGGCAGTTCGGCCCCGGCCGCCCCCGACTGACAGGCACAGCCCTGGAGGCGGCCGACACCGACCCCCAGCAAGGATCGCCGCCGCCGCCCCAATGGGTTCCCCGGCTTGTGATTTTTTGTCTGAGACGTCTGGTCTGCCTGTCCCCACTCATCCTGTAGAACTTACTCCTAACTCAAGCTCCACTTTCTCGCCCAAATAAAAGAAAAAGGCTAAAGAGTGACAGTGATTCTGGTGAATCAGATAGTGTCAGTGAAATAAGTGAGGGAATAAATCTAGATGATGTCTGCTCGAACAACATGGAATGGGTGGGCGATTCTGATGCAGAGAGCAACACTGAAGTTTATATAAATTTTAAATTTTCAAACCAAGGTGTGTGGGTTGCTGTGGCTTATGATGAAGAATTCCTCATATGTCAGATGATTGAAGTCAAGAGTGGTTGTATGCAGTTCATGAAGCTGGGATACAACCAGACATTCAAATGGTCTGGTAGTGAGGATATTGGTGAGGACATTGAATCAATATTTGTGTTCCATCATGGATTTGATATTCTGCCACAAGGAAGTAGTGGAAGGTTGTGGTCAGTTCCCAATTTGACTCAGATAGAGAAGATGTACTGCAAGTACAAAAGACAGTTCATGCAGGGCTTGTGTATCTGGATCTTTATTCTTATTCTTACTATATTTTTGCTCTAGTCTTAGTCTTAGTTACTAAAAGACAAAAACCTGAACCTATATAAAATGTCAGACATTGGTGTGGTGTTAAAGTACCCACAGGAGAAATCAAATTATCTTGCAAAATATACAAATCTAATAGGTGACAATAAAAGGGGGCCTTACACAACATATGCTGACAAATCTTCTCCCATGGAATAGGTGTAATGGCATGATTCCAAATGGGTATTTAAAAATGTCAGGCATTGGTGCGGTGTGTTGAACCAACAGGAGAAATAAAATTATTTTGCTAAATTCATAAAATACAAAAACCTAAATAGTGTTAGTAAAACACTTAAAAGGAGGCACTAATCAACAAAACTTATAAAGCAGAATACATGCAAGTTTCATGCAATTCTGTTAAAGGGTTTTTTTCCAGCGATTTTTCAAACTCAACATTTTTCATGATTTTGGCCAAATGTGCATTCTTTCTCCTCACTTATAAAATATTTGACTGTTTTGTAATGTATGTTGTTATGGATATATTGAAGTATCTGATAAAGATGAATAGCACCTGAAAATGTTATGCAATTCGATTGTACAGTTTTTGTTCTGTGATTTTTCAAACTTTTCCAAAAAGCAAGATTTTTCACAAAATTTTATCATCTGCCAAAATTGGCTCTTGGGTGTTTTCAGCCTATTTATTTTAATTGTTCCCAATGGCCAGGGATAATTAAAAATGAATCAATTTGGGTAGCAATTTTTACCACCAGCGCACTCTAAAAAGTGTACTGGGGCCAAATTCCCAAATGGTGAATTCAAGGAAAATGCTATTTTTACCACGTTTGAAGGTCTATATTTTCAAAACTAGCCACCCCATGCCCCTGTAACTGTATATACACTGTGTACAGACCAAGGAGTCTTAGCCTCTTCCTTCTGAAGCAAGCTGGGGTGATCCCTTTAAATGTTGGAGACCATAACAAATTTGATCTTTGAGACTTTACAGTGTGGCCGATTTCGTGTAGGGTTAGTAAATTTTAAAAAGGCTGTATTTTCCTGAATACTTGACCGATTTTGACAAATGAAGTATCATTGTGTTTCAAATTCCATATCCTAACAGATGGAATCATTTATATCAAACTCCAAACGCATAAAAAATGTCACTTGGGAATGAATAAATGCTTAACGGCATATCAGCACACTTTACGTACTTAAAGCTGTATAGACCGATGACAGCATTGATAAATTTCCAAAACCAAAACACTTACCTATATATGTAATCTACAGATCAAACTTAGATACTGGTGCACTTAGGAGCCATGTGTCGCTGCATAGATGGGAATACTAAGTCAATTTAATAGAACCTGTTATTATTGAAACCTATATTGTCAGAATGTTGGCATACCTGCCTAAATTAAATTGGCATGTTTTCTCTTCAAATAACTCCAAAGCTAACCATTTAAGATAAAAGTTACTTCAAACAAAACTAAAGTAGATTATAATGATCGATCTAATATGTTTATCCAAGAAAATTCTAGATACTCAAAACCATTGGACTAGGCAACTTTAAGCAATTAGTCTATCAAGGTTCTTTGGTGCAATCAACATATCCATGTGAGTATGTGACATTTCAATATACAGTAAAACCTCTCTAAATCGACCGACCTTGAGACCGAGCCTAAGTGGTCCATTTAGGGAAGTGGTCGGTTTAGAGTTAGAATATGGTTACAATTGTACTGTTGGGACCCAAATAAAGCGATCGATAACAGTCGATCTGAGGAGGTGGATGGTTAGAGAGGTTTTATTGTACTTGTCTCCCTGGAATCATAAGTCTAATACTTCACAATGTCCAGGTTGGTTGCTTTGTTGTTGGGAGTTTTACGTCCTGGCAACATCAGGATGGGTACCGACATCTAACACTAACAGTGTGCACTCATGGCAATTTAATAGTGCTGCCCCACTGGGAAATCAGACTGCCAACACCATGACCCGATATCCTGACACTGAGCCAACCAGTCCTTGCCCTATCCTATTAATGCCGAGCGCCAAGCTAGGAAGCGACAAGTATCAATCCTGTTGATTTGACTCGACTGGTTTGACTCGACTGGGAATCAAACTCCTGATATCCTGCATGAGAGGTCTGTGCGGTACTGATTCGGCCACTGCGCCCAGTCACCCTAAAACAAAGCATTTATATGAGTATATGTTAGCTCATCTGATTCTCATGATGCAATACAAAGTATGGAAATCTATTATAAATATGCCACCACAGATCATATACCTGTAGGTATGACCTTGAATTTAAACAATGTACCTGATATGTCAAAGACTACAAACAGCTGCAATAAATGCAAATTAGACTGGTCCAGAATAAAACAAGATGAGATTCATAAATATAGTGTAAATATTGAAACTCTCTTGCAAAATGTTAAAATACCTACAGATGCTCTAATGTGTAGAGATGTGCATTGTAAGGTTTCTCAACATGCAGATGAATTGTGTAGTTTTTATGAAAGCTGGCAAGTAAGCCATTGTATAATTTCCCTAAATGTAACACTCAGTGCTGTCCAGGGTGGAATGTACATGTAGCAGATCTTCACAAAGCTGCAACAGAAGCCTTCTTACTGTGGAAGGAACAGGGTAAACCCAGGCAGGGTTGTATTTCTGAAATGAAAAAGAGGACAAATTCCTGTTTTAAATATGCTTTAAGATACATTAAATTAGGTATCCCAATAGAGCGCCTCAGGCCGCTGGAAATATGTGATTCGGCACAAACAAAGGGCGTTTTAAACTCACTATGATTTGTCTTAAAATCTACCCATTGAAATAAAAAGTATATGGAATAAAAGGAGATGAACTGTTCTTTGGGTATCTGTTATTTATTATTTGTGTCACTGTACAGAACTTTGGGTAAAAGTGACATATTTGAGAGTAGAATTTGTGGATTTCACATATTTTGGCCGCATCTCCCGACCATCAAGAAATGTTGACGCAGCATTCAATTCAAGTTGCGCAAAACCCCATAGGTGCCTCACGTGCAAATTTACATAGAAGTGATAGAGCAGATTCTTAGCCACAGTTTAGTATCAATCATTAATAAGAACTTTGAACGGAAATATCTTTTAAAAACGTTTAAAAACTTCAAAATGATGCCCAAGACGACTCATAATTCGCAATATATATTATTTTATGTTGTTTGAAAGCTAATTGTGTCCTCCTTTTAAATAATCGAATTATGTTTTTCGATACCACATGGGGTAATGCGCAACTCGAGAACTGTAAGCTGTTGGCATTACTTAATCCGCGTAGAGTCACTCTCAGACTGGCCGCCATTTTCGGTATACTTCGTCGGTGTGATTTGCTATCAAAATGGACTCGGATCAGGACATTCCCGCTAATATTCGAACAGAAATTGGTAAGTGATTGATTTATAAGATGCCTATCAATATTCTGACAAGTTCATTTAAAATTATTTGCACCTGTTTACGAGATTTGTCTGATTAAACTTGTTGATACATGATACAGCAATGGTAAAATGTCCGGGTTTCCACTGGAGTTTTGGCACAGAGACAAAGTTTGGGACTCTCAAATGTTCCGTTTCACATCGAAAAACTCCATGAAACAAATCATGACTACTTTTTATGATGTTTTGAATCAAACTGATTCATTTGTAATGATACCAATGATGCGCTTCAATATTAAAACAAATGACAAAACAAGTGCTTTGTGCTATTATGCAGGGTTTTGTGTCAGTCACTGAAAGGCAACTCCATGACTTCTTGCCTGGTGGAAAATATGGTCAGGCGCCAACTCCTGAGTTACGTGCTGACATGAAGCATTGTAAGCTAACTAACTTAATATCAGAATATGAGTTTGGCAATTTAGACTATTCTCAGTTTCGACGAAGGCATGCTTCTTTGCATTTTCATTCTGGCATCCAAATGGTCAAGCAAAATAAGACTATTTCAGTATGGCTTGCAGGGAAATCTAAAGCAGAGCAGACAAAATTGCTAAGCATGGCCAGAGGCAAAAGCAGTGAACTCCGACAAAAACATATGGCTGCAGAAAAGGATGTAATGGAGAATACAAAGGAAAAAATAAAAGCAAACTTCAGAAAAAAAGAAGAAAGTGCAGCCAAAAAAATTCAAATGTGGGCAGATCTAGCTTCAAAAGTCAAAGCACATGGTGGACCATGTACAAAACAGTCCGATGTTGATAAGGGGTTGAAAAAGTGTGCGACACTCAAAATGAAAAAGGACATGGTACATAATGAAATGACATACCTAAAAAATGTGTTGGGAGTAAAAAGTAAACGGTTAGTATGGGGGAAAAAAAATTTGGCTACACTAGTGTGTGATTTAAAATCTATTCTTGATGAAAGTTCAAACTTGGAGAGGGAAATAGTGGTAGATGGAGAAATTGTAACACCAGAGGTAGGCCTAAATGCGAATCAGATTGAGACTGTAGGGAGGGGGCAGAAAAGGAGAGTTAGTGAGAGTGAGACCGAGAGTTCAGGTAGTGGTAATTTAAAAAGACAAAGGACATATGATACTCTTAAAGTTGAAGAAACTTTTGAGTTCTGCAAGTCCAACCAAGGGAATTGGGTTGCAGTTGCTTATGATGAGCATTTCTATGTTGGGGAGATAATTAAGGTAGACAATCCGATGTTGGCTACGGTCCAGTTCCTTAAGCGTGGACCCAGAAATATTTTCAGATGGCCACGAGTGGACGATATTGCAACTGTTGAGTCCTGTTTTGTTTTAGCTCATGATTTTGAAGTCCATGCTTCTAATTTACGGTCTTGGTCTGTACCTAGGCTCACAGATCTTGAGAATTTGTACAAGGAATATTCTGATATATGTCTTTAAGGCATAGAGATTTGGGGGGAAGGGGGTGTGTCTGTGCATTCTGACAGACAAAAAGACCTTTTAATGCCACTATAGCTCTGTAAATATTAGTCTAAATGAACCAAATATGTTTTCATAGTAAAGAACATGACCCACAATGGTTCTAGTGCAAGTTTCATGTTCGTACCTCAGATGGCTTGGTCATGGGACATGGTTGAAGAATGGGTCAATTTTTTTCCATACTGAAAACAATGCTAAATTATCTGAAAAATGGGATATTTTAATGCCACTAGAGCTATGCAAATATTAATTTAAATGAAACCAATTTGGTTACATTGTCAAGAGCATTGTCCAACATGGTTGTATTGCCAGTTTCATGTCTGTATCTCAAACGGTTTGGTCATGAGGCACTTTTGAAGTTTGGGTCATTTGAGGTATTTTTCCATAAAAATTGAGCCTCGGACATGGGTAAAATTAGCATATTTTAAATTTTTGAAGTCTTATAGTTCTAAAACTAATGTATACAGAGGCACGAAAAAAAATAGACATGTATTCTGTATATATATCAGGTGGTTTCTCAAAGATGAATCGTATAGGGACAATAATAACCATTTTACGACCAGTCAAAGTAGCAGTTTTGTGCCGTCTGTGCATTTCTGGTTGGGCAGTGATTAAAATAATCTGCCTAATTGATATGCCTGTAACTTCAACAAATGAATAGTGTGATGACTGTAATTTGCTTAATAAAATGAATGTAGTATATACAAGTCATTTCCAGAGCCTTGATGGTATATTACTCTTAGTTTTTAAGATATGGGTCCCTGAAAATGGTTTTTCGTCCTATTTTCACAAGTCCAAAATTAACCCCAACACACGGAGTGTTTTGCAAAGATTCTACACAGAATACCGCCTCCTACTAGCTGTCATCACTCTACAGCGTCTACGACGTCTACAACGCAGACACAGGCACTCGTAGGTACATTTTTCATTGTGATTTCATATTAAGTCGCCTGTCAGCGTGTCGCAAAGCTTTAGCAGAGAATGTCTAAAATAATGTCTGAGGATCATAATAAAGCGATTATGTAATTAAGGGGATGGAATAGGGTCCATTATGGTAGTTACACTTTGCACTGCAGTGAAAGGGTGCACATTACTTCAAGAAGGTGCACATCTAGCTATTTCTGACTAGGTATGTGTTGATTGGGGACTGATTTTCAAGTCAATTTTTTATTGAGTAATCAATACAATGCTATTACACTTTCAGACTTCTTTATTATTGCTTGTGTTACATTATGAACTGTATGTCAGGAGAGGGGTTTTTCGCTTGCCTACAATTAGTCGACCACAAAACATGTAAATAACATTTAGACTGATGAAATTTACACTGAACTTTATTTCTCTTCTCCTACCTACAGACACAGCGTGTCTAACCTCATCGACAACACCCACACCGCGATGTCTTCCCTCCCGACTCGGTCACCGTCTCTCACCAAAAGGCCCCGCAAAGCAAATTATGCAGACAATGAAATCAGTGTCCTGCTTGAGGTTACGTTAGCGAGAATTGTTCTTTTCTCCGCTTTTAATAATAAGATAACACTTCAGGCTAAGAACACTGCCTGGGATCGTGTGGCCGCCGCAGTCAGCCCGTGTGGTGTGGCTATGCGGTCAAGGAGAAATGGAAGGCGATGAAGGCGGATGTACTGGGCCGTCAAAAGCGAGCAGCCCTAACCAGAGGCCCCCCCCCGAGTCTCCCCTTCCTTACGAGGAAAGTATCCTGCAAATCATAGGAGTTACAAGTAAATTGCTATGTAAAGTAGTAATATTCCGCAAAATAATAGCCATCTACATCTACCCTTCAAATGATTTTTTATGTGTTGCTACATTGGTTGACTGTGCGCTCGGTCTGCATGAAGTGTGCAATGGCTGTGAGTGAAGAAGAGTTGTGTAAGTTAGCACAACAGCGTAATTAGACCACAATTCATGTCGCGAAAACCCATGTTAATCAATAACTGTTTATAGAAAATCACTCATCACACCCACATAGCTTCTCCAAATAGGTGCCTAAAATCATTAGTGTCACCTTTCTAGTTACTCAATTTGCACTAGGGAAAAGCGGACCTAAATACCTAACATCAGTGTTTTCAGCATATTGTTATCTATTATTCAGTTTGTTGTCATAATTTGTTTCATGTTAACTGTTACACAATTATCACTAGTGAGTATCGGTCATAAACACCTAACGTCATAGTTGTGAGCAAAGTGTCGACAAAGTACTCATATGCTTAAATCCTACTCTCTTCCTCTCTTACAGCGTCCTATCCCGCCACCTTCGTCAGTGAGTATTTTACTAGATACTGCTTAGCCACTTATTATTTTGACACCCTCGATCACCACAAACGTCCGTGACCATCACACCACCTATTTGGGGGAAGGGTTATGGGGTTGTGTAGGGGTTTGGTCAGCCGATCTCGCAGGGGTACTGGTGTGGTACTGTGCACACAAATACATAGCCGTGTCAACCCAACCCACTCTGACATGTGTGCGTATTGTTGTTAGTTGTGGGTGTTACGTCCTAGCTACATCTAAGGTGATAAGGTCAGAAGTCCGTAATTAACTGGTGAGAAGCACTGCAGACTTTCAGCTATAGGTCCCGTGACTTATCCGTGTATCTTCTCGACGTCTGTCAGACACGGAGACAGCTTTGCATTCTCCAGACCTAGCTCGAGCTGCGATTTTTGCTTTTATTTAGAAGTGTGCTTTTATATTGAGTAATGTCAGGGATGCGTCATTGTTAACATCGATGCTCTTTTTGTAGGCGCCGCAACAGCGAAAACGACCGCATCAGCATCGACAGCAGAACCCATCACGCTAAGTTGGTGGCAGACTTTGCCCATCTCCGGCCAGGCCGATGAAGCGACTGGATACAGCTTCACCGAACCCTATGGTGGCTTGTCGGCATCGTTCTCGGTGGGGAATGTCCGCCTACCCTTGCTTGCATCCACGCCACTGTTGGGGACTGCAACTGAGGCCACAAGTTGCAGCAGTGTACCCTTAATTACGGCCGGTATGTTGTCCCATGAGCATCCTTGGTGCTGGCTAATTATGCGGTGACTGTCTTAATAATAGAACGTAACAGCGTATGAGTAACTGAGCCCTGAGTTAAACTGCACGTGCGATCGTCATCAGAGTTATCCCCGGGACTGTTATATGCCTGACACTAAAGACATGGCAACATCTATTTTGTACTTCCCGTCTGCTAGGTTGGGCGGTATGATTTGTCTACTATGCTCGGTTAAAAGTCAGATAGATGTGTAAAACACCATATGACAACATAAGCGGTATCTGTTATGTATTACACAGGTCTTCTAGGTTATAAGCCTATAACATCTGTACAACATAGCCAGTCCTACAATGCTACATGATAGTACATCCAGAAAGGGGCATACTTGGAGCATCGAGGCAGGACGTGATGTGTCGTATCCAATCGTCTATTTTTTATTCGACACAGGTCAGCACTATGGAGGACGACTAATCGCAAGATAGCCTGTTATGTTGAACTTTAGCGTCTTTATAATTTTAACTAACCCGTCTTCCTTGGCCTTGCCTACAATCACATCATAAGCTGTATTCACACGGGCGAGTTAAAACGCCTGACGCAAAACGATTTGCGTAGTGCGACTCACATTTCCCGTGTGAACGCGGCGGTGAAACGTTTTAGCGCTGAATCGATTCCTATAAATCGTTTACTGTAAAATGCATCGCGAGGTGGTATCCACGAAGCGATTAACTCTGAGGCGTTTTATCTTGTCCGTGTGAACACAACCGTTTTATGTGAAGCGATTTTTGACGTCACACGCATGCGCATTCGAGGGAAAGGTTTGTTATTTTCCGGTCACACGGGCGCACGCCAGCAGTTGATCGCAAGTGCTTGACGGATCCACAGCTAAAGCCATAACGCCAAGTAGAACCATGTGCTCGTCAATGCCCTCGACTGAAATGGCTCGACGCGATAACTGGGAGGACGAGGAGGTCAAAGTGCTCCTGAGCCTCTGGTCGGAGGACCAGGTACAGCAGGAGCTTGAATCGTCTGGAAGAAATATAATGATCTACCGCAGAATCGCGACACGATTGAACCGCATTTGCGGCCACGGCCGAGCAGAACGCAATGCGATGGCGTGCCGGTCCAAAGTTAAAAGTCTCTGTCACCTTTACAAGAAGTGCCGGGACAACAACAAGTAAGTAATTTTGCTGTAATAGTGGTGCAAATGTGGTGTAAATGTGGTGTATCATGACACCAAAATCGCCTGGCTGCCCGTATGTGCAAGGGTAAATAATTTATATTTTGGGACGATGGTCTATAAACGGTTTGTGCCGTCACTTGTAGATGTAAAGTAGAGGCTCTGTAATCACCGGCAAACAATTAACACTGCATACCTAAATGCTCTGATGGATACGACGATAGGGTCACAGTGGGTGAATTTTGGTGTAAACGAGTAACTGCCACCTGGGAAAAAGCTTTACCCAATCTGATAAGGCCCTGATAAGATGACGTATGTCAAGATTAAGGGTGCTTTGTTATTTCAAATGTCAATAAGGCGGCCCGATTAGTGAGGAAAAAAGTGATATTTCTGAATTATATAACGCATCTGCATGTGAAGATGTTGATTCATTTCGCAATCTACTTCCACGCCCACAACACATGTGAACCTAATAACAGTTGATTAAAGTTTTTGCAAATATGAATATGCAAGAATAACAAAAGTCATATTTCTTAATTACACAACGCCTCTGCATGTGATCATGTTTATTAATTTCCCAGTATAGTCCAATGCCGACCACAACTTATGTGTACATAACAGTTCCTTATAGGTTTTGCAAATATGAATTACCCACAACAAAACCCTGTATTTACGGTGACACATGTTAATGTTGGCATTTAATTAATCTTCCAATTTTTTTCAGTCGCAGTGGCCGTGCGCCAGTGAAATGTTGGTATTACCAGGAGCTGGACAGTATCCTGGGCATGAGGCCCACAACGGTACCTGTGACTTTCATCGACACAGACGCCGCCTCGGTGGCAGGAGGTAAGGTCAACCGTCGTGCGCGATTATTAAAGCTGTGCGATGAAATATGAACTAAGAAATATTGTTACACAAAGCATTTATATACATTTGTTTGGACAGTTAACTGACCAACAGAAACACTTATTACACATTTTTTTCTCCGTATAACAGAAAATGGTATTTCATATGTATAAACCCAACTTCACAGGCGCACAGTTAACGTAATTTTGTTAATCCAGTTTACTTAAATCAGCTGACAAAGTGGTGTACATGGAGCGAACTAGTTGATCCGATTTTTTTGTTAAGGACATACTTTGTAAGCCGTATTATTGAAAACAGTGCAGCTAAATTGATTTAAGGGGTACATGTGAACGGGCTTATGGTGTCAGCGTTTTTGCAAGGTTCCCCAAAGTAATTGTGGATGTTTGCGCTCAAGCCCATACCTATAATTCTCACAACACTCAAATCAACTTAAGATTATAGCAGCGTTTCATACGGAACGCCCTAATGTTTAGCGCAACGTTGAAACAAACGTTTCGTTAATAGTTGGTGTAGGTTGAGACATATTTCAGGGTTGAAACTGACCGCCCGCTGAAAGTGCGCCAGCGACATTACACATTACTCATGACCACTTTGCCGCAATTAGTTGCTGAGACGTGTTACTTTAAGCGAACTATTTGAATCGGTTAAGCGCTAAAGTACAACCCACATTTGGCGCATCGCGCATATACAGTCAACATAAAACATTATTTAACTTCTTGTCCCCAGACGACCCCGACGCGCCGCTGGTGGTCGGAGCAGAGGAAGAGATCGCGCACGACGTGCTGGTTGATGTGGAGGTGGAGTTGGAAAGCCAAGAGGCCAGCCAGTCGCAGGCTCCCGATTCACCAGCAACTCACCCCACTGCTGGACCCAGCAACGAGGCGCCTCCACCGAGACCCACAAGTAAGGATGTTTTACAAAAATGTAACACCGCGTCGATAACTATAGTATTTGTTAGCAAGTGAACTCTATCGCACTTTTTGTTTTACCCTGTATCCAATGCCAAGGGTAATGAAAAGCAGTAGTTTAATTTTAAGCAACCTGACCCAGCCTAACTTCTGGACCCCACGGATTGTGTTAGATAAAGCCAACTAGTTGAAGGGTTTTTGGCCGTAGCCGAGCACACAGTAGTTATAAGTTGTCCATACTGTTATCGCCACGAGTGGTTTAGATTAGCCACATTTTACCTCCAGCGAGCTAGGGGACGTTATTCGGGGTATAGAAACACGGATGCTCTGCCGCTGTGAGCTCCCCATGACACTACAAAACTGTCCCCTTCATATCACCTGTGATGCAATTAGCCTAATCAAACCAACTCAGGAATCAGTACTGAAAACAGGAAGGACAACTAGTCACACAAATGAACAGTGAATAAGTTGTGCTTTATTGAGCAGCAACTACTGTCCATTCCCCTACATGTGACCTAGAACCCTCACTCCTCACCTTCTGTCCACACTAGTTCTCATTACCACTTAGCCTGTATACTGAAAGCAGTGCCCACAGCCCATGGGACAGGAGTCCTATGGCTGTGGATACACTCAATTTGAATAGGTGAATTTAGGTAGCATCAGACAGAGTGTCTGGGGTTCCTGCTCAAAAAGACTTGCAAGCCATCTTTATATGTACACATTTTCACCATTGTTGTTCAATGATTAGCACTAAACCACTTCCCACACTGCTTTACATGCACTAGTGAGTCAACTGTGTCGTAGTAACTAAATTGGAGACTGAATTAGTTAAAACGCTGCAACTATAGCACCCTACAATTTTACAAAAAACGTATATGAACTACACGCTTTGGTATGTATTAGAAAAGCTCTGTGTTTGTTTTCCAGCCGTCCGAAAGCGAAAGTGGCGGGGGGCTACAAGGAATGAGAAGTTTATGGAGGGTCTGATGGACAAATTTGTGTCAGCCCAGAAGGAGGCAGCGGCCACCTTCCAGGAGGGGGAGAGAATCAGCAAGGAGCGGGATGTGGAGAACGAGGAGAGGCGCCACGAACGGGACTTGGAGAACCTGCGCGAACAACGGCAGCATGACCAACGCATGCTGCAAATCCTTCTCACCACCCCCCGTCCCGTCCAGCAGGTGCAGCATGTGCCACACACCCAGCAGTTCCAAAGCGCCACAACCGAGGGGGTGACACGTATCACGCTGGTTACGCCACAACATCAGCAGGCGGGACCGTCGACCAGCTCCCCAAATAAGTTTCCAGTAATTTTTTTTTTTTCGTACGTGCCTGTACCTCTTGCTGTGTATATATTGTTTGTAATTACATTTTACCCTGACACTTTCCTACTGTTCAATTTTAATAAAGTTGTACAGTAGTTCCCTACTTGACACGTTTGTTCTTTGTGTTCTACCAACAACAATATTTGGGTGGTTATCAGAAATCCGGTTGCCAATGTAACAAATTAGTGATTTAATTTTGCATGTATTTATCTCCCTCCATCCCAATAACATCAAGCATACACAATATTAACATCTATTTTTGATCTACAATATCTCACAGATTAATGGACTGAATTATGACATTTAATTATTCACATCTAAAAAACCAGATACCTGTGACCCCACCTTGGCTCAGTCAGCATACAGCAGCAACACATTTACGGGGAAAAATAGGCCACAAACGCATCCCGTACGTCACCCGTATTTCCCTCCATGCCCATGTCAGGCGCAACGTTAACAGGGTCATGGTTAGCGGGGGTGTCCCACTCGGTGTCAAACTGCTCCTTGTGTATTTTGCACATGTTGTTGAGTGTAAAGCACGCAACGACGATGTTTGCCACATCCTCGGTCCTCAGGTCGATCCGTTTTAGGAGAATCCTCCACCTAGCTTTACAGCGCCCGAACGTGTTTTCGATTGTCATGCGCGCACAGGACAGGCGGTAGTTGTAGGTTGTCTGCTCCCGGGTGAGTCTCCCTGTGTCTGAAAACGGCTTCATCAACCACGGGAGCAGAGGGTAGGCGGGGTCTCCCAGCATCACAATAGGCACAGTTGCATCTCCTAGGACCACTGGCCTATCCGGGAACAGAAGACCCGCCTGACCTTTGGTCTAGATGGTGGAGTTAGCCAGAACGCGTGCATCGTGCACCCTTCCTGGCCAACCCACAGCTATGCTGGTTGCCTGGTACTCGTGGTCGCAGCAGACTTGGGCGACGATGGAGTAATACCCCTTCCTGTTGTGGTAGTCGGTGTGGTGAGCGTGTGGAGCGATTATCGGAATGTGCGCGCCATCAATCGCCCCACCACAGTTGGGGAAATCAAAGCGCGTGGCGTAACCGGCTATCACTTCTGTAAGGCGGTCACCAGTCGGGAACTTTATATATTTGGGCTTGAGCACACGGACTATAACCTCGCAGGTCTCTTTAAATATCTCGCAGCATGTCGAGGTAGCGATACCAAACATGTGTCCTACGCTCCGATAGCCGGCGCCTGTTGCCAGCACCCACACCGTCACAGCCACCCTGATTTCCACGCAGATGCATCTGAAATGAGTGGTGGAAAAAAACAATTGTAACAATATGGCTGCACAACAACAGGGGACGATTTAGTGTTGCAAGTTAGTACCTGTCGTAACCCACCACGAGTGAACACGTACAATTTTAGCCTAGATGACACTGGCCAATTCTGTTTTATTTTACTCTGAAGTTCCATATCAGAGGGTGACAAAGTATGTATTTAGCACACAAATCTGATCAACTATTTGGCTCCATCTACACCACTTGTGAGGTGGCTTAGTTAAACTGGTTTACCTAAAATACTTTAACTGTGACTCACGCAAATAAACCTGCAGGCTGAGGGTGAGGGTAGATGTGTTAAGGTGACAAAAAACAACAATTGTAACTGACCTTCTCATATTTGTGTCTGCACGCCCGATATGGTTGCGCAGCTGGTCCACCAGATGGTCGAACGTCATCTTGCGCATCCTGAAATTCGACAACCATTCCTCATTGCGAAACGTGCCCAACACGATCTGGCTCCACCAGTGTGACGACCTGGAAAAATGTAAACAGGGGTCAACCACCATTCATGTTTGTCGTTTTATGAAATTCCCCGAACTTAATATGTGGTTATGCAACAATATGCATGTTATGAGCCAAATTGTTAGAATTGGCAAAACAAGTTCGCTTCATGTAAGTGGCCTTATATAAATCGGGCAATATATTAATATCGCAGCCTTAGCATTTCATCCAGGTCGGCAAAAGTGGGCCGATGCGCGCCATCGAGAATTTTTTTTTTAAACTCACTTCGGTGATGTAGGTCGGCTTAATCGGCCAATATACAAATCGCCTTATATAAACCCCCCTAGCCTCAGGCTTTGCTAAACGGCGCCAAACTAACAAAATTCCCTTTATGTAGGTCGGGATGGCCAAATATATAAATCGCCTTATATAAATAACCCCACATGTTAGCGTTTGTACAATACTTTCGTTGTTACAATTTGGCCGTAATGTAGGTCGGCTTATATAAATCGGCCACTTTACAAATCGCCTTATATAAATCGCCTTATATAAATCGCCACAGACAACGCGTCATGGGAGAGCGAGAATATTTTATTTTAATACAATTCCCTTCATGTACGTCGGGTGATATATATCGGCAAATATATCATTTGACTTATTTAAATCACCGCAAACCTGAAGTTGAAGAATAGTTGTTTTTCCATTGTGGATTATGTAGGTCGGGTTATATAAATCGGGAAATACAGAAATCGCCTTATACCAAGCGCCCCTAGCGTCACCATCAGCTTTTCAACAATACTTTAGTTCTGCAACATTATACTTTTTGTAGGTGGGCTTTATAAATCGGCAAATATAGAAATCGCCTTATAGAAATCGCACCTAACCTGAACCTTGCCTAAAGGGCGACAGAGGTGATTTTTACCACCACCGTACATACCCGCCCACCTATATTAGCAATCTGGAAATAATAAGTGAAAGCCTACCTTTCCCTTCTCCACTCGACCCCCTCCCTTGGCGCTTGCACGGCCACGTACGACAACAGCAGCTGGAAAAAGCTTCGTCGTTCGTTTTCCTGCTTCTGCAAGAACCGAGCCCTCCTTCTCTGATGCCTCGACACAATCACGCGCATATTGGCTACGGATCGCGCTGTAGCTTCCCTTGTATCCTGCGCATTCCTTCTATTCATGATCACGAACATCTCTACCGCTTCTTGCTCCACCATTGTTGTTGCTGCTGCAAACGGTCATGCGCAGATCTCCACTTCCGCCTTAAACCGCCCTAAGTACTGCCCGTGTGAATGCGACACACTTTGAAACTCCCCCCGTGTGAATGCGCGCTAGATCGCTTCATATAAATCGCCTTCTGTAGATCGCCTTACATTTTTCCCGTGTGAATACAGCTATAGACATGCATTACAACACCTTGTAACAACATAGGCAGTATCAGTTATATAATACACAGGTCGACTCATCGACGGTACTTGAATTCCACAGGTGACGTCTCATCAGTCTGTGCTGACGGTTGGTCCTGAGTGTACGGCGACGCATATGACCGAGCCGGAGGAAGCAATGCTAACGCCGTCAACAGGGAGCAGAAGCAGGGCACGAGGGGCACGTGTGAGGTCGCGGAGACGCTCCCAAAACGACTTCCCGGCAGACGGTGAGGAAAAGGTGGCCTTCCTCACCTATCTGAGCAGCACTACTGAAAAAAAACAATTGAAAGCAACTATACTAGGACAGGTTGAGCACGAAGAGTTAGTTAGAGAGGGTGATGAGGCGAGGCGGAAGCTGGAGAGAGATCTCCTTGTGCTGCGTTGTCAACGGGAGGAGTTGGAAGTAGCCAAGCTTGAGAGAGAAGGAGACGACCAGGGTGAGGCTGGAGAAGGAGATGTTGGAGATGAGGTATCGGAGGGAAGCGTTGGATCCGGCTAATGCTGAGATGGAGATAGAGGGACGTAAGGTGCGGGTGAAAGGGGAGGCGGAACTGTTGGCCCTGAGGATACGGCGGGAAGCTTTGGAGGTGGGGAAATTAGAGAACAAAAACTAAATTCATAAACGTTTATAGAAAGCTTGGTTGATGAAGTTTTATGTCCTGCCAACATCTATGTTCATATCAGGGCCCGTATTCATGAGCTTGGGTTAGGGGTCTAACCGCGGCTAGTGGTACCCCGCCCGGCTAACGGAAAATCCGCATTCATGAGCCGGTGCCAGCGCTAACCGCAGTGCGTAACCTAGGCAACCCTACCCCACTTTCAAATCACGGGTAAGGGATTAACCTGAGGGGTTAGCGGCGCTTTCCAAGATGGACGTGTTGATGTTGCGACACTATCATAGAAGGGAACTGCGTAGGAACAGGATATTTCGGGACAGGAGACACCCGTTTGAGATATTTGACGATGTCGAATTGTTTACGAAGTTCCGATTTCGCCGGCACCATATTCTGGCCATAACAGATAGTGTTCATGAGGATCTAGAACACACACAGCGGATGGGGGCACTGACACCTCTACTGCAAGTAATGGTCGCATTACGGTTCTATGCGACAGGTAGCTTTCAAGATGTTTGTGGTGAACTAATCGCGATCAGTCAGCCTACAGTGTCAAGGACAATACCCAGGGTCACCAATGCTCTTCTACGGCAACTGCCGCGGTGTGTGAAACTGCCAAGTCAGGAGAAGGCTGACAGGACGAAGCTGACTATATTCAATAACTATGGGTTCCCGGGCGTGTTTGGGTGTATTGACGGTACACAGATACGGATCGAGGCTCCCTCCGACTACGAGCATGAGTTTGTGAATCGGAAGAATTTTCACTCATTAAATGTCCAGGTACGTGCCTCTAGTATGTAGACTGTGTTATTTTCGTAAATTAGAAACAGCGTCACATAAAACAACCTTTTGTTATTTTGTAAGGTGTGAATTCACATTTTTGGTTGTAGTAGGTTTGAATGTTCATAAACCACGGCCCGATATGATATATAATTTGCAAACCCTAAATTATTTTCTAGATCATTTGCAGGTGCAATTATTAACTTTATTATTGGCTTTAATTTAATAGACGTTCAATACAAGTTTTAACACGCGAACTCTATGGTGTTTGAGTTTAGGCAAGCTTGCTGAAACTGAAAGTAATTTTCCATGTATGCTCTTCAAATTTCTCTAAAGTTGACCCTTAAAAATACTAATAGCTTTATCCGTATGTTTAGTAGAAAGTGTTGATCCATCTAATATTATTTATCTCACGAAGAATTATACATAAATTCTAAACCATTGCCCTATGCAACGTTGACTGTTAGTATTTTGTTTAAGTTGTTTAAATTTGTAGCCAATTGATGGTAAAAATCATGCTTATATAAGATGTCACATTAAATAGGAGGGGTTTTGGTTAATAAGTGGCCGAAATTCTAACATCCAATGTGGTTGATCCATGTTTACAGAGAAAAGCTGAAATGAGAGCAAATACAAATACTAACGGAACCCTAGGTCAACGCCACTGGATGATTTTTTTCACCAATTAACTGGTATTGATTAACATGTTTTTATCTATCCATCACTGCTAATGAAGTCTTATATGCCATTTTCTTATAGTGTCATGTTGTCTACATATTGCATATGGCAGTGTCACCCACCCTTGTCTACGGTGACCAACATCATTTAATAACTCGTTATTGACATGTGGTCTATGTGCTTTGTCATGGCAGGTCATCTGTGATGCCGACTTGCTCTTCATCTACTGCATCGTGAAATGGCCCGGCAGTGTTCACGATGCTCGGATTCTGCGTGAATCAGACTTATTCGCCGCATGAGTGCGATTTATTTTATATCACTTATGGACACATGCCTGGTCGGCCTGAAGCCGTCGATTAACCCTTCTGCCGTAATATTAACATACATAATATTAGTGGAAGCATTGGATATGTTGCTGGCAACATATGTAATTATTACAGAAACGGCACCTCATCGGCCTGCCCTAGTGGCTGTTACCCAATGCATCGTGTCACCCTGACTACGTCTTGCTCATATGGAATAAACATTCCTGTAACTGTCACTTGCTTGTGGTCAACAGAAGAGAGAGGATCCATTTTGTGGGTAAAAAAGGTTGCTAAGGGACAGGCCGGGTCAGTTCGACAGACAAGGGATCCCTATGATAAATTGGCTGATGGCCCTGTGTGCACTATATGGAATGCCGGTAAGGATTGTGGATTTTCTGAGTCTCAAGGGTCTCCTCCGCGCCGGTACTGCCATATATGTGGGTGGTGTGCGTATAAATGCGGGTATAAGGCTAGTCACCGTGAGATAGACTGTCGTTTTAAATCTCGTTTGTCGGCTCTTAAACCGGCAGATGGTGTGAAGCCCGCTAATTCAGGTTTTTAGGGACGGGGTCTCATGCATCGTTGCTTACTGTTGTCCCTCAGATAAATCGTCGTGTGTTGGCAAATTTGCCGGTCGGTGTGTCTGTCGTTGGCGATGCTATGCCTACTGTTGACACATCGTTGATCATGCGTCATGTTTTTGGGGATGTGTCGAGTCCCTCGGTTGTGACGTCTATGGGAGGTACTGATACTGATGTTGTACGCCATTGTATGGTAGCTGATGGTTTGAATAATGTTGTTGCTGGTGGCCCCACTCCTGGCTGTTCAGGGTACCGTGCGCCACCACCCCGACGTTGCCTGTGCCATTGACTCTCTTTTAGTACAGCAGATTCCTCGCCTGTCGTACGGTTAGTACATCAGGGTGACTCATTGTGTGATACTGATATGACCCCCCTTGCTATCCCGTTGAGACGTACAACGTCTGTAGCCCATGAATTAACGTACCGTATGTCTAATCCTGTTGATTGGGTTAATACTGTTGATATTAATGCGCATGCTAACACTAACTTGCATTGCCCGCTCGGTCGATGTACTCCTCTGGGTGCCCTACCCACCTCTTCTTCACTGGTTCCCTCTGGCGCTCCAATAGCTTTCTCGGGTTTACAGCCTCTGGTCTCTCGACATATCAGGCGCCCGGTCGATCGCTTGGTCGAGGGACCAGCCTCTTTGGCGGTTGACCGTCCTAATATGCATACAGCTTGCACTGATCTTATTGGCCTCCGGGTCAATCCTATTCTGCCTCCCAGTCTTACTGGTGACTCTCCGGCCACCTCGGTCATTTCCTCGTCTCCATTGCTGCCTGATGTGTTGATGTATGATCCGGTCCGACGGCCTTCGAGTTGTAGGCTTATTGGGCCCCCGAGCGATCTCTCAGCCAGGGAGCATGGGACCGTACCTATTACTTCTCCTTTGGTTATTAGTTCCTCGCCTGGTGTTGTGTTGCCGGCGAGCTCTCATGAAAAATCCTGTGATATCTTGCCCTGTCACCCTATTAAGTCGTTGGCTTCTGGAGGCGACGCGGTTGTTGTTAGCGCCTCCAAGAAGGTCTTTTGCCCGTTGGGGCCCCTTGAATTTAAACCGTTATTGTTGAAGTTTTGGCCTAATGTTAATGTAAAGTCTAGCTATCTTGATATTTATAATACAGTTAGAAGTACCGGCCTGCCTAACTATTTGGCGGCTAGGGTTCCGGTCCCTTCAGGCTTACATATCCCTTCCTGGAGGAACCTGCTGGAGGGGTACCATGATAATTTATTGGTTGATTATTTGGAGTTTGGTTGGCCTAGTGATTACGCTGTGGATAGGATTCCACACCCTACTTATAAGAATCATAGAGAGCGGTCTGAGTATAATGTTTGGGTTGAAAATTATGTGGGTAAGGAACTTGCCTGCAATGCTTTACTAGGTCCTTTCGATTGCCCTCCCTTTAATCCTTGGGCCCAGATCAGTCCAATCATGACAAGGGAGAAGAAGAATACAATTGAACGACGGATCATCGTCGATCTCAGCTTCCCAAAAGGGCATAGTGTAAATTCTGGTATTAGTAAGGGTTTCTTCCAAGGGGATAAATGTTCTTTTAATTTGCCAGGTATTATGGACCTTGCTCGAGAAGTGACCCGGTTGGGACGTGGGTGCTATTTATGGTCCATTGATTTGGCAAGGGCTTACCGGCAGCTGCGGACTTGCCCGCTGAGTGTTCGGCTATTTGTCATTACAGTTAATTCTAAACTGTATTTTGATATAGCCCTCCCGTTTGGGTGCCGTACCTCCAGCATGGCTTGTGCCAGGTCTACTGAAGCAGTTTCTTTTTTAATGAACCAAGCAGGATTCTTTAGTTTATGTTATCTTGACAATTTTGTGGGGGTGGCTAAAGACCTGGATGAGGCTAGTGAGGGTTATCGGCGTATTATGGATCTCATGGCAAAATTGGGCCTACAGTTGTCTCTGCATAAATGTACACCTGCTACATCCTTAATCTGGCTAGGGTATCGCGTTGATACCACGCTAATGGAACTGTCCATTCCTACGGAAAAGCTGTTGAGTGTCATTTCAGAATGTTACGTATGGAAAGTAGGGGCATCAGTTACTAGAAAAAATGTGCAGCAGCTTGTTGGTAGATTCCAATTTATCTCTAAGTGTGTAGTTCTGGCCCATCGTTTTGTAAATAGGGTGCTAGAATTTTTGCGGGGGGCCCCCTTCGTAGGTCGTACGACTGTGTCCCTTGAATTAGTTCGAGATGTCAGCTGGTTTATTCGTTACGCTGAGACAACCAACGGCCTCATCTTACTCAGGCCGTTTCCCAAAAACCACTGGGTAATCGAGTGTGATTCTTCTTTACTTGGGGGCGGGGCATTTTCGATGACAGGGTTTTTCTCTGAACGTTATACATCAGATCTATTATCTCTTGGTTACCACATAGCCCAGCTTGAGGCTCTTAACTTAATTGTCGCGCTTTGTGAACTAACCCCGGTTAACCCTGAACAGTTTTTAGTAATCATAAATACTGATAATGAAACCTCACAGCAGGTTCTTTCCTCTGGGAATGGCAGGGACACGTTTCTGTGTGCATGTGCACGTGAATTGTGGAGGTTCGCGGCTATCCATAGTTGTGAAGTCCGGATCACCCACAAACCCGGTACGTCGCTGGTCTTGGCTGATGCGCTAAGTCGGAGTTGTTTCGACAAGGCAGCTTATGCCAGGTCACAGAGATTATGTTTGGAATTAGGTTTGTCGAGGGTTCGTGTGTCCCATGATATCTCGATCTTTGACCGGGAACTGTGATGTTCGGCATACCCCTTGACCGTCACGTTCAGTATGTCTCACTGTAGTACTTTTCTTTATTTGCCCTCGACTACAGCTCGACATACTGACCTGCACCACACTGTCCAAACGCTTTTCAGACATGGACTGTCCAAAGGTACATGGCGTAACAAATGTACCTAGTTTGATCAATTTAGTGAGTTCTGTAAAGACTTTAATATAAATATGAAATCTCCAAAGCAATATGATCTAGTGTTGTACCTCGCTCACTTATCGAATAGCCTTAGGTCCCCGAGTGCGGTGAACAACTATTTCAGTGGTGCGAAAACATATGTTATGATGATGGGGGGAAGAACCAAGGAATTTAACTCATACTGTGTCGGCCTCATAAAAAAGGGGGTGGTGAATGTAAAAGATGTTTCTGTGTCGAGACTGTTTCCACTAGAAGTCAAACATGTTATGCAGATGTTCAAGTACTTCAAAACTTTAGGGTCATATGGCCATGTGTTAAATGTAGCGTTGATAATTGGTTACCTCACATTACTAAGACAATCTAATTTATTTTTCTCAGAGTCCCCATGTGATCCGGGGCACTACCTGACAGGCGACGACATACGTATCTACGTGAGGTCCCTCAAGGTACACGTCCGGTCCACCAAGACGACACGCCAGCGAGGCCAGACATACTAGGTATGGCTTCCGAGGATCCCTAGCTCCATCTGCTGCCCCGTGCACCTTTGGAGACAGTACAAGGCCGTAACTCCCATATCTAAGTCCGGTCCAGCCCTGCTGCTGTGCTCCGGGGAGCCCTTGACAGCTCGCCTATTCCTGCTCGCTCTCAGGCTGGCAGGTGATAAGTGTGGGTTACAAGGTAAGAAGATTACGGCCCACAGTCTCAGACGGGGGGCAGCTAGAGAGTGTGCGGAAGCTGGAGTCCCGTTGGAACAGGTCCAGGAGCTCGGCAACTGGCGGTCGTCCTGCATATTTAACCATGTGGATAAGCATAGCTTCAAAACAGGTCCTTCAGCACTCGCTTCGCTATTTGGCTGAGTGCTGAAGCTCCTTTAGACAATGCTTATGTGGATCGAACAGTACTCTTGAGTGATCGCTATTTGTAATACTATGTGCTCCGTATATGTCATGCATATCTGTTAATTGGTGTTGTCGACATAACTTTGATGTTTCATTCTGGGATGTAAAAAATTTGTATTCATTATAATAAAATTTTACTGGCCCACAAATAAGGTCCACGTGTTCTGTTACTTAATTGGATATGTTGCTGGCAACATATGTAATTATTACAGAAACGGCACCTCATCGGCCATAGTGGCTGTTACCCAATGCATCATGTCACCCTGACTACGTCTTGCTCATATGGAATAAACATTCCTGTAACTGTCACTTGCTTGTGGTCAACAGAAGAGAGGATCCATTTTGCTTACCATCCCACCCTCCCTGCTGAGTGCTGAAGCTCCTTTAGACAAGGCTTACGTGGATCGAACAGTACTCTTGAGTGATCGCTATTTGTAATACTATGTGCTCCGTATATCTCATGCATATCTGTTAATTGGTGTTGTCGACATAACTTTGATGTTTCATTCTGGGATGTAAATTTTTTTATTCATTATAATAAAATTTTACTGGCCCACAAATAAGGTCCACGTGTTCTGTTACTTAATTACATTACGTAGTGGTATTTCAATAATACTCTGGCTGTCGGCCCTTAGCCAGGGGAGTACACGGACTGAAGCGGTCAACGTCCACAACATGCACCGACGGCCCGCAGCCGTCCAAGGATACTGATAGGGACAATTTAACAATAATCAATATTTACATGTTGGCTCGCCTTAAGCGCTGGTGGAATAGGCGCACTGGTAAACACGTATGGGTCATACAACAGATTTTTAATTGCTCTTCCCCAGCTCCTTTTCTAACTTCTCGATCTCAAGCAATTCTCGCCTATGCTGCACTTCCATGAGAAGGGTGTGTGTCTTGAGGCGGGTTCCGTTGACGAGTTCATTCTCGTACTGCGCTTGCAGTAAATGAGTCTTTGCCTTGCTTTGGTCGGAGGTAGCCTTCAAGAAGCCTATAAAAGATGCCCGCTCCTCGGTGTCGCTGCTGGATTCTGGAACCGGTCTTTTCCGTGATCTCCCTGGCAGGGGAGGTCTCGACCGCCGGCTGGCTGAGCTGCTGCTGGGCATATAGTCCGGGTCTGCAGGTTTTGCACTGACAGTGATTTGACCATCGTGAAGTTGGGCCACTATCACAGGCGAGGAGACGTCAACTGGTACAGAGAAGGGTGCGCCGAGGTTGGTGTCGTTGTTAGACTATCGTGGATGAGGGCTGATTGAAGACATGGGTGGCCTTACGTCTGCCAAGGAATATGACGTTGACAGGTCACAATCGGCCAGGCTCGAGATGTCCTCGTACACTGTAGCAGAGTACTGGGTCTGGGACACGTCCATCTCACTTCCTCCAGTCTGCGCATTTGGGTTGACGAAGCTGGCCATGCAGGGGGCTGCAGGAGAGGAAGAAAAAAATGTTTAACTAATCAAACAGAAATTGAACACCATAGTGAAAATAAGAAAAACTCAGAACAACTATGTTCTTAGTTGTTAGTTCTTATGAATAATGTAAATGATATCGCTTATTGTTAGGAAGAGTATGTAACTTAGTAATTACGGCAAAATATAATTAACAATTTTAAAACTATTGATCATTAACATTTCCTTGAATGTCATACAGTTAACTTTTGGGCGTCGCATCTTGTAACTGTAATGATATTAGCTCTCGTAATATAAATTGTAGATTGTCTTCCGCCAATAGTAAGCGTAAAAATAAAAAAATAAAATCTGTTTATGTAAATACAAACTGAACACACTGGCACCATTAAACATACTCAAAAGTACTACCTTGTTAGTTGGTACCCAAAAATTAATTGACAATAGCGTAACAACAAGCATGTACCATAGAACTAATGAGATAATATAGCAACCAAAAGTGAACCGTAGATATCAATTACATTTATTAATTTGTAATATGGAAAAGTTTACAGCGTGGCATCTGTCAATTTTAAGTCATTAGCTAGTGTAACATAGACTACCATTTTTCGGACAACTTACGACTGACTCCCTGGATGAGGTTGGATTGAGTACCGATGATTTGCAGCACGGTTTCCTCGTACGGCACATTAGACTCCGGAGGCCCTCCTCCTGTTTGCAGCGTCCTTCTCTGACGGGCAATTAATTACCTCTGACTTGAGTGTCTTCCACTTCTCCTTTATCTCAACTCTGGAACGCCTTACAACACCACAAGAGTTCACTGCTGCCGTGACTCTGTCCCAAGCATTTTTTTTTTCCTGTATGGTGATCTTGTTGTTGAACGAGCAAAAAAGCATAACCTTCGCCAACATTATTTCCTCCAAAAGGACACGTATCTCCCTGTCTGCGTAGTTTGCCTTCCTTGGACGTTTGTTGGCTGACAAAGATTCAACCGGACAGGCCATGGTAGTTGACAGATATAAGTGATATAAGGGATCAATGAACACAACGAGTGAAAATTGTCACATCCAAGATTTGGAAGAGATATTGACGCGGCCGCTGCCTATTCCGTGGTGCTAATATTATGAAACAGCGGTGATCGATGTGAACAAGCGCAGAGGGATTTCCCCACGTCTATAAATAATTACACGGTTAGCTATCCACACCAGCTACAACATTGGTGAATACGACTTGACCTAATTAACCGGCCCCGTTAAACCCCGAGGTAGCTACCCCACGGCTAGCGTGTAGCCTACGGCTAGCCTGGCACCAGCCCATGAATATGGGCCCAGGAGGGTCTATAAAATGAGAAACGTATATATGTGTTGTTTTATGTTTGGTTATATTCAAATCAGCAATTTCATGAGTCTGATTATTATAGTCTGTTTACAGTAACTTAATGCTGACTGTGCTCATCAAAACTTACCGTATTCAAAAGTAGTGGTCCACCATTCTCTGGGGGGCAGCTTTCGCAACCTGGGAACGGACCCGCTCAAATCTATGGTAGTGCACTTATATACATGTATACACAAGGTAGATTCAACGACCATACAGCGCGTAGGTTGTATGTGTTCCTGGTCACAGCACCAATGCCATGGGAGTGACGAAAATGGGAAATATTATGCCTAGAGCAGGATTCGAAACACCTCTTGCAGTCCAGGCTAGTGCTAACCATTACACCACCTAGACTCCCTGATGCAGGGTTAAAAGTGGTCACCAACAAAAAGCTTGGAAATCAAGCCGAGATTATTATACCGACGACGGCGAATTTCCGCGAAAACGCGGATTTTATCCCCCATAGGATTAGCATTGTCAGGGAATCACAGAAAAATACCGGAAATCAGGATATTTTTTTTAATTGCGAAATCGCAGAGATCTTTCGTCCCTGCTGATGTCATCATCCTATCCACGCCCACCTGTCTATGTGGCTGCTTGGCTGAGAGGTCAGTGCATACTGTTGCAATAGTTCCAAAACCCACTTGTGAATGAATCGATAACTGTTGAAAGACATAACCAAATAGGAATCTGCCAGAATGAGAGTATCCGGAGGCAAACACAATGTTATCTGTAACCATGGCTGCAAGTATGATGGACTGACAACAGAAAATTAATGGCATCACCGGCTGCCAATATTAATTGTCTAACAAAGCCGCACGGCTTGTGAGTGGGCGGGTGATGTGACAGTGATGGTTTCTACCAGACTGCTAGTTGACTCTCCCCCCATCACACACAGCCTTTTCTGTATACCAAATGGTAATGCTGGTGTAACGATTTCAATTTCCCCATTTTCCAAGTTCCCCCCGGGAATCTGACAAAGTTTTTAATTTCCCTCCCGTGAAATTGAAAACGTTTTCAGATTCCCAGGAGCAGATTCCTCCCCCTATTTTCCCCCTTTGGGAATTTTAAATTGTTAAAAAAACTGTTTTAAATGTTTGAAAATTCAGACCTATAATATTTTTTTCTTAGCCATCTTGGAGACTTTTTGTGTCATTTGGGGTGAAATATGTTTTGTTGTACTAGTAATAATTTTCATTATGCTATTCTGTGTATTATTATATTTGTCATGAAATTTGTTTTTTAATTTAAAAAATAAAGAAAATTCCCCAAAAATGGGGGGAGGAAAAGTTAAAACGAGGGAAGGAAAACGAAAACGTTTTCAAATTCTCATGGGATGAATTTGAAAACATTTTCAAGTTCCCATGGGGGGGGACTTCAATCAGGGGGGAATTTGAAATATTTACACCAGGGCCAACACCGCCTGTCGCTTTGGGATATTGATTCTACCAGCACAGATCAAGGACACAGAGCATACATTAAGCATAAAAGGATCGAGGATAGACGATAGACCATGCAAAACAAGCTAGTTGCATGTACCCATAATACCAAACTACAGTTTGAAAGCATTGTTCAATTTTTACGCATGCGCAGGACGAAGAGGTTGGTTTTAAACCAGGGCCGCTTTCAGGGTGCGTCTCGGAGACGTCTCGGCGATGCTTTTTGGCTTATTTCCGTTCAGGATGCGTCTCGGAGATGCCGGAGATGCCTCCTATTTCAGACAGGAGATGAAAAATGCCTCGAAAATGGCCGCCGTATTCAGTGGTTTCAGCCAATCACAGCGCTTCCTTTTCATTGCAAATGGCTGCCGCCTATGGAGGCCGCCATTTTCGAGGTGGCCCACAGCTAAATGCAGCCCTGGGCCGCGTTCAGGGTCCGTCTCAGAGGCGCCTTGGAGATGGCTGTGACGTCACGCTAGTCTGAACTGCAAAGGCAGTTTGTTGTCTCGAAAATGGCCTCCCCCCACAGACAGCGGCCATTTGCAATGGAAAAGCTGCGCTGTGATTGGCTGAAACCACTGAATACGGCAGCCATTTTCGAGGTGCTTTTCATCTCCAGTCTGAAAAGGGAGGTGTCTCCGAGACGTCGCCGAGACGCAAATAGGCCAAAAAACATCGCCGACAGGTCTCAGCGGCGCCTCCGAGACAGACCTTGAACGCGGCCAAGGGCGGCGTTCAGGGTCCGTCTCGGAGGCACCCGTGACATCAGGCTAGTCTGAACGACAACAGCAGTTGGTCGCCTCGAAAATGGCCGCCCACATAGGCGGCGTCCATTTGCAATGGTAAAGCTGTGCTGTTATTGGCTGAAAGCATTGAATGCGGCGGCCATTTTCGAGGCGCTTTTCATCTCCAGTCTGAAAAGGGAGGCGTCACCAAGACGCACCCTGAACGGATTTAAGCCAAAAAGCATCGCCGAGACGGACCCTGAACGCGGCCCTGGTACCCTTTAAACCCGCGACACGGGACTGCACATGTGATATATTTAATTATATTAGGTGTCACAAATGAAATGTCGGTCGTCACTATGGAAGTGTGGCAGCGGATTGGAGAAATGCGACCTCCAACAAATGAGCCACGCGGAATCTAACTAGATGTTCTAATGCACAGACCACAGTGATATTGTCTTTCATTTGAACTTTGTCAGACGTTAGACACATTAGACATTTTGGCGCGTTGAGTCTTCGCGACCTATTATCGCCCAGCCGCCGGGAGATGAATCCTTAATTAAAAAGTTTAGAAATCTCTCACATCAATAAGAAGCAGCGCGTCCTTATCTCGGGAATTCATATGGAGATCCCAGTGTAATTGCAGTTGCGATGAAATAGGACTGGTCCTAACGATTTGTGTGTGTAGCCTATTGTTTACATGTGACAACAGTAGCACACCGCCCTCCAGAACTCTCTCGAAAGACGATCGAGTCTGAGAGCCTGGCCTAGATTTGCCACGGCCGAGAACATGTCTAGTCAAGTCTAAGAATGTGTGTAACTGTTATTTGAACGCAGGCGATGGAGCCGAACCCACATTCACACAATCTTGATTCGAAAACGAATTTAAGTGCACAAGTGATCTTAGATATACAAAAAAACACCCCAAAAAACTATTTGGCCACAGTAGGTTACTCAGGGTAGGGTGACTCTTTTATCTAAAAGTAAAGCTTCCATAGAGGCCTACGCGGTATGCGAAGCATGTAAAGACTCCCAACTTTCCTTTCAGAAACACATGAGGACTATCATCTCAAATGCTAACCAGAGAGTAGGAACAATTAAAAGAACTTTCCATCACCTCAACAAAAACAATTTTCTCATTCTATTTAAAGGGACTAGCTATTAGTCACCGGGAAAACAAACAAACTCAGAATAGTTCAGATGTGTGCCACAGGGGTGGTGCATGCTTAGTACTGAACTTTTCCACTTGGTGGTGCACAAGAGAGTGACCTAGATTGTTGTGCTGGGTGAGTGGAGAGAAGGGAGGGTAATACTGAGGTATTTTCAATCTTCTTTAGAGTAGTGCAATGAGGAAATATATTTGCGTAATGTAAAATATATGTTAGTACAATTACATTGCATAATTCAATGAGAAACAGATATAGATGAAAAACTTTTTGTTGTTGTTGAATGTAAAAAATATTCTGCAGTGGGTGGGGTTTGAACCCACACCACCAAACAACTTCAGATTACAAGTCCACTAGGCCACAGAGACCACACATGATTACTACTCTCAGTTCAGGCTATTTGTGTATTGACCAATTTCATGTGACGTCAGCACGGGTATCTAAGTCAGTGCTGGCTGCAAGATGACACACTGTCACACTGCAAACTCAATGGCTATGAGCAATCTTCATAGAGAAAAGGTGAAATATCTCTAAATCCATACCACCTAGACACAAACCGCTTGAAATACATCTAGAAAACATATTCAACGAATAGATTATATTAAATTGATATGGTTAGGGTTCTGGATTTCTATTCATTTTGAATAAAATAAACATTTTGTACTGAGCGTACCGGCAAATTCAGTGCATTGTCAATGGCCGAGAGCAATCTTCTTACAGAAAAAATGAAATATCTCTAAAACCACAGCACCTAGATGCAAACCGCTTGGAATACATATAGAAAACATATTCAAGGACTAGATTATATTAAATTTATATGGTTAGGGTTCTGGATTTCTATTAGTTTTGAATAAAATAAGCGTTTTGTACTGCGTGTACCAGCAAACTCAGTGCATTGTCAATGGCCGTGAGCAATCTTCTTACAGAAAAAGTAAAATATCTCTAAAACTACACCACCTAGTGACAAACCACTTGGTACACATATAGAAAACATATTCAACGAATAGATTATATTAAATTGAAAGGTTGGAGTTCTGGATTTCTATTAAATTTGAATAAAATAAGGGTTTTGTACTGCACGTACCAGCAAACTCAATGCATTGTCAATGGGAGTGAGCAATCTTCTTACAGAAAAAGTGAAATATCTCAAAAACCACACTACCTAGAGACAAACCGCTTGGACCACATATAGAAAACATATTCACCGAATAGATTATATTACATTTATATGGTTAGGCTTCTGCACTGCTATTAATTTTGAATAAAATAAAGGTTTTACACTGCGCGTACGGGCAAACTCAGTGGCAGTGTGCCTTCGTTCTGCAGCCGAGCTGTGCGCGCATACACAATGTTTACAAACATTGAAAGGCATCTATAGGACGTCACATATAAAACGTGTGTGTGTGTTTGTTTTGTTTGTTTGTAGTTGTTTTACGTGCTAGCAACATCTAAGGTCATATCAGGACGGGTACCGACTTATGACAGTGCGCACTCATGGCAACTTTATTGTGTTGCCCCACTGGAATACCAGGCCACCAGGCCACCAGTACCATGACCTGATATCCCACTCAGTCACATTATCCTGACACTGAGCCAACCAGTCCTTGTCCTATCCTAATAATGCCAAGCGCCAGACTAGGAAGCAACAAGTATCAATTTTAAAGTCATTGGTTTGACTCGACCAGGATTCAAACTCACGACCCCACGATCTACCAACACGGGAGATGGACACTCTAACTCTAACTGTGACTGAGTGGGATATCAGGTCATGGTGCTGGCGGCCTGGTATTCCAGTGGGGCAGCACTATAGAGTTGCCATGCGTGCGCACTGTCACATGCTGATATGACCTTAGATGTTGCTAGGATGTAAAACAACAACAAACAAAACAAACATGCATGCATACATACATACATGCATCCATGCATGCATCCATGCATCCATGCATTATATAGTATACCGGGACTGTGTGTCCCGGTATACTATATAATATAATTTGGTTTTGGAACGGTCAAAACTTCTGTTGGGCAGTGAAACCCTAAAAATAAATGATGAAAAAAATATATGTGCACAGCTAGCAGTTTCATAGAGCAAATTTACCGGAAAGTCAACAAACTCAGGTCTCGACTGTGACGTGCTTAATCCGCCTCAATTAAGTCGATTGCGTTCACACGGGCGATATAAGTTGAATCATAAAATTCGGTTCATATAAACCACCTACAGAGGTGGTATAGATGAACCGATCTAGCTGAATCGATTCAGCCCTAAATCGCTTTAGCGTAGTGTCCACACGGCGAATGTGAAGCAAACTAGGCAAGTTGATTTATATGATTCGAATTAACTGCCCCGTGTGAACAGGGATAAAGTTAAGGCAACACAGTTTCTCAAATAGGATCATAAATATATGGAAGAGTCTCCCACAAAATGTCATAGATGCTGAGTCAAAAAATTCATTCAAGAACAGATTAGAAAAAGCATGGGCTGATGATCCAGGGAAATTTGACCCCTTATTCACCACATTCTAATAATTATTCCTTGTGCTGCTTATTTCCTTGCACTCAAGCAAAAATGAGAGACAAATAAGTGTTCACACTTCCTGTCTACCATTCGCTATTTCGCATAGTACGTAGTGCTTCCATACGTCCGAATGCGGTTGCGAATGTGAATGCGGCAAATAGGTCGACCCATGGAGCGATCGGTGCGAATGCTGCTGCGTTTGCCTTAGAAAAGAACAGTAACTTTAGCTGTGTTCACACACAAACTTTAAATCGATTCATATCAATCGACTTGCCTAGTTCGACGTACATTTGCCGCGTGAATGCGACTCTGTGTCGATTTAGGGCTGAATCGACTCGTATAAATCAGTTCATGGAAACCACCTTCGTGAGGTAGTATATGCGAATCGATATACTTTGAGTCGGTTTATCGTGCGTGTGTGGACCCAAGCGGTTTATTTGAAGCGGTTTATGTCGTCACACGCATGCGCAGTCGAGACCGGAGTTTGTTTATTTTCCAGTTGATCAAAAGCGCATATTATAGAATTTAGTCTATGAAACTGCTAGCTGTGCACAGATATTTTTTTCATCATTTATTTTTAAGGTTTCACTGCCCAGCAGAAGTTTTGACCGTTCCAAACCAATACGATTCAGTCCATACATATCTAGGTCGAACCCACTCTCTCGTGGTGACATCGCCTAACCGAAAACTGGCGCTGGTCAGACTGGACCTGCTCATGCGCAGATATCGATTTCCGGCTAAAAGTACTGCATGTGTGGACACGACACTAAATCGATTCATATAAATCGACTTGTCTTAAGTCGACATAAACTTGTGTGTGTGAACACAGCTTTTGACTTTCTTTAACTTTGACTTTCTTTCACAAATCTGGAGCAAAAAAAACCCCCAAAATGGCAAGGGTATTTTTTTTCTTCTCTTTTTGTGTGTCCCGACCAGCACAAAAGGTAGACATCGGCTATTGGGGCTCGGCATGGGTATCTATGCCGTATCCCAGATAGCACATAGCCGTCGGGCCGACGTCGGCTATTGGTCGCACCGTCGCCATCGACTTTCCACCGTCGGGCCACCGTCGGGCCGACGGTGGTAGTCCGACGTTGGTTTTCAATCCCTTTCCACTTTTGAGCCACCGTCGGGCCACCGTCGGGCCGACGGTGGTGTTCTGACGTTAGGTTTCAATCCCTTTCCACTTTTGAGCCACCGTCGGGCCACCGTCGGGCCTATGGCGGTAGCCCGCCGCTGGTTTGCATTCATTTTCCACCTTCGAGCCACCGTCGGGCCACCGTGGGCCCTATGATGGTGTTCCGACGTTAGGTTTCAATCCCTTTCCACTTTTGAGCCACCGTCGGGCCGAAGGTGGTGGGCTGCCGTCGGCCCACCACCGTCGGGCCGACGGTGGTGGGCCACCGTCTTCCCACCACCGGCGGGCTGACGGTGTTGATACGCACATGCGCAGTTCATTAAATATGTTTTCCAGCTCGAGTCGCCATCGGCACACGTGCGATCGTTGAGCAGCGTTCTTTTTCAACAAATAACTCCAGAAATCGGCGGAATTTAAAGGAATTATTTAACAGGTTTGTTTATTAATATGTTTAGATTATTTTGTAAAAGTTTTGTAATTTATTACGATGTATTAATGGAATTATTCGTGTTAATACGATTTGAACTACCTGGTACGGAATGTTGACGAAGGACCGCCATCTTCGTTTTTTTCCGAGAAGACACTGTCACTATAGTGTCAATACGTACAGGTGCAAAATATTACTTTTATTCAAAATTCAAAATTAATAGATATCAAGAACCCTAACCGTATAAATTTAATATAATCTTTTTGGTAACGATGTTGTCTATATGTGTACCAAGCGATTTGTTTCTACGTGGTGTGGTTGTAGACATATTTCACTTTTTCTGTATTTAATTAAGCACTAACCCTACAACCACACCACTTAAGCCTTGTTCACACGGGCAAAATGTGAGGCGAATCAGGCAAATCGAATCAGGTGAGGCGAATTAGCGCCCGTTCACACGGGCAAAATTAACCGCATCACAGGAATCGATTCTCGTAGACTACCTCGCTGAGGTGGTCTACACGATGCGCATCACGTGAGTCGAATCAGCCCTAATCCGCATCAGACGTCCGTTCACACGGGAAATGTGATGCGAACTAGGCAAGTCGCTTTCTACGAATCGATTTACATTCCCCGTGTGAACAGGGCTTTAGAAACAAATCGCTTGGTACACATATAGAAAACATCGTTATCAAAAAGATTATATGAAATTTATAAGGTTTTCTATTAATTTGGAATAAATATATTGTGTTGGGTCTATGGCGGCAGCCGCCGTGGGGCCTACGGCGGCACCCGCGTGAGGCCTACGGCGGTAGCCGCCGTCGGGCCTACGGCGTCAGCCGCCGTTGAGCCGATGGCGGGAGGTTGGACAAAACAACGTCGGCCCGACGACGGTTTCCACCGTTGGCCCTACAGAGAGGCCGCCATCGGGCCGACGGCTGTGTGCTATCTGGGATACTGCATTCGCATGCCGCATACCGCGTATATGGAATCTTAGCTTTATCCCAGAATATCCATAGCAATGCCAATGAATGCCATGTTTTACAGTTGTGAGCCCGATTCAGTGAATGCAAAAGCAGATCAGGTTGTGAAAGTACTATTCCAATAATTGCTTGGCTGGTTCCTAACAAGGATAGAGGGATCTACAGACAAATACAGTTTCCTCAGCGAACATTGGTAATGATTTCTGCTAGATAAAAGATTCACCCCATAGGTTTCCTACCTGCAGTGCCGTAGGGGTGATTGACAACATAGGCCTAGTCTAAATACGGCAGAAAATTGCTTTAGTATGGAACAGAAAGTCGAATTCTGGTTCCAGTATCAAATAGAGGGGGTGTAATGACGTCACGAGACAACTTCCGGTGGCCATATTGGATTACATACGAAAGGCTTGCAACTGTTTACATTGTGTTTATTTACCGATTTGTTGGTTTGTTTGTCACTGTTTCGAGCAGTTTGGCCTCAAAAGTTCGGGGAAATCACAGTTCACTGTAATCACACCATATGACTCTATCTGGTAGGTTTCTTATGTTTGTTAAAATAGTAATGTTCTAATTATCAACTTTACTTTAGTTTGAAGATAACCTTTATTTTATATTGCTAACTTTGGTGATATTTGAAGTGAAAACATGTACAAATTAATTTTGGTGTGCACATCAAAATCCCAAATACCACAAACTTCAGCAGTCACAGGTTCTATTAAATTGACTCAGTATTCCCTTCTATGAAGCAGCGGTTGGTCAATAAGTGCACCAGTATCTAAGTTGGATATGTTAGATCAAATCTAGGTGTGCTTTTGGTCTAGAAAATATTATGCTTTCATCAAACTATGTAGCTTTAATATTGCAAATAATAAGTAATTAATATTGCAGATAATATGTAATCCACAGCCACCACAATGAAAGACCACCCACCACCTCGGCATTGAACACAGGATTGATCAGATGAATAAAAGTACATTCCAAAAGAAACTTGCATGCAAGAATAAAATAAAAACATAAGCCGTGTTCACACGGGCGATGTAAATCGATTCGTAGAAAGCGACTTGTATAGTTCGGGTTACATTTCGCGTGTGAATGCGCGACTGAGGCGGTTTAAGGCTGATTCGATTCCTGTGATCTGGATACTGTAAACCACCTGTCGATTTATTTTGCCAGTGTGAACGCAACCAACTTACTTGAGGCGGATTAAGGATGTCACACTATATAATATAATTTGGTCTATGAAACCGCTAACTGTGCACAGATATTTTTTTCATCATTTATTTTTAGGGTTTCACTGCCCAGCAGAAGTTTTGACCGTTCCAAACCAATACGATTCAGTCCATACATATCTAGGTCGAACCCACACTCTCTAGTGCCGACATCGACGAACCCAAACTGGCGCTGGTTAGTCTGGACTTGCTCATGCGCAGATATCCACTTCCACCTTAAACCGATTCAAAGCACTGCCCGTGTGAACGCGAAACACTTTCAAACTCGGTCCGTGTGAACGCGCATCTAAATCGATTCATATGATTCGCCTTGTCTAAATCGCTTTACACTTTTCCCGTGTGAACATGGCTATACTGGGAGAAAGATTGCCCCATAAGGATTGACTGGCTATATATATATCTGTCTGGTATCGGAAGAGTCTGAGTGGGAGGACATTTTGGAGGACCAAGATTCTCGGAGGAAGAGTCTCCGGTAGAAGTGGTGGTTGCAAACACAAGAAGAAAGAGATTTTTTCGGATGGAGATGATTTCACCAGGGCTCGCAGAAAGAAACCGCCTGTGAAGAAAAAGACTAAGAAAAAGAAGACGAAGAAGAGTAAGAAGTCGTCTTCTTCAGACTCATCGTCAGATTCGTCTTCAACAGAGTCCGACTCGGACACTCAGCGGGCGGGGAAGTATGCCAAAATGAGTGGGAAAGTGGGAAAAATGTATAAAACTTTGAAGAGCAAGAAAATTGTCACCACTACAATGATGCAAAAGACCATCCTCGGTCACTTCAACACCTTTAAACTGGCTGAGGTTATTACCAAGCTAGGGGAAAGTTCACGGGAATCAAAGGGTCCCAGAATCGGTCATTAAAGAGATGGACAGTGATGTCAAATTGAGCGATGACCGGAGGAAGTTTGAAGGTGTCCTGCACACTGTGCAACAAGGCGGTGTTGTCAGCACTGGCAGCCATCACACCGATTGCCAACAGAATGATGACTGAGAACAAATTCTCGCCCCTTTGCGGGGAGATCGATGGGGGAATTGCACTGTTCACAGCCACCAGCAATTTCCTCTCATGTTTCTAGAAATTGAAAGCCTAACGTGATATATTTACTAAAAGCCTGTTTTCCGATTGATAGATGTTTGGATAATATTTACAAAACCCAAACACATAGACTTGATCCTACATATCTGACTCACTCAGTAGGCCTACTCATTTTAGTGTTACATATGAGGTGTATTAAGTCAGTTTAATACTAATAGAACAACAGGTCCTTACATTGCAAGTTAGGTACTGAAAATGGTAACACAGCCTCTAGGGTCTCAGTGTATCTGAGTGTGTTGCACATACGCTATTCTAATCTTCAACCCCCTAAACATTAAAAAAGAAAATACAACCCCAAGTAAGCAAAGCCCATGACTGTGTCTACTCCAAATTTCTTTTTCATGCTTTCACTTTAAGCGTCTCCAAACTTAACCAGCTAAAATAAACTCACCCCAGATCAAGGTAGAGTATGTGATAAAGATAGACCTGTATATCACATCGTTGATTAAGTTGGAGAAATTCCAATCACATACATTTATTGGTCTTTCTCATTTCACTGTTCTTTGCTCTATCCTAGCAATGTAGAGCGCCAGGCTAGGCAGCAGCAAGTATATATTTTTAGTAATTGATTTGACTGGGCCAGATTCAAACCCCATGCCTGCCACACGAGAAGCGGACGCTCAACTCATTCGGCCACTCCATCTGGTTTGACTTTCAAAATGTACCCATTTTTGATGGTAGAAAGTGACATATAAATAAATGCACCTTAGCAAACACACAATATACCAAAACTAGTGATGTTGATCTGGCCAATCTGATACAAATGTTATCGGACCATGGCTGCAATAATGGCTCTCACTATAGAAAATACAGTACAACCTCTAAATCGACCGACCATGGGACCGACTTTAAATGGTCCATTTAGGGAGGTGGTCGGATTAGGGAGATCATTTTATCGTTACAATGGTATTGTATGGGTGATTGTTTGGGACCCAGATAAAGCGATCAATCTAGGGGAGTGGTCGATCTGTGGAGGGTGTCGGTTATAGAGATTTTACTGTATGTTATCAACACTATTTAGACATCTGATAAAAGGCAATACCGCACACACAGTTGTCACACTCACCGCCCACCGCCAGACAAAACACCGTTCAATTACCCACCCATCCACCCTCCGCGTGATATATCACTCTGAAGGGCCACTGTTTGAGGAGTCACGTGACACCCACAAATCCAAACCGCACCTCTCTTTTTGCAGTTCAGTTGTTGAGGCTTCGCACACGGTAACTTACAGTCACTACCCAGAAATTCTTTAAATTTTAGAACAGACGCGATGGCCGAATGAGTTAGAGCGTCCGTCTCCCCTGCTGATAGATCGTGGGGTCGTGAGTTCGAACCCTGGTCGAGTCAAACCAATGACTTAAAAATTGATAGTTTGTATCTTCCTAGCCAGGCGCCAGGTATCCTGACACTGAGCACACCTCAGTCCTGTCCCTGTCCTAATAATGCCGAGCACCTGGCTAGGAAGCAACAAGTATACAATTTTTAAGTCATTGGTTTGACTCGACCAGGGTTTGAACCCAGGGGCGTAGCTAGGCGTATGCGCGTACACAAAAACGTCCACCTCGTTTTGTCAACAACAACAAAAAAAAAATTAAAAGAGAGAGAGAGAGGAGGCATGTAGTAGTCCGGAGTGTCGAAAACTCAAGTCTAAAATGTGTAAAATCCACCAGCTTAAGCTTAAGCGGCCCCCTAAACCCCCTGCCAAAATTAGGAACACACATCGTTAAAGGTCTAGCTACGCCCCTGGAACCCACGATCTACCAGCACGGGAGACGGACACTCTAACTCATTCGGCCATCCCGTCTGGTGAAAACTCCTGATGGTCAAGTTGATCAGGTCAGACAAGTGGCAATCAAGGCAATCCATCATAATTCATCAGGCATCACTCATATCGGCTAGTCAATATTGTTTCATCCATTAACACACACCAAAGAAGAAGAAGAAAAAAGGACAACCACCCATTTACTCTGCAGCTAATATTTCAGGTTATTTAATTATATGAGTTTATGCACGAGTTGGCGATGGTATTAACATATCAAACACGCCTATCAGGAGCTGATTACGTAAGAGTTACATCGTGCAAGACTATGTATTAAAATTTAAAGTTGCATAGTCCGATGCTTTTGAATTTCTGACATTTTCTGAGATAAATACATTATGCTAATCATTATTGTCTGCTTTAGTTTAGTTTGAAGTAATTTATAATTTAAATGGCTAACTTTGGAGATTATGACGTCAAAACCTGCTAAATTAATTTTGGCAAGCATGCCAAAACTCTGGCACCATAGACTTCAGTAGTAACAGGTTCTATTAAATTTACTTATTACGACCTTTTATGCAGCAAAACATGCTTAATAAGTGCACCAGTATCAAAGTTGAATATGTAGAATTATGTCTATATAGGTGTTTTGGTTTTGAAAATTTGATGTTTTCATCTAATGGTTTTGAATTTCTGTCATTTTCTGAGATAAATATATTAAATGTATTGTTTTTAATCTACCGTACTTCAGTTTGAAGTAACTTTGAATTTAAATAACTGAATTTTGAGATATTTTAAGTGTAAACATGTCAAATTAGTTTTGCCAGGCAAGCTAAAACTCACCATAGGCTTCTGCAGTACCAGGTTCTATTAAATTGCCCCAGTATTCCCTTCTATTTGGCAACAACTGCTTTATAACTTATAACTTCAGTCACTGATGCACTTATAATATAAGTGCATCAGTGACTGCCGATATGGTTGGTTCGGGGGAGCCTAGACCCACCAGGTCGACTAAGGAGAGTTGCACCGGCCCAGGATGGAAACATAGCAGGCAAAAGGCTCCGCCTTGGGCAGTAGCGGGATAGCACCTGTGAATAGGTGGTGACAGGCAGCCCGTCCATTATAGTTGGACCCGAATCTTTCCAGGCTTAGCGTGGACACCCGTCGAGATAGAACAGCGACAAGCGGGGACCCTGCCTTCAAGCCATATCTGACACCATGTAGAAATAAGGTCCACTTAGTTAAGGGGCTGTCACACTACGACGTACGGCGTCAGCGCGTGCTCAACATACGACAATTTGCCAGTCCATCGGCATTCGTCAAACTTTTCGATGGCAGGGATAAAAATGGGCGTACACACAACGTACACACAACGTACGTAGTGTATGCAGAACGTATCTCTGATCTATTGCTAGCATATGAGAGCGTTCATGTGCCTCGCAAAACGTTTGCAAAACGCTAGCATACGCTCATGGTACGCCGACCAACGTTACGTATGTTACTTCATCACTAGAAGCATGCCATATACATTAAGTATGCTGGAGATATGGCAGGCATACATTCTAAGTACATTCATCATCATCATGCTGTCGGTCGCGATGCGACAAAGACTGCTTTCATTACTTTAGATTAGGAGTACGTTATACATCCATTGGCAGTATGCGGACTGTACGTTCCCAACAGGCTGAATGTATGGCTAACATGCAGCAACATATTCCAACGTATCCCTAACATACTCCCAACATACACTGATGTACCCGAATGTACACGCAGCGCACGTTCAACGTACGAGGCACACGTTGACACACATTGGAAATTTTGAGCATGCACAACATTTTTTCAGAGCCTCTACGCACGCCGACGTAAGATGACGAATAGCGACATACCCGGAACGTACCCGAAGTACGCCCAACATATACTTACCCTATGATGACGTACGCCAACGTGTTGGTCGAAAATTTCATACGTTGGCATACTCTAAGGCTATATGTTGTAGTGTGACAGCCCTTTAGACATTCTAGTAAGCAAGCGGTTTATTCTGGCAACCCCCCCCCCCCCATCCCCCAATCATCAGTGTAAACTACCAGACGGGATGGCAGAATGAGTTGAGCGTCCGTCTCCAGTTTTGGTAGATCGTGTACACCATAGTTTAAAGTTGCATAGTACGATTGTTCTAACTTCCTACCATTTATTGAGATAGGTACATTATGGTGAAATATCTCCAAAGTTTGCCTAGCTGAAGTAAATTAGATTATCGCGATCAACCTGATATATTGATCATAGAAAATGACAGAAACTTAAAACGATCGGACTATGCAACTTTAATAAGTGCATAAGTGTATAGGTTGGATATGTAGAATCAAATCTAGTATTTTGTCTCCAAAATTGTGATGTTTCGTTCGGAAAATGCAGCTATAATGAGTTAAGGTTGTTGTCAATATAATATTATGATAAATCTTTGTCGCAATTACGTCCTGACCAGAGGTGGTGGTCGGATTAGAGTGTAGGCTTCCCATGCGGAAGGTCGGGAGTTCAGGTGCCAGCTGAGTCAAACCAATGACTTACAAAATTGATACTTGTCGCTACCTAGCCTGGTGCTCAGCATTACTAGGATAGGACAAGAACTGGTTAGCTCAGTGTCAGGAAAATGTGTCTGAGTGGGAAATCAGGTCATGTTGTCAACAGCCTGGTCTCCTATTGGGACAACACTATAAAGTTACCATGAGTGCGACTGTCACAAGTTGGTACCCGCCATATGACTTTAGATGCTACCAGGACATAAAACCTCACAAACAAATAAGCAAGCGCAATTAAATTTGCATAGTCAGATAGTTTTGAACTTCTGACATTTTCTGAGATAAATACATTAGGTTGATTATTATTATACACCTTAATTTAGCTTGAAGTCACTTTTAGTTTAAATGGCTAACTTTTGAGATCATTGAAGTGCAACCATGCTAAATTAATTTTGGCAAGCATGCCAAAACTCTGACAGCATAGCATTCTGCAGTACAGGTTATATTCAAGTGCCTCAATATTTCCTTTTGTGTGGCAATACATGTTTAATAAGTACACTAGTATCTTATTTAGATATGTAAAATCAAATTTAGATAATTGTTTTGGGTTTGAAAATTTGATGTTTTCATCGGATTATGCAGATTTAAGTCCTAGTGCTAAAGATAGACTATTGCGACACTTTGTCCGACCAACTGCCATTTTGAATATTCATGCCTGCTTGTGACAAGCTTATGTACAAGTACACCTTTAAGTACAGAGTGTTTACCTCTTTAGATTTTAACGCATATGCGTGACGTTATTCAGGACAAACACAAGTGAAGCATGCGCGAGGGGAAGACGAGGCTGGAGGGTCGCAGGAGGTGGTGGGTGGAGTGGGGTGGGGTGGCGCCCCCTTGTCTATGGCGGAAGCGGGTGGAACTAGGAAGGTGCAAATGCTGGTGAGTGGGATGGAGGAGAGGGTGTATGGGGGTCAACGAACTAACCGGGAATTGGTAATAATAGTAATACCGGCATATTGAACTATACATAATTTAATTCGCAGAATTGTGGGTGATTCTAAGAGGCCAATACCCCCTCTGGCGGATAGTTCTGTCACTGTCTGATACCAGGTCATGGTGCCGGCGTCCTGGTTTCCCAGTGGGACAGCACTATAAAGTCGCCATGAGTGCGCACTTTCACAAGTCGGTACCCGTCCTGATATGACCTTAGATGTTGCTTGGACGTAAAAAAAAAAAAAAAAAAAATCTCCCTGACATGCCCCTTGTGCCAATTACACGTCGCTCAAATTAATCACCCCTGCCTACACCACTCAGGTGGCAACATGGGCACCTGAGAGAAGCAAAAACATTACCGCCCTCCCCACCTCCTGCCTCCCTACTCCCTCTCTCCCCCCTTCCACCCTCCCGCTCAGTCCCTCCCTCCCTTCCACCCATCCTCATTTCCTCCCTCTTCCTCCCCTTCCCCTCTCCATCCCCTTCCTCCCCCATACCCAACTCCCCCGTTCAACCCTTCCACTCCATTTTCTCCCTCCCACACTCCTGCCGTACCTCCCTCCCTATCTCCCACGCTCACTCCCTCACTCACTGCCACTCTCCCGACACCAGACACAGTGGCCCAATCGGCAGACCACAAGCTTCCCGTGCGGAAGGTAGGGAGTTTTGTGATCCCAGCTGAGTCAAACTAATGACTTAGAAAATTGATACTTGCCTCTACATAGCCTGGTATTTGGCATTAATAAGACAAGAACTGGTTAGCTCAGTGTCAGGATATATATAGGGTATTCCCGTGACGTCATCAAAACGGAAGTGCGGCCATTGTGGCGATATCAACTAGTAAACAACCTGTCAATAAGCGAGTTCAGCATCTCGGGCGCGCGGTGGTTGATGGGAAGTCATCGGTATAAACAAACCCACCTGCGTCATTACTGCATGACTACGCGCAGTGCAAAACGTTAGTTTCATTCAAAATTAATAAAAATCCAGAACCCTAACATTATCAATTTAATATAATCTTTTTGGTAAACATGTTTTCTATATGTGTACCAAGCGATGTGTTTCTAAGTGGTGTAGTTTTAGAGATATTTCACTTTTTCTGTAAGAAGATTGCTCACGGCCATTGAGTTTGCTGGAACGCGCAGTGCGAAACGTTAGTTTTATTCAAAATTAATAGAAATCCAGAACCCTAACCGTATCAATTTAATATAATATTCTTGGTAAACATGTTTTCTATATGTGTGCCAATCGATTTGTTTCTAGGTGGTATGGTCTTAGAGATATTTCACTTTTTCTGTAAAAAAGATTGCTCACTGCCATTGAGTTAGCTGGAACGCGCAGTGTGAAACGTTAGTTTTATTAAAAATTAATAGAAATCCTGAACCCTAACATTATCAATTAATATAATCTTCTTGGTAAACATGTTTTCTATATGTGTACCAAGCGATTTGTTTCTAAGTGGTGTGGTTTTAGAGATATTGCACTTTTTCTGTAAGAAGATTGCTTACGGCCATACATACAGTGCAAAACGTGGCTTTGTTTATACCTACAGCGCCGACCGGAAGTCGGACGCACACATGCGCACAGACAATGCTGAACTCGCTTATGCATTGAGTTTGCCGATAAGCACAGTGCAAAATGTCTATTTCATTCAAAATTAATAGAAATGCAGAACTCTAACGTGTAAATTTAATATAATCTTTTTGATAAACATGTTTTCTCTATGTGTTCCGCGCGGTTTGTGTCTAGGTGGTGTGGCTTTAGAGATATTTAACTCTTTCTGTATGAAGATTGCTCATGCCATTGACAATGCATTGAGTTTGCCGGTACGCGCAGTGCAAAACGTCTATTTTATTCAAAATTAATAGAAATCCAGAACCCTAACCTTATAAAGTTAATATAATATATTCGTTGAATATGTTTTCTACATGTGTACCAAGCGATTTGTTTCTAGGTGGTGTGGTTTTACAGATATTTCACTTTTTCTGTATGAAGATTGCTCACTGCCATTGGCAATGCATTGAGTTTGTTGGGGTTGTTATTGTGGTTCTATCTCCACAATGGCCGCGCCTCCGTTTTTTGTTGTTTTTTTGTTGTTGTAAATATAGTTTATTCATTGAATAAAGTCTTTTGTCAGCGCCGTGGCACTGGTCTTCCAGCCATGTGACAATACAGTTATTTACAATATATGCAGCTAGCCCAAATCAGCTCAAATAACAATATCAAACATTCAAAGACTTACATATGGTATAGTTTGACAATTCACATACAAAAATAGCAGTTATATGTTGTATTCCTACACACTTGATACATACATGTGTATTGATTAGACCTTTACATTACGGAGTGGTTAGGTGCATAGTTTCCCTTCATAGGTTTGTATGCCTACTATGTTGTGAATTGCAAAACTATCATGTTGTTGGAGTTACATTTTGAGATGGAGTGAGTGTTAGTAGAATGGTTTGTTTATTCTGTTAGATAGAGTGTGGTTAGCTTATAGGGTTATGCTTAAAAGGTTAATACCTCAGGTGTGTTTTTTGACTACATGAAGTAGTTTGAGTAAGTAGGTTGTTAGTAATGATGGGATAAACAATGCTTGGAGGATTGTACGTTTCAGTCATTTAGTAGTCTAGTACAGACTTTATTAGTGTCTATGTTTATACAAAGACCCTATAATACCAAGACGGCTCACTCAGCCTGTACTGTGTAATCAAAATGATCAAACCCACCACTTGGTGTGCACTGGTTGTTCCCCGGCTAAACAGATGCCATAATATATGCACAAATGTATATATGAATGTGAAAGATGTGTGACGATGGCGACGAGGATGTGTGCCTGTTTATAGCAATCCCATATTGATGTGTATTCACGCTTACCCGTCTCATGCATGATATAACTGTATGTGTTTACATGTGAAACACCAACCAGCAGTGGGGTCGATCAAACCCACCACAAGGTGGCACCGCAAAATTTACATCACATGGGAGAGATAGGGAGTGAGCCGTCCCAGTACCATAGGGCCCCCGGTTTATAGCAATACTACCAGACTGATACACATTTCCGAATTTGCTGGGCAAATAATTTGTCTGGTGGATAACTTGGTTTGTTGGCAGCAGGCAAAGGAGCGCGTGGGGTGGTGGGAGGGGGTGGGGTGGCCATAGGTGCTTATAATAGATAGCTAATTAAATATGGCGACCTCATCACTAGGCCTGTAGAAGGGCCTGATTGGCTTGGTGAATTCTTACCAGGTTCTTGAATTCTAGTTGTGTTTGTGCATGTCTAATTCTGACTGGGAGTTCATTCCATAATTTGCTGCCTTTGTAGATAGGGGCTCTTGTCAGTCTATTTGTGAGTGGTGTAGGAACTTTGAGGAGTGTAGCATCCCCCTGCCTGGTAACTCTGGTAGTATGGTCTATGTAGTTTTCATCCTTGGCTCTGATAAACATAAGAGATAGCAGATGGGCATCTCTCCTTTGGCTCAGGTATGTGATATTAGATCTAGTGTGCATCTCATTCACTGAGAGAACTTTGCCCCTATATACTGTTCTAAGAGCTCGGTTTTGAGTTCTCTGTAATCTATTTTCTTGTTGCTTTGTTAAAAGGCCATAGATTAGATCATTATAATCTATTATTGGCAGTATAGTTGCCTTATACAGTTTGAGCGCTGTGTTCTCACTCATGTAGCATCTTATTTTTCTAAAGGTTGTCATTCTCATACCTAGAATTTGGTTCAGCCTCGATAGTTGCTGGTTCGCATTCAGTGTAGAGTCAAGTGTGGTTCCTAAGTATTTGTATGAGTTCACTTCTCTTAGCACTGCATTGCCTATACATAGCTCTATATTTTGTGCGTGCGATTTTCTAGATTTTGTTCCAAATATCACATATTCTGATTTTTGTGTGTTTAAGGTAAGTCTGTTATCAGCAAACCAAATATTGACCTTTTTTAACACCTTGTTTACCATAGTAGCTGCCAGAATAATGTTTTTATTGTGCACTGTGAGGACAGCATCATCCGCAAAAAGTGTGAAATTAGCACTGGTAGAAAGCAATGGTAGGTCATTAATAAATATCAGAAAGAGGAGTGGTCCCAAAGTGGAACCTTGGGGCACTCCTGTTCTGACAGTTCTAGTTGAGGATTCTGTATTATTAATTCTTGTGACTTGTTGTCTGTTGTTTAAGTAGTTGGATATGAACCTACATGATCTTTTTCCCAGTCCAGCTCTTTTGATCTTACATAGCAGGATTTTGTGGTCAATTGTATCAAAAGCTTTCTTGAAATCAAGAAAAACAGCTATTGTAAGCTCACCTCTGTCTGTGCTAATCAACAATTCATCCATTAATGAGGCAAGTGCCTTAGTCGTTGACCTTTCTTTTTTGAAGCCATTTTGTTGGGTGGCTAAATAGTTAGTGTCCTCAAGAAATGTTTTTATTTGGTCGTGAATTATCTGTTCAATTATTCTGCCAGGGAGAGGTAGTATGGATATAGGTCGCAGTTCATTACAGGACTTCGGGTTACCTACCTTGGGTATAGGGGTAACTGTTGCTCTCTTCCATTTTTCTGGGAAAATTCCAGTAGTAATTATGAGGTTGTATAGGTATGTAAATTCATCTATTAGAGCCTTGATGGTGCCCTTGATAAAGGTTGAACTGATGTCCTTCATGCCCGAAGGTTTGAATGGTGATAGATTTTGTACTTTGGTAAGGATCTTCTCTTTTGTTGTTTCTGTGAGATCATATCTATGTTGGTTAACTACAACCTTATAGTTTTCCTGGACATCATCTTTTGGTTGAAATCTTTGGGCTAGGTTAGCTCCTATATCAACAAAGTATTTGTTGATCTCTTCTGCTTTGAATATCAGGTATTGTTTCACCAGTACTGTCGTTTATTAGATTACTGATTTTTGGCTTGGGATCAGGCTCTATTTGATCTAGTTCATACCAAAATTTCCGATCTCGTTGTAGTTCTTGTAATTCGTCATTTAAATATTTAGCTGTGTTTTTTCTTATTCTCAGTTCAATCATTGGGCAAAGTTTGTCAGCAGCTCTCACAAGGATAGCCTCTAACATGTCCCAGCACTTGTTCGGATCTTGCTCATAAAATATTTCATTGGTAGCAAATCCCCGTAATGTGGTTGAAAGGTCCTCATAGGTGCAGTTTCTATATGAGCGGCCCCAGTGTGATGTGGTTTGTTTGTCATTCCTTGGTGTTTAAAAAAAATTATATAAATAGGTTTGTGATCACTTATGTTATAGTTGAGGATACCAGATGTAGTACAATATTTTATATTTGTAAAAGCCAAGTCAATTGTTGTATTTGAGGTTTGTATGCTTCTAGTAGTTTTGTTAATCATCTGTTGCAGTTCATGTTCTGTAGCAAATTGTCTCATGATATTGGCTGATGGTTGATTTTTTGCACTGTAATCTGCATTGTAATCACCAATGAGAAGAGTTTCATATTTGTTAATGTCTATAATTTGTTTCATGGTTGAGCTTAGTAGGTCAAAAGCTTCCTGCATATTCCCATTTGGGGGCCTATATACATTACCTATTAGAATTTTCTTTGTGTGTGGTCTGGTGATGACTGCCCACTGTAATTATAGAGTTCCATTTGAAATATTGTGGTTGGCATACTTTTCAGTGTCTATTTGCAGTGTGTCTTTGCAGTAGAATCCTAGGCCTCCACCAGCTTTGACTTGGCCATTTGGAAGCTTTGTTTGCCTGTCAAATCTTAGGAACTTGTACCCTTGAATTGATGTCAGCTTTTCCTCAATGTGGCTGTTTAGCCATGTTTCTGATACTGTAAAAATATCAAGCCCTGACCATGGCAGGTCCATTCTTAGTTGTTCAATTTTATGGGTTAGACTACGTACATTAAGGTGTCCTATTTTAAAGCCTGGCAGACCCTTCAGGTCATTCAGAGGAAGCCTGGCCAGTAATTGCCCCCAGTTGTGGTCCCAACGTTCTCAAACCTAAGAACCATTATCTCCCCAGTAAATATTGTTACTGCCCTGTCTGTTACCAGCACAAGATTAGTTATAAAAGTTAAAGTTGTTATCCCACCTGCAATGGAATAAAGTAATAATGTCATATCGATGACTATTTTCCAAGTAATTGACTGTTGCATAGAGTCAGTATAAGTTATATTGGTAGATGGGGGTGAGTTAATGATTTGGAGATCCGTTGCTGGAGTGTCCATAGATATCAAGGCCGTCTGTCTCATGGGTTAGGAGATGTAATATTATCTGATCGGTTTGTGACTGCTTAGCATGCTCACAAGGATTAGCAACCAAACATCACCCACAATAGTTGTAAGGATGATATCACGCATCGTTAGGTAGTGCAGTGTAGAGTGACGTCAGTGCATACCCTCTATAGTGACTGTGTGGGATATCGGGTCATGGACCCAGCAGCCTAGTGTCTCAGTGGGGCAGCAGTAATAAGTCGCCATGAGCGCGCACTGTCACAAGTCGGTACCTGTCGTGAAATGACCATATATGTTGCTAGGATGCAAAGCAACAACAAACAACCAATCCACCCTCCCTTCCCGCGAAGCTTAGTTCTATAAGAAATAAACTTCCGAGACCTATGTGCCCATATTCCTATATTTCTTCTTCCCCAAATGTGCATGGTCTGATGGGGTTAAGTCTCCCACATCCTTTTTTGATAAATATATTTTGCGTTAGGTTGAAATAATTTGATTATAAATGCTTAGCTTTTTGAGCTATTTGAAGTAACAATGGGCAACGTTTCTGTCGGTGCACATACTACAATGCTGAAAATTATAGGTTTTGCAGGAACTGATTCCATTAGATTGATTAAATTCCTTTTTATGCAGCAACAAATGTCCGATAGTGCAAACAGTATCTAAGTTAGGTATATAGGATAAAATGTAGCGAAGTGTTTTTGCGTAGAATAGATTATGTTTTGGTGATCGACCAATTTCTGCATTGCCTGCGAAACTATGCATTTTAGGTAATAATTAATTAATTAATTTCTATGGCAATATATCTAAACCAAATAAAACCTATTGTTAGTGCCTCTATCGAAGTCCTTCCACCTTCAAATGGTGATTAAAGTTGTATTTCCTGCGAAAATTATGCATTTTAGGTAATAATTAATTAATTTCTATGGCAATCTACGCAAACCAAATTAAACCTATTTCTAGTGCCTCTATCGAAGGCCTTCCAACTTCAAAGGGTGACTAAAGTTGTATAGTCCAATGGTAAGAGTTTAAACATTTTCTGAGATAAATACAGCAGGTTGATTGTTATAATGTACTTTACTTTAGCTTAAAGTAACTTTTATTTTAAATGGCTAACCTTTGAGATATTTGAAGTGCAACCATGCAAAATTAATTTTGCCAAGCACGCCAAAACTCCGACAGTATAGGCTTCTGCAGTAACAGGTTCTATTCAATTGCCTTAGTATGTATTTCCTTCTGTGGGGTGACAAATGTTTACTAAGCGCACAAGTATCCAAGTTGGATATGTAGGATCAAATTTAGATAATTGTCTTGGTTTGGAAAATTTGATGTTTTCATCAGACTATGCAGCTTTAAAAAAAAAAAAAAAAAAAAAAGCGGTTATAATCGAGGGAATACGATATCAGCAATACTGGTTCAGCAGTAGTCTGGAACTTGGTGACCGGCTACACGTGGGCGTACTGAGATTTACTATGATCTGCCCCACTTGCGCACTAACCGTTAAATTCCAGCCGACAGATAATGACCCGCAGATTACGCGCTAAATCGGCAGTGAGTCCGGTTTGTGGTCTGTTCGCGGTTAGAGATGGGGGGTGGGGAGATTGGTTGTTGGAGTTTTACGTCCTGGCAACATCTAAGGTCATATGAGGACGGGCACTGACTTGTGACAGCGCACACTCATGGCAACATTATAGTGCTGCCACATTGGGAGACCAGGCTGCCAGCACAATGACCTGATATCACATTATCCTGACACTGAACCAACCCGTCCTTGCCCTATCCTAATAATGTCGAGCACCTGGCTAGGAAGTGACAAGTATCAATTTTGTAAGTCATTGGTTTGAAACGACCAGGGTTCAAACCCCTGATCCCACGATCTACCAAAACAGGTGACGGAACGCTCAACTCATTCGGCCATCCCGTCTGTTCCGGAGGCGGGGAGAAAATATATGTGAGGGGAGGACTGACCAGTGACGGGTGAGAGGTGAGGGGTGAGACGTGAGGAGGGAGTGGGGGGTCATCAGGCTATCACGAGTGACCGATCACTGAGTACACAACCGCTGCGTCCCCTGTCGGGTAAATCATGCAATATACTACTCACCAGCTGCTCCATTTCACACTAATTATCATTCAAACACTGGAGGCAGTTTTTTGTTGAAGATTTATACTGCCTATCATGGATAAGCCTGAATAGGCTTGTTTTCACCATTAGACAGTTTGTCGATAGAAAGCCCGAGCCTACACTTTTACCGACCCAATGGATTTTTAACCTCCCACACCACATAGACATGGTATGAGAGCAACTGGCCTTTGATGTCGCTGTAAGTTATACACAGCGGTGGAAATCCAAATTGGCAGAGATGGGGGCACGGGGAATCGAACCACCGACTGTCAGGTTAGGAGTCCGACCTAGAAAAAAGTCAGACACTCTAACCACTCCGCCACAGAGAACACAGTTCAGTGGATTACTTGTGGGATATGGTGACCGTTAGCAGCTGGTTGATGTTAGATATAGTGAGGTGCTATCGGCTCATGCAGGAACATGGGGTGGGACAATGAGCTGCTCATTGCCCGCACAGATGAATATGCTGGGGCAAGGCCCACCGTGCCCATGCACGTACAGAAGGGTTGACTTACGCAATGAGCTGGTCTATGATGTAAAGACTGAGATAGTTAGCAGGTCTATATGTAGACCTGACCAGAAAGCTGGTCTATCGACACATATATGTATGCGCTATGACAGTTAGCAGGTCTATGTGTAGACCTGGGCACAAAGCTGGTCTATCATATAAGTATACAATATGACAGTTAGCAGGTCTGTGTGTAGACCTGGGAAGAAAGCTAGTCTACACACACAGAGGTATACACTGTGACAGTTAGCAGGTCTATGTGTAGACCTGGGAGGAAAGCTAGTCTACACACACAGAGGTATACACTGTGACAGTTAGCAGGTCTATGTGTAGACCTGGGCAGAAAGCTAGTCTACACACACAGAGGTATACAATGTTACAGTTAGCAGGTCTATGTGTAGACCTGGGCAGAAAGCTAGTCTACACACACAGGTATACACTATGACAGTTAGCAGGTATATGTGTAGACCTGGACAGAAAGCTAATCTACACACACAGAAGTGAATACTGCAACAGTTCGCAGGTTTATATGTAGACCCGGGCAAAAAAACTGGTCTATCTACACATAGATGTATACAGTGGGACAGTTGGTAGGTCTATATGTAGACCGGGCTAGAACGTTGGTCTATCTACACATAGATGTATACACTATGACAGTTTGCAGGTATATATGTAGACCTGGGAAGTCAGTTGATCTACACACAGAAGTATACACTGTGACAGTTAGCAGCTATGTATACCATACCTGTGCAGAAAGCTGGTCTATCTCCACAAAGATACATGTATAAAATATGATAGTTAGAAGGTATATATGTAAACTTGGGCTAAAAGCCGGTATATCTACACACATCCGCATACGCTGGGGCACAGGTCTATATAATAGACTTGGGCAGAAAGCTGGTCTATCGACACATACGCATACACTGCAACAGATAACAGGTCTATAATTGTTATGTAAACTTGGGCAGTAATCTGCTAACAGTGCTATGCAGTAAAACCTCTTTATACCGACCCCTCCACATATCGACCACTCCCCTATATCGATCGCTTTATTTGGGTCCCAACAATACCACTGTAAGGATATTCTAACTCTCTAAACCAACCACCTCCCTAAATGGACCACTTAAAGTCAGTCCCATGGTCGGTCGATTTAGAGAGGTTTTACTGTATTTAAATACATATACACTGGAGCAGTAAGCATGTCTATAGCTACATAGCTACATATAAGTGTATGCAACAGCTCTGAACACTGAGCAATTATAGGTCATGGGCATAGGGACAAATGAAACAAACCCACCCAGCTTAAAGAATAAAAATCAGTTGTTATAGTGGGTGACAACCTTCCCTAGCTAAATCCATAGCTAAGCAAACACAGGCTGACCATAATAGTAAGTATATCTACCTACTACAGCGTGTCATGAGCTACACATGAGTAGCCAGAGGCGAAAGCTGTCACTGTGTGCTATGATTAGTTGCCGATATAGACCCTGCAAGTTTAGCTGGGGGGGGGGGGGGTAGGGAGGGGGCAAGCATCCGGAGAGCGGTCATAGGCAGTGGAAGACTTGATGTGGGGTAAGGGTATATATATGTGGCCATCATGGTTTTATTACACCTCCACGGCTCCATTCAGGGATCGATGGATAAATCAGCAACCCTCCACCAGAGGGCGCCATTGGAGTGCCGAGTCGGACCGCGTGGGGGCGCCTGATAAACACTGCGCCCGCTACCAGGGGGCGCTACCATTGACCATCCCTACAGACCGCTAGGCCTACCCGCCGCCACCGCCGTCGCACCAGCCTGACCAGCCGCTCGGAGATTGGTGGGTGGGTGGGTGGGTGGGTGGGTGGGTGGGTGGGTGGGTGGGTTGGGGGGGGGGGTACCAGGCCCCACCCGCGTAAGTTGATAGTGTATGCGCTAGTCACCACGGGGGGCGTTCGACTGTTGACCATCACCATCACCACCACCACCACCACCACCACCACCACCATCACCACCACCATCACCACCCCGAGAGGTCGGCACAGTGTCGGACCATACTCCAACCGCATTGGGCGCAACCATAAAGTTGGTTGGTAATTGAAGTTTCACGTCCTGGAAACATCTGAGGTCATATCAGGACTGGCACCGACTTGTGACAGCGCACACCCATGGCGACTTTTATAGTGCTGCCCCACTGGATTGGTTGGTTGTTGGAGCTTCATATCCTGGCAACATCTAATGTCATATCAGGACGGATACTGACTTGTGACAGTGCACACTCATGGTGACTTTATGGTGCTGCCCCACTGGAAGCCCAGTCAGTCAGATTATCCTGACACTGAGCCAACCAGTCCTTGCCTTATCCTAATTAATGCCAAGTTCCTGGCTAGGAAGCGACACATATATTTTTTAAGTAATTGATTTGACTCCACCAGGGTTCGAACCTATGGGTTCGAATTCCACCATAGAGGGAAGGAAGGAGCAGCCAGGAGGAGACAATGGTCTCTGGGCCCATCTAGGCCATCACTGCCTCGCTTTCATTTCAAACGGCTGAAGGATCCAGACTTTTAGCCGCAGCCCTTTTCCTGTCTTTTTCTCATTTGCAAGAGCTCAAGTCAAACGGCTCCGGGTTAGCCGGGTCAGCGTGTCACAAGCGGAATGATCGGCGGTGGGGAGGGGCGCCGCCTGGCGGGAGGCTGTCGTACTAAGACGGCGAGAAGCAATGCTGGTCCACTACAACTGTTGTACAGTATAACCCCGTTAAACCAAACTTGAAGGGACCCTAGAAATTTGTATGGATTAACCGATCATTGGTTTAACCGAGCTTTGACTTTGACTTGGCTTTGGCAAAAACGGGAGTGCATTATGAATGTACAATGTATGTGGACACTATGATTATTGTTTTTTTTTATGTATATACAGTTTAACCCCATTAAACCAACCTCGGTTAAATCAAACGATCGGTTAATCCAAACTTTTTTTCGGCGACCGGGCAAACTACTACCATTTATCATATCAAAAAGGTCAGATGATCTTAAATCCACATGACAGTTTGGCTTAACTGTACCAGAAGTGGCCTGGGGCAGACAATTTTGTTTGGATTAACCGATACTTTGGATTAACCAACTTTTTTTATATGATAAATGGTAGTATTTTGCCGGGCCGCCGAAAAAAGTTTGGATTAACCGATCGTTTGGTTTAAACCGAGCTTGGTTTAAAGCCATTGTCACACCTCACCGGACTGAGCACCAGAGACCACCGGATAAAGAATTGTCTAGTCCGGTGCTTTCCGGTGACAAAATGTATCGAAATGTATCAAAATGGAACAGAATTGGGTCAATTGGCACCGGGCGACCAGACAAGTACCATACATGCACCGTACATGTACCAGACGAGTACCGGATGAGAACCGGACACGTAACGGATGGGTACCGAACATGTACCGGACAAAACAGACAAACCGGACACCAACGGATGGGTACCGGACATACCGGACACCAACCGGACACGTCAGTCCAGCAGAAATTTTGTGCATGTTCAAAACTTGTACCGGACACCGGATGGGTACCGGACACGTACCGGACATCGCCATACAGTACTGGACAGTGTCCGGTTCTCCAGTCCGGTAAGGTGTGACAGGGCCTTAACGGGGTTGTACTGTACCAGCCTCGACAGCCGCAGGCTCAGGAGGGTGGAGGTGGACACCCATTAAAAAATGTAACCCCCCACTATCAATGTCAGGACCAAAACGATTTGAACCATTGGCATGTGGTGGGAAGGGGAGGTGGGTCTCACCGTGACTGGCTACGTAATGCACTTAGTGGATGGATTATATCCTGATGTAGATCCTGAAGTAGATCCCAAACTAGATCCTGAACTGAGTCTAAATCCTGAATTAGATTCTGAATTAGATTCTAAAATAGATTATAAATTAGATCCTAAACTAGATTTTGAACTAAAGCTAACTCCTGAATTAGATTCTGAATTAGATTCTAAAATAGATTCTAAATTAGATCCCAAACTAGATTTTGAACTAAAGCTAAATCCTGAATTAGATTCTGAATTAGATTCGAAATTAGATCCTGAATTAGATCCTGAATTAGGTTGTTTGGTTGTTGGCATTTTAGGTCCTGGTAACATCTAAGGTCATATCAGGACAGGTACCGACTTGTGATAGTGTGCACTCATGGCGACTTTATAGTGCTTCCCATCCAGGAGACTAGGCCACCACCACCGTGACCTGATAACCCCCTCAGTAACATTATCCTGACACTGCACCAACCAGTCCTTGCCATATCCTAATAATGCCGAGCGCCTGACTAGGAAGCAACAAGTATCAAGTTTTAATGAATAATAATTTGTTACAAACTTAGTCCTCCCTTCCAGAGCTGACCCACATCTCTAGTTTCTGCTGAGTGTGCATGCTCCATGAAAATCGTCTGGTATATTGAATTCTAGTTTGGGACATTATTGTATGTTACGTTGATATAGAATTCTTTCTGCGCTATCGAATGATATCAGTTTCATCTGAAGTCAATAAAATAGAGTTACATAGTCAACAATGCAATAATTCAGCAGTAAAATAACCCAAGAGAATACATGATTTTATATGCCTATAGATAACATATTAGTCATCCTAGATGGGCAAAATGAGTTCAAGTGGGCCTTTGCCTTCAGCTTTAGCCCATTGGTTGGTAGTTTTACATTCTGGCAACATATAGTAGTATAGTAGTAGAACCCGTCTATAACACATTTTCCTCAGAGAATGCTGCACAACATAATCTGTTGTCACTGTCATCAGCTCGCTAGTTGGTAGTAGAACCCCTCTATAAACCACACCAGTAGTTCTTGCCACTGCCCATCAGATGGTGAGTTTCCTAGCTGAACCCCTCTAGAAAACCTTTTTCTCAGAGTATGCTGCACAACATTCGTTTTTGACACTGCCATCAGATGGCCGGTTGCTAGTAGAACCCGTCTATAACACATTTTCCTCAGAGCATCCTGCACAACATAAGCTCTTGTCACTGTCATCACATCGCTTGTTGGTAGTAGAACCCCTCTATGCAACCACACCAGTAGTTCTTGCCACTGCCGATCAGATGGTGAGTTTCGTAGCTGAACCCCTCTAGAAAACCTTTTTCTCAGAGTATGCTGCACAACATTCGTTTTTGCCATTGCCATCAGAGTGCAAGTTGGTAGTAGAAATCCTCTATAATACCCTTTCCACAGAGCATGCTGCATAACATTAGTTCTTCCACTAACATCAGAGGGCGGGTTGGTAGTTGAAACCCTCTATAATACCTTTTCCACACAGAATGCTGCATAACATTAGTTCTTCCACTAACATCAGAGTGCAGGTTGGTAGTAGAAACCCTCTATAATACCCTTTCCACAGAGCATGCTGCACAACATTAGTTTTTCCACTGACATCAGAGGGCGGGTTGGTAGTAGAAACCCTCTATAATACCCTTTCCACACAACATGCTGCATAACATTAGTTCTTCTACTGACATCAGAATGCCGATTCGTAATAGAACGTCCTTAAAAGACCTTTTCCGCAGAACATGCTGTACACTGGGTGGTTACTCACACTAGTTCTTCCACGATCAGCAACACTCAACTCAGTCGTATAATATAATCCTTCATATTGAGACATGAATGCGGTGCGACATAAACCCAATATGCAGCGTTGATCAATCAGGTATATATATATATATATATATATATATATATATATATATATATATATATATATATATATATATATGCAATATAATTTATTATATGAATATAAAGTGGCGGAGTTTATATCCTATTCGGTTTTATCGAACTTTAATTAATTCCTCGCTATTTATTATGTACGTCTTATTTATTTGTTGATATTTGCTACGGGCCAGATCCTGCACTGCCTGGCTGGCGCCACTCCGTGGAGCCATACCCCAGCAGTGCACGTCACGATCACATGAGCTCCGAATTTTTTCCTTTTTTTTCCTAGGTAGGGCTGTTTATTGCTCGACCATATGGGCCTCGGAAATAAAGGTAGGCTTCCACCACTCCTCGTCTCGTCTCTTTATTTTATCCTCCTGAGTCGTAGCCTATTTTATATATATATATATATATATATATATAAGAATGTAAATATGCAGAAGATCCAGTGTTCGAATCCAATTCGAGTCAAACCAATAGCTAACAAAATTGATACTTCTTACTTCAACATTAATAGAATAGGGCAAGCACTGGTTAGCTCAGTATCAATATAATGTGACTGAGTGGAATATTGGGTCACGGTGCTGGCGGCCTGGTCTCCCAGTGGGGCATCACTATAAATTCACCATGAGTGTGTCCTGTAACAAGTCGGTGCCCATCCTGATGTGACATTAAATGTTGCTAGGACATAAAACAACAACAAACAAACATATATTATATAATAATTATGACCACTACTGCACAGCGGCGAAAACAAGTGCATGCACTTAACCGCTATGAGCTGAATAAAAAACCAATCCCACACAAAGAAAACAATATATATGCATGCATAGAGTCCTCCATCAGCGAGCAACTGAGGCAGTAGTTATCGCTATTATCCCGATCACATCAGTGTGGTTGTGTAGAGAGCACCCCAAGCCAGATAACACACCACACAGCTACGTACAAGCCTATGATATGTAAATAGGAGTAGGCTAGTCTAGTAATAAGAGCAGAACAAAATATAATACATATATGCCAAGAAAATCAAAAAAAACTAACATAGGCTACTAACCATACCAACCAATTATCTATCTGCTACTAAAATGCAGGCAATCAAATAACTTATCAGCAGCTACTGTGTGGTAAGATAACACCAACACTACAGCTGGCCAGCATTGAAAACAAGCCTGGGTACCCAGGCTTATATGCTATGGACAGTATAAATACAGCCTCAATTAAAATTTAAAAAAAACAACCCTACCTCCACCCCCTGGACCCCTTTCATCCTTCTTAGCCCAGCTTCAAGCACAGCCCACTTCCAATTGATTTGTCTATGAGATAACCCCCCCCCCCCCGCCCCCACGTCTCACACTCACTGTTCATTTCTAGTCGGACTGTGCGCGTAGACACACGAAAGGTACAACTGGGGTGGTAGCTGACCTGGACGAACTGCTATGTCCCCCTACAACCTCTCCTACACACCTACACCCAAAAGCACATTGCAAAGCCGCATTCACACACACATACCACAATGCACACCCACACACTGCACGCACACTAACATCCGCACCGACTTCCACACCCACACGCACATCTACACATCGCATTCACACCCAGACTCCATGTCTACACCACCCCAACACCCCACACTCACACCTATACCCACACACCCACTCCTAAACCAGCATTCATATCCACATAGCACATGCATAACCACACATTATGTGCTCTATAATCTATTATGGGAATATAAACAAGGACACGACCACCTAGCGGTTCTCTATATTAGTTACTACATCCTGTACTGTCATGTGATTAGTTACTCCTACTGTACTAGTGTCATTGAGTTAGTACTACCTACTGTGCTGCTGCCTAGTCTAGTTCCTTCATCCTCCACTAGTCTGCCACCTGTGTGTGGCTCCTGACCGCCCTGATACCAGCTGCGTCTGGTCACTACTGCTGCCAGACCGCTCAGATGGTCGGATTTTTAATTTTAGGTGGGCATTTAATATATTTCTGCCAGAGAATATATACTCTTTCTCAACCACTCCGTCTTTTGTTATTCTGTCTTATGCCCCTGTCACACTACGACGCTTCTCGCCGGCGACCGGTCAACGTGTGGTGTTTTTGGGCGATAATTAGTGAAATATCGAGACGTGCTGGGGGCGCGTTATGCGCGCGTCGGTACACGTCGGTACACGTCTTTGTCGCCGGCGAGTCGCCGACGAAAGTCGGCGCGCGTTATTGGTCGCTGAGTGTTTTGAACCTGTCCAAAACTTCCAACGCGCGGCAACGCGCGGGACGAAATGGGTAAGAACGCTAGGAGGACGTTAGGCGCGCGTCGCGCTGCGTTGGACGCGCCGGCATAACGTTATGGGAATGCTAGAAAGACGGCGCGCGCGCGGGAGGGTCGTTGCTCACGCGTCGCGCAAACTGGGCCATTTTTGTTTTACGCCCTACCAACATTTAAGGTTAAATGAAGACGTCGCGCCAAACTTTTTTTTTTTTTCCCCAGCGCGTATACACACGTTGGCGGCGCGCGCATAACGCGCCGCGCTGACACCGATCTTTTCTCCCAAACCGCCGAAAAGTTTGACGTTTCTCGACGCGCAAGATTTTATTTCCAACGCTGACGGATCGCCGGGAGAAGCGTCGTAGTGTGACAGGGGCATTACCAGGGGCCAAACTGTTTATATGCATACCCACATCCGCACTCATTACCACACACACATCCACACCCTTATCCACTCCCAACCCACACCGCAATCCACACACACATTGACAGACATTCACACAGACACTCCCACACATCCACACACACAATTACATCCAAATCTACATTCACACACATCGACACACACACCCACTGCCACACCCACTGCCGCACCCACTGCCACACCCACTGCCACACACGCATCCACATCCACACATATATCCACATCCACACACACATCCACACACATCCACACATACATCCACACACATCCACACACATCCACACCCACAACCACATCTACACCCACACCCACATCCACACCCAAATCCACACCCACAACCATAACCACATCCACACCCACACCCACATCCACACACACATCCACACCACAACCACATCTACACCAACATCCACATCCACAGACACATCCACACACACAACCATAACCACATCCACACCCACATCCACACACATCCACATCCACACCCATATCCACTCCACACCCACACCCATACCCACACCTACAGTCACACGCCTCCGACGCCCATCCGACGATCACCCTTCCAAACCCACACACCCCTCTCACCCCATCCACACCCCCATCCCCATCCACATCCCCATCCCCATCCTCATTCACACACCATGTGTGGGCCTACACCCCCCTCACTCCACCCCCATATTTAACGTCGGTCCGCCAGTCCAATGTGCCGGAACAAGGTCCTTCCAGCCCCGATCGAACATCTTACAATGCCCCCCCCCCCCCCTCTCACCGCTCCTTTGTAGCGGTTGGTAGAATAAACCTTCTATAATACCTACCACCTACCACCTCCTCCCTCCCCCCCCCCCCCCATTATCCTTCCCTCCCCCATCCCCCTTCCCCCCGTCACAACCCCTCCCTTCCCCTCTTCTCCCACACCCTACCCTCCCCCTCTCCTCCCACCCTCCCCTTGCACCCCCTCCCACCTCCTCCTCTCCCTTCCCCATCCCCCTTCCTCCCCTGCCCCTCCCATCCCCTCCCTTCCCTTCTTCTCCCACCCCCTACCCCCCTCTCCCCCACCCCTGCCCCCCCCCTCTCCCCCCTCTCCCACCTCCTTGCCCTCCTCCCACCTCCTCCTCTCACCCCCATCATCCTTCCCTTCCCCCTCCCCCTTTGTCCCCTCCCCCTCCCACCCCCTCCCTTCCTTCTTCTCCCACCCCCTACCCTCCCCCTCTCCTCCCAGCCCCTACCCTCCCCCTACCCTCCCCTACCCCCCCTCTCCTCCCATCCCTCCCTCTTCCACCCACCCCCTCCCACCCCTACCCCCCTCTCCTCCCACCCCTCCCCTCCCACCCCCCTCCCACCCTGATTAACTGTCTCACGGAAAACTGAGGGGCAGGCACGGGGCGAGGCTCTAGGAACATGACGTGTGTGTTTGGTTGGCTGCATAACAATGACACCCGCGGCATAGCGTCTGGGAAGGCGGGGCTGTGACCAGACAGACTGTCGTCTGCCGACCGAGTATACAACCTCTTTATCATGTGAGCATACATGCAACACAGCAGATAGCACATTTTAAATTCTTTTATTGTTTGTTGATGGTGTATTTATGCTGCCCATAACATTTACGTCTAATGACTTGTTTTCACCGCTAGACAATAATAGTCCTGTGGTTCCCTTTGTTTTGTCACTTTCAGTTGTGTAGCTATCTACTGCATGCATTCTTTCTCCAATTTGTATGCATTCTCCTATGTCTCCCTACTCTCTGTGGGTTTGTTTGTTCTACAATTTGTTAGTTGTTTGGTTACCTTTTCTTGAAGATTTATACTACCTATCATGGATAAGTCTGAATAGACTTGTTTTCACCATTAGACAGTTTGTCGATAGAAAGCCTGAGCCTACACTTTTATTGACGCAAGGGATTTTTAACCTCCCACACCACATAGACATGGTATGAGAGTAACTGGCCCTTGATGATGCTGTAAGTTATACACAGCGGTGGAAATTCAAATTGGCAGAGGTGGGGGCACAGGGAATCGAACCACTGACCTTCAGATTAGGAGTCTGACCTAGAAAAAAGTGAGACACTCTAACCACTCCGTCACAGAGAACACCACTACTTACTTTCCCTGACTGCCTTCACTTTGTTGTGTTAGTGGTCATTAACCTTTGGTGTTAAGTTTAACTTTACCTCCTAGGTGCATCATGCCTAGCATGTATACTCTCTTAGAGTTTGCTTGAATTATCAGTGTATTTCTATTGGTTGTTTATTTTATTTTAATTCGTTTAAATTATATTTTAGTTAGTGTAGCATTGCATTTAGGCCTTGTTAAATTAATGTTTATATGTTTCTATTGTCCCTGTACTTCTTTAAATTTAATTCCTTTTTATTATATATTTCTTTATATATTGTTGTTGCTTAAGTGGAGGAAATTTCAGTCTCCATTAATAGTCTTCTTCATTCAACTCCTCCTTGCCATTTCTGAATAATGCCAAGCGGCAGATTTGGGAGCGACAAGTATAAATTTCTAAGTCATTAGGGTTGGACTTGGCTGGGATTCGAAACCTGGATTCACATTATACAACATGCCCCGTGAGAAGCAGATGCTCAAATCATTTGGCCATCCTGTCTGGCAATAACCCAGCAACTATTTCATAACACAAATCATGTAGGTCTTCCAACATGCATATCTGGTGTACTTTATTTGTTGCTCGACATCCTTGTCTCATTCCGGGTCCCGAAGTCGCCTGAAAAGCCACTCCCTCCCCTTTTATTTCTACCGGCTTTTTTAGAACTATTTTCAAATAGAGTAGTCAGTTGACACCTGGTTAATGTCCAATGTTGGTTTAATTTAAAAGAAATTAAATTAATTTTGATTAAATAGCCTTAGTTTTTTCATCAAACTAGCCAAATACTACTGATTTGGTTCTACATAAATACTTTTTGTTTTATCACCAAACAAGCCAAATACCACTGCTTTGGTTCTGTTAAAATAATCTTTGTTTCATCACCAAACTAGCCTGGTTTTGTTTAGATAAATTTTGCTTTAGCACCAAACTAGCCAAATACTACCGACTTTGTTTTGTTTAAATAACTTTATAATTGATCACCAAACTAGCCAAAAACTACTGATTTGGTTTAATTTAAATACTTGTATTTTGTTGTATCACCAAACTAACCAAATGCTACTGATTTGACCACTGCAATGCTGTGCTCGCTCATACAGGAAAAACAACCAAAACAATCTGAGTAAGTTCTGCCCCGACTGTCGACAGCGTCGTGGGTGGGTTTGGTCAAAGCAGAGCATAACTGAAACGTCAATGATCAAAAGACGAGTCCTTCTCAAAAGAGAAGTCCACAACACACGCCTGAATTCCCACGAGCCAACTCTCTAGAATCAATGAACATATCGTGAAGGTACTGCCATAGTATATTCATGCTGTCGGTCGCGATGCGACAAAGACTGCTTTCATTACTTGACTGCCGCTCTCCTGTTTTGTGTGGTTGTACATTTCATGAAAGCTGCCTGCAGAAGTGTTGAAGTGCTGCTGGCTTTTGCAAGTTACCAGTGGCACACTCTCGGGGAGCAAATAGAGGTTTCACACCGGCAAGAACATGTCAAGACAGGCGCAACACTATTTGTCCCTGCAGTGGCTGGTCGGGAGATGTTGGGAGTTCCATACATGAACTGCCCTTAATGCTGCCACAGTGACATGGTTTTCTGTTTAGGGTTTGCTCCCTTATGGGGCTGTCACACTACGACGTAACGACATCGGCGTAGGGAGAACGTGAAGAACGTTGAACTTCTCGGCATGGTATGCAAATTTGGGCACAAGTTGAACGTGGATGCAGCGTAGTGGACGAGAGAGTAACGGCGGTAAAGCGTAGTGATAGCGTCATTCAACGAGAGAGGACAATGTAATGACGCTCACGGAACGTTATGAACGTTATTCCCTCGCCAGAAGAACGTTACGTGATGTTATATACATCATGAGATGTTGAAAGTACGTTGAATGCACGTTCTCCTGACGTTCTCCTGACGTTCTCCTGACGTTCTCCTGATGTTCCCATTACGCTGCATGGACGTTTCCACCGGCTTTAATGTGGGTCAACGAGTGGAACGTAGTGGAACCTAGTGAGGAACGTTTGACTAATGTCCATTTAACATCATTGACGTTCGCCAAACGTGTACAGAACGTACGGCGAACGTAAACCCTTATGTTCGCATCACGTCGAAAGTTTTGAACAGGTTCAAAACCTTGATGCGCGCCGACGTAACACGACGTAACGTGACGTAGCTCGACGTCATTCTGACGTCATCATAACGTAATCCAACGTAGGTCAACGTAATGACGAAACGTGATCACGTCAGGCTTACGTTTGCTCGTTACGTCGTAGTGTGACAGGGGTATTAGACTTCGGTTCTGTCATAGTATATTACAGCCCCATTAAACCAAGCTCGGTTAAACCAAACGATCGGTTAATCCAAACTATCGGTTAATCCAAACAAAATTGTCAGGCCCCAGGCCACTTCCGGTATGGTAACTTTCATGTGGTTATAAGCATCTGAGAATCTTTTATATGATAAATGGTAGTATTTTGCCGGGCCACCGAAAAAAAGTTTGGATTAACCGATCGCTTGGTTTAACTGAGCTCGGTTTAACTGGGTTAGACTGTATATACATTTTAAAAAAAATCATCAACGTGTCCAGATACATCGTATATTGCATTCATAATGCAGCCACATTTTTGCCAAAGCCAAGTTAAAGTCGAAGCCAAAGCTCGGTTAAACCAATGATCGGTTAATCCAAACAAATTTCTAGGGTCCCTTCAAGTTTGGTTTAACGGGGTTATACTGTAATACCTTCCTCCACCACGAGTCCCACTCCCTCATCCCTATAGTAGATATTTTTGTGTTTTCTTTTGTAAATATTTTATTCATCTGAACACATATTTTGTCACTGCCACTGTCTTCCAGCTTAAAGTTGCATTGTCCGATTGTTTTTGTGTTTTTGTCATTTTTCTGAGATAAATATATTGAACTGATTGTTATTATCTATCTTACTTTAGTTTGAAGTACTGTTTATTTGATACATATACGTTTTCTTTTAGATCTTTGAAGTGAAAACATGTCTAATTAGTTTTGGCAAGCCCGCCAAAATTCTGACAGTAAACGGTTCTATTAAATCGCCTCAGTGTCCCCTTCTATGTGGTGACAAATGTTTAATAAGTGCACCAGTTTCTAAGTTAGTTATGTAGAATAAAATCTAGATAATTCCTTTGGTTTCAGACAAATTGATGTTTTCATCGAATTATGTAGCTCCAGTCTAAGTAATTTTGAATATAGTATTGAAACAATCTAGTTTAAAAATAAATGTATTGAAAGAATATCACTCAACCAGCAGTAATCTATTTCAGTTTAGATATCCCACAACCATCACCACCACCATCACACACTACTACCACCACCGACTACCATCACCACCCAACAGCACCACCACCACCAACCGACCTCCCCCTCACCCACCTCCTATACCCACCCACCTCAACCACCCACCTCCACCACCCATCACCACTTACCACAACTATCACCATCCACCATCACACACACCCCACCTCCACCACCACCTACCACAAACATCACCATCCACCATCACACACCACCGCCACAAACAACAATGACCTCCCCTCACCCACCTCCTACACCCACCCACCTCAACCACCCACCTCAACCACCAACCCCCACCTACCCCAACCATTACTATCGTCCACCACCACAACCCACAACCAATCACCTGACCCCCACCCACCCCGACCACCCACCACCCCACACCCACCTCCTACCCCCACCACCATCCACGTCCACCACCACCTACCACAACCATCATCATCCACCATCACATACCACACTCATCACCACCTCCATCCACCACCCGGCACCACCTCCACCCCCACATCCACCACCCACCACCAGCTCCACCCCCACCTCCACGACCCACCTACCACAACCATTACCATCACACACCACCACCTCCATCCCCCACCTCCACCACCCATCACCACCTACCACAACCATCACCATCCACCATCACACACCACCACTCATCACCACCACCACCTATCCACTCACCACCACCTCCACCACCAACCTCCACCCCCACCTACCATCCACCTTCACCATCAAGCATCACACACCACCACCTCCACGACCCACCTCCACCACCACCACCTACCACAACCATCACCATCCACCATCCCACACCACCACCCATCACCACCACCCACACATACCACCACCCACCACCACTCACCTCCACCACCCATGACCACCACCACCACCACCAACCACCCCCTCAGCCACCTCCTACACTCACACACCGCAACCACCCAACTCCACCACCCATCACCACGTACCACAACCATCATCCACCACCACCACCCACCACTTCCACCACCAACCTCCACCACCACCACAACCATCACCATCCAACATCACACACCACCACCCATCATCAACACCCATACATACCACCACCCACCTACCACCACCACAACCATCCACCATCACATACCACCACCCATCACCACCACCACCCACCACTTCCACCACCCACCTCCACCACCACCACCACCTACCACAACCATCACCATCCACCATCCACCATCACACACCACCACCACCTCCTTCACCACCCACGTACCACCACCCACCTCCACCACCCACCTACCACCACGCACCTACCACCACCCATCTACCACCACCCATCTACCACCACCCACCTACCACCACCCATCTAGCACCACCAACCTACCACTACCCACCACCCACCTACCACCACCCATCAACCACCACCCACCTACCACCACCCACCTAGCACCAGCCACCTGCCACCACCCACCTACCACCACACCCATCTACCACCACCCCACCTACCACCACCCATCTAGCACCACCCACCTACCACCACCAACCTACCACCACCCACCTACCACCACCAACCTACCACCACCCACCTACCACCACCCACCTACCACCACCCACCTACCACCACCCACTTACCACCACCCACCTACCACCACCCACCTACCACCATCCAGCACCTCACCTGCGTCTTGGCGTTATGTCCGTTAGCCTTAATGGTGGTAAAATCACACGCGGGTTTTTAGTCCACATAACTCCACATCAGCGGGCGGCCTCAGGCCTCACACCGCCCGATGGGCCTGTAACTTACGGTCGGCCTGCCCTCCCGGATGGGCTGGCACAGCGTGACCGGGCCCCAGCCAAGTAAAGCAAGCCAAGGTGGCAATGCAATGTTGGCTGCGTCATCAACATTTTTTCAACATTTTTCAACATTTTCGTCATTTTCAATTGTTTCAACATTTTAACATGTGTACAATCAGGTCGGTGTTTTGGATATTTACATATTAGCAATATCTAAGGTCATCATCATCATCATGCTGTCGGTTGCGATACAACAAAGACTGCTTTCATTACTTGACTGCTGCTCTCCATTTAGCTCTCTGCTGTGAGCGTGATGTCCATGAGTTGGTCTTAATGTCTCTCAGCTTCAGGTTTCTCTTGATGATATCCTTGAACCGGAGACGAGGGCGCCCTCTCTTTCTGTAACCAGAAGACAGTTGAGAATAGAGGATCTGCTTTGGTAGCCTGTCTGATGACATCCTCATGTCCAGTCCACTGGAGATTCTTTTTGATCAGAAGATCTTCCATAGAGGGCAGCCCCGTCCGTTCGAGTATTTCCTTATTTGTCACTTTGTCCTTAAGGTCATACAAGTGCGGGAACCGGCTTGTAACAGTGTGCACTCATGGTGACTTTATAGTATTGGCCTGTAACTTAGGGCCAGCACTCCCAGATGGGGCCGGCACAGTGTGGCTGGGCTCAGGACAAAGTAAAGCAAGCCGATGCGACAATGTTAGCTGTGTCATCAACATTTTTTCAACAATCTTCAACATTTTCATCATTATCATTGGCTTTTACATCTTAGCATGTGTACAATCGGGTCGGTTTATTGGATATTTACATACTTATTAGCAATATCTAATGTCATATCAGAGCAGGAGCCGATTTGTGACAGTGTGCACTCATGGCGACTTTATAGTATGGACCTGTAACTTATGGCCGGCCCTCACGGATGGGCCGGCACAGTGTGGCTGGGCCCCAGCCAAGTAAAGCAAGCCAAGGCGGCAATGCAATGTTGGCTGCATCATCACAATTTTTTTCATCTTGATATGAGCACAATCTGGTCGGTTTATTGGATATTTACATATGAGCAATATCTACGGTCATATCAGCGTGGGAACCGGCTTGTTACAGTGTGAACTCCTAAGGACTTTATAGTGCCTCCACAGTGGGGCAGCATGTCATCGATATCCCACTCAGTCACATTATCCTCATGTTAGTTGCATAACTGAGGTCTAGTCTCCAGGGTCTATTTATGAAATCCTGTATTTGCGGGTCCCCGCATGTCATATATGCGGACGTTTAAATGCTATTGATGGCCGATCCCGTTAGGCGGTACACGTAGGTTATGGTTACTTTCACTATGTTCTCTCTTTTAGTAGCTGTACTGCTCAACAAGGCTAGACTGCCCTAATATCCTGCATAAGGCGTAGTATCCTGCATAAGGCATAATATCCTGCATAAGGCATAATATCCTGCATAAGGCGTATGATTCAAAGTTCCCCTTTTCATATCTGTACTAGATAAATTACATGCCAGAGCTTACCCCATAGTAGATATGACACACAACACAACACGCGATCCGAGTTCAGCAACAGCAGAAGTGGAGGTAGATAATAGACTAATTGCTTATTTTTATTCAGTTTTTAGATACATACAACAGTGGATGTAAGAGACCTTTTCATTGGCTATTACACTCATGCACACCAGTCACCCCTCTCCCGCATGAGCTCTCCCTAACATAGTTCACCATTGGCTGCTTTAAGGACTCACCCCCTCCCACCCAGCTTTGGCCACCACCTGGCTATCATGGGCTTACATAACATGTGGTGACCGTGTGGCTGGGCGAGATACCATCACCACGACCAGCATCACCACCAACAATCACCATCACTACCCACCATCACCACCATCACCACCATCTCCACCACAACCACTGCCACCATCATCTCACCACTACCATCACCACCCACCATCATTACCACCACCACGACCAGTATCGCCACCAACAATCACCGTCACTACCCACCATAACCACCATCACAAACATCTCCACCACAACCACTGCCACCGTCGTCTCACCACTACCATAACCACCCACCATCATGACCATCACCATCACCACCATCACCAACAACCACCATCACTATCCACCATCACCACGATTACCACCATCTCCACCACAACCACTGCCATCATCATCTCACCACTACCATCACCACCCACCATCATTACCATCACCACGACCAGCATCACCACCAACAATCACCATCACCACCATCACCACCATCACCACCATCACAACCATCTCCACCACAATCACTGCCACCGTCGTCTCACCACTACCATAACCACCCACCATCATTACCATCACCATCACCACCATCACCACCAACAATCACAACCACTACCCACCATCACCACCATCTCCACCACAACCGCCATCATCTCACCACTACCATCACCACCCACCATCATTACCATCACCATGACTCCCATCACCACCAACCATCACAACCACTACTCACTATCACCACCATCTCCACCACAACCACCATCATCTCACCACAACCATCACCACCCACCATCATTACCATCACCACGACCCCCATCACCACCAACCATCACAACCACTACCCACCATCACCACCATCTCCACCACAACCACCATCATCTCACCACTACCATCACCACCCACCATCATTACTATCACCACAACCAACAACAATCACCATCACCATCACCATCATCACCACCCACCACCACCATTACCCACATCACTGTCACCACTCACCACTATCATCACAACCACCATTACTACCACCTTATTTTATAGCTCAAACCAATGATTTATAAAATTAATACTTGTCCATTTAATGCCGAGCGCCAAGCTAGGTAGCGAAACGTATGAAATGTGTAAGTCATTGATTTGACTCGACCGGGAATCGAACTCCCGATCTCCCACACGGTAGGCTTGCGCTCTACCGATTCGGCCACTGTGCCCGGTATATAACATGTAACATACAATACATATTTAGATATAATACGAATTGTATAGAATAGATATATCAGTATTAACATAATGTATATGCTATGCAATATATAATATCATAAATAATATATCTAATATTTGTTCTATTCTTATGTAGAGTAAGTAAGATATTACATTAAAATAACAATAGACCAAATATAACATGTTATATACAGAATTATATATTTATATCATATATACTCTGCACAAATTTGAAATTGTAAGCTACTTGACTTAAATAGCATATATATAATGCCATATATATTCTACTTACTTTATATATATATAGGTTACATTGCCTAATCAATACGCAGGGTGCATAGGATTCACAATCTATCTAATATTTATAGCATATGTCAAATATAACAGGGATCCTTGTAGATTGTGTTTGTAGGATATACCTATGAGACCTACATCTCTACAAGCATAATACAATCATATCTTTCGATCGTTGTGTTCCACAGTGAAACACACAAATTTCACTAGCAACTGTTCTAGACAGCTTTCATTTATTTAAAACCAGTGGGTGAAAAAAGAAGTGATCCGATATTCTAAAACAGCATGGCAAGGGACTACAATTAGAGGTTCTACTGCATCAGCTCCTTGTCATCGCTCACTCCTGCCGCGGGGTATTCTGGGATCCTAGAACGCAGGCACCAGTGGCAGGTGTACCGGAAGTCCTGTTAACAGTCGCAAAGCTAACCGGGAACCAATAGACTACATCATGGTTCCAGTGGCGCGGTGCATTGTGGGATCGTCAGAGCAAAACATACCCACGAGAAGCACATGGCTAATGCTAATACACTGGGTGCAGCTATGAAATGTGCTAGTTTCAGCTCATCTCAGCTCTTGGTTGAAACATAGAATACCAACTAAAATAATATATATAATAAATTAAGATATTAATATTTTATCCAGCATTGTATTTACATCAATATAATCAGCACATCTTATGCCATGTGCATTTAGATTTAGACAAATCTAGGCACTCAGACTAGTGTTAGAGCCATATCCAGAGTCAGTTATATTTATTTTATTCATGTTTTTATTTATATCCTATGGTTAATGACATATGTAGAAATAGAACATGAGTAGGGTTAATCAGATATTGGTTATATATTTCTTTGAAACAAGTTTTTGTTGACACATTTGACATTTTAATATTTAGAACAAGAATTACTTCTGGCTAATCAATGGTGATGTAAACATCCACCTGTAAAGTGACTGAAATTGTATGTTTCTTAGCTCAAAATGCTTAATTATGGAGAGTTGTGTCTTAAACATATTCATTATAATATTATATTGCATCCTTCCATCCATGTTTGTGCCAAATTGTTATGTATTTCTATTTATTTTGAATAAAATGCCAGTTTTGCCCTATATGTATCGGTAAACTCAATGGCAGTACGCCTTTGCTTTGCTCCCAACGCCGTTTTCAGCGCATGCGCAGTCGGAACCGTGATGTAGTCTATTGCAATGGCGCAATGTGCAACGGTGTATTAGGGGAGAGGCGCGAAGAGTGCCCGTGGAACTCCCCCCATTTGTATGCACTACTCACGGGGACATACCCGCCGAGTGCTGCGCTGTGTGGTGGGCGAGTGTAAGCAGTATAAAGGCCCTGTCACACTACGACGCTTCTCGCCGACGAACAGGCGACGTGTGTAGATTTTGGGCGATAATTAGTGAAATATCGAGACACGCTGGCAGCGCGTTATGAGCGCGTCGGTACACGTCGGTACACGTCGGTACACTATCCTTGACGTTGACGATCGGCGGAGAACGCCGGCGCGCGTTATTGGTCGCCCAAGGTTTTAAGCGTGTCAAATAAAAGCCAATGACCGGCAGCGTGCGCAAATATATGGGTAAGGACGTTAGGCTGACGTCGAGCTCCGTTGGACGCGCCGGAATAACGTTATGGGAAAGCTAGGCAGACGGCGCGTGCGCAGGAGGGTCGTCTCCACACGTTGCACCAAATCGTTGCTTTCTTGGTTTACGCCCTAGCAACATTTAAGGTTATATGAAGACGTCGCGCCAAACTTTTTTTTTCCTTCCCCAACACGTCGACACACGTTGGCGGCGCGCTACTAACACGCTACTCACACGCTGCGCCAATGTCCAATTTCCCCATATTTCCCCTAAATCTTTAACGTTTCTCGACGCTTACAATTTTATTTTCAACGCTGACGGGTCGCCGGGAGAAGCGTCATAGTGTGACAGGGCCTTAAGGTAATGGGGACGTGAACACATTACCAGTTTTGACAAGGCCGGTAAATAGTTAGTTACCAGATTGCTTATTATGACTTGTTAAACCAAAAGAGGATTGGTTGGTTGGTTGTTGGAGTTTTACGTCCTGGCAACATCTAAGGTCATATCAGGACGGGTACTGATCTGTGACAGTGTGCACTAATGGCGACTTTATAGTGCTGCTCCACTGTGAAATCAGGCTGTCGGCACCATGACCCGATATCACACTCAGTCACATTATCCTGACACTGAGTTAATCAATCCTTGCCCTATCCTATTAATGGCGAATGTCAGGCTAGGAAGTGACAAGTATCAATTTGATAAGTCATTGGTTTTACTCGACCGAACTCCCGCACGCGAGGCCCGCGCTCTACCGATTCGGCCACCGCGCCCAGTTGTTAAACCAGGAGTCGCCAAATGAGTTGAGCCCCCGCCTCCTGTTTTTGTAGGTCTTAGTATTCGTACGCTGGTCAAGTTTTAAGTCAAACCAATTACTTAAAAAATTGATTCTGATCGATACCTAGCCTGGCATTCGGCATTACTAGGACAGGGATAGGAGCAGTGGAATGAGGAAGACCAATTGTCCACGATGGAAATTAACTCTTCTTAATTAACTAATGTACAACAAATACAGTACAACTCCGTTAAACCAAGCTCGGTTAAACAAAACGATCGGTTAATCCAAACTTTTTCGGCGGCCCGGCAAAATACTACCATTTATCATATAAATAAGTCTGTTAAACCAAAGTCGGTTAATTCAAACTATCGGTTAATCCAAACAAAATTGTCAGACCTCAGGCCATTTCCGGTATGGTTGAACCAAACTTTCATGTTGTTTTAAGGTCATCTGAGACCCCACCGAATTTTGTATATGATAAATGGTAGTATTTTGAAGGAACCCTAGAAATTTGTTTGGATTACCCGATTGTTTGGTTTAACCGAGCTTGGTTTAGCGGGATTATACTGTATGTACATAAAAAACAATAATCAAAGTGTCCATATACATAGTATATTAATTACATGTGTAATACACTCTTACTCAAAGTCAAAGTCGAAGCCAAAGCTCGGTTAAACCAAAGATCGGTTAATCCAAACACATTTCTAGGGTCCCTTCAAGTTTGATTTAACGGGGTTATGATTAGGGTATGCAGGTATAGCAATACCTCAGGGAGTTTGACGCCCCTGCCTTGCAGAGTTGTAAACCACTGCCTTGTGGTACAGGTCCTTGACAGAACCGAAGGCTAAGGGAGCAAACCCTAAACAGAAAACCATGTCACTGTGGCAGCATTAAGGGCGGTTGATGTATGGAACTCCCAACATCTCCCGACCTGCCACTGCAGGGACAAATAGTTTTGCGCCTGTCTTGACATGTTCTTGCCGGTGTGAAACCTCTATTTGCTCCCCGAGAGAGTGCCGCTGGTAACTTGCAAAAGCCAGCAGCACTTCAACACTTTTGCAGGCAGCTTTCATGAAATGTACAACCGCACAAAGCGGAGAGCGGCAGTCAAGTAATGAAAGCAGTCTTTGTCGCATCGCGACCGACAGCATGATGATGATGATGACTGTATAATGAAAATAGCAGATCAAATTTCTGTTCAATATATCTCAACCGAGTTAGTGTGTCCCTGTGTCTTGGGATTTCCTGAAGCTGCTACCTGGCGTGTTTACCAGACTGCTTACTAGTATAATGGATCAAATTTGTGTTTAATACCTGTTATCAGAGTGTCCGTCCCTCACTCACCAACACCCACATCCACACCCACACATACACAGCCCACCCCTCACCTCCCACCTCCATCAACCTGAACTGTACCCACACTCAAACTTTCAACCCCACTAACCCATCCTCAGTGCCCGGCTGTGACTCCCACCCACACACCTCACCCACTCCTCATTATCCTCACCAACACCCACATCCACACCCACACATACACATCCCTCACCTCCCACCTCCATCAACCTGAACTGTACCCACACTCGAACTTTCAACCCCACTAACCCACCCTCAGTGCCCGGCTGTGACTCCCACCCATACACCTCACCCACTCATCACCCTCCTCACCAACACCCACACACCTCCCCCACTCCTCACCCTCCTCATCCAGACCCACACCCACACACATACACACCCCATCACCTCCCACCTCTTTCAACCTCAACCGTACCCACGTTCGCTGTTTCAGTCCATTCACCCACCCCTCACCCCCACCCCTCACCCATCCCGCCACCCACACATTCACCCACACCCCTCACCCCCACCCCTCACCCATCCCGCCACCCACACATTCACCCACACCCCTCACCCCCACCCCTCACCCATCCCGCCACCCACACATTCACCCACACCCCTCACCCACTCCTCACCCCACCTCTCACCCACCCCACACGCTCACCCCTTACTCACCCCTCACACACCCACAACCTTCACCCACCCCTCACTCATCCTTCACTCACACCCCTCGCCACACATATACACACTCCACCACTCACCAACACCCCTCTCCCACCCCTTACCCACCCCTCACCCCGACCTTTCACCCACCCATCACGCACACCAATCACCCATCCCTCACACACCCCACACCCTTCACCCACCTCACTCATCCTTCACTCACACCCCTCGCCACACATATACACACTCCACCCCCGTCACCCCCGCCTTTCACCCACCCCTCACGCACACCAATCACCCACCCCTCCCTCATCCTTCACTCACACCCCTCGCCACATATATACACACTCCACCCGTCACCCACCCCGCACGCACCCGTCACCCACACCCGTCACCCACCCCTCACCCCCACCTCTCACCTACCCCTCACGCACACCCCTTACTTACCCGACACCCACACCCCTCACCCACCGGTCACCCACACCCGTCACCCACACCTCACACACTCGCCTCACCCACCCCTCACCAACACCCACACCCACACCCACACACATGCATACTCCACCCCTCAACATCAACCGTAACCACACTCGCGATTTCAAACCCACTCGTCCTGCCCCACCCACACCCACACACCTCACCCACACCACTCACCCACCCCTCATCCACACCCCTCACCCACTCCACCACACACCCAGTCCTCCTACACCGTCCCGACTGTATCCAAGGTTACGAGTATGATGCCGCCCACCCATCCACCCACCTCCTCCACCCACCTCCCCAACACTCTCCCACCCCTCACCCACCCATATTCTCGACTGTATCCAAGTCTATGAGGTCACCCATCCACCTCATCCACCCACCTCCCCACCCCTCACCCACACCCCTCACCCACACCCCACACACTTACTCCTACACCTTCCCGACTGTATCCAAGGTGACGCCCCCCGCCCCCCCCCCCCCCACCATTCACTCTCCCACCCCTGGCGGTCGGCATTGTCTGCAGTAATTACGGCACTGATTAATAAAGGCCGATTAACACCCAGTGAATGCCACCACTGAATGCCGACTCAGCAGATTAATAGACGGTCATAAACCCCAGTCTCCACCGACTTTGGTTGCGCGCGTTCCGCCACACACTCCAATTAGGCGCTTATCAAAAGCCAGCTCAGCAGCACACTATCTTGTTCCACCCGCCCGCCACGGCAGCGCGGGTTACAATTATCTTCCTTGGGACATTTTAGATTAGAAACGAGAATTGATAACGACAATCTCTATGGCGCTGTAATTGTATCGGCAGGGTGGGGGGGGGGGGGAGGAGAAGGATGGGCGGTGGGGGTGGTGGGTTGGTTGGGGGGTTGGGGTGCGGTTGGAACGCCCGTGTGCATAATGCAATAAAGCGTACGTCATCACCGGAAGTGTCCACACGCGTCCGGGCGAGTCACTGTTGCCGCCTTGCGGTGTCGTAATGGCCCTGTCACATTACGACGCATCTCGCCAGCGTGCCGCCAACGGGTAAAATCACTTTTTTACGTCGAGAAGCGTCAAACTTTTTGGCGTGGGGGGCAAAGGTGGACGTATACATACCATATACACAGCCTATGGCCAAAGTATGACCAACGTATGGCTAACGTACCTCCCAGCGGAAAATGCTTGAATTACGCTCACGGTACGTTCACATAATGCCGGTGAATGTTATATACGTTATTCGATCGCCAGAACTATGCGTCATATGTCATGCTGGAGAAATGCTATACGTACGTTAGACGTAAGTTAGGCATATGTTAAGCGCCTGTCACACCTTACCGGATTGAGCAATGGACATAAACCGGACAAAGAATTGTCTAGTCCAGTGGTGTTCGGTATCAAAATGTATCAAAATGTGTTGAAATGTGGTGCTATCGCGTCAATGGATGCTGGATGAACGGACATGAAACGGACATGAAATGGACATGAAATGGACATGAACGGATAGCCACCGGATGATAACCAGTCGATAACCAGATGACAACCTACTGTCAAACGGACGGACCGAACACCAAACGGACATGTACCGGACTGTCACGGGCGCGCCGAAAACATATACTGACTGAATTCCCGCAACACTGTCAATGGACACTGCAGGAAGCAAACCGGAGACATAACGGATGGGTACCGGACATGAAACGGACAAAATGGATTTAAACCCGACACCAACTGTACAAGTCAGTCCGGTGATGTCCAGTACAAGTTTTGTGCATGTTCAAAACTTGACACCGTACACACGGGACACTACCGAAGATAGAACAGACATGCCAGATGCCTACCATATATAAAACGGACACTGATGTATTTCACTTGACAGTGTCCGGTTTCTATCCGCTTCCCCAGTCCGGTAAGGTGTGACTGAGCCTTAATCCATACATTGTCAGTATGTGGACTGTACGTTCCCACTGCCTTTAAAGTAGGTCAACGTAGTGCAACGTAGTGAACAACGTTTGACTAACGTATGTCTAATGTACATCGACGTACGCCTAACGCATACATAACATACGGCAGACGTAAAATCCACACGTTGTCGAACATTGTCGTACATCAAAAGTTTTGTGCATGCACAAAACTTTGCCGACCCCCTGATGTGCGATGCCGTATCTCGACGAACATTGACATACATTGATGTATACCAATGATTGCCTAATGCATGCATAACACATAACAATGTATCCCGACGTAGCGGCAAAAAAAATCACATACGTTGACGTACGCTTGTGCGATGCGTCGTAATGTGACAGCACCATTAGGAGCTGAAACTACCTCGGTGGAAATGATTTCCCTCGTTGAATGATGGACACTATTAACTTCAGTAGCTAAGATCGCCATTTACCTGATATATATATGCATATATATGTATCATGATATACATAGATCTATATATCATACCAAATGGTGGTTAAGTTTTAGGTTCGTTCTGAATACTACTCCTCTGTTAATCGGCGCTGCCAACATGCATCATTGTACTCCACTGATGCTTCACCATGAATGGATTGTTAATAGGATGTTATTTTTTGTGCCTACCATACACATTTGATATTAATTTTGATGGTTTTGACTAACTTTGGTCACTTTGGCCAGAGTGGCATTCATTTTGAGTCACGTAACTGCGAGTGTTGTTAACTCCACCATTAGATAGTGGCAATGATATGGTTTACACATGGATTCCACCAGATGGCGGGCCGGCACTCTATTGAAATGGGATCATGCACAAGTCCGGAATATAGCAGAGAATGTAGATATATATCGTCTCTGAATATAGTCAGAGACCATGAATATATATAATAACACTTCAACACAATACTGGTCCAGGGATTGATATTGAACCTAGCTTTTACCTTTGCACAACACAGGTTAAAGCTAGAATATATATATATATGTATATAGATATATAAATATATATATATTAAAACCTGGCTTCCGGCATTTTCCCCGTGATTCCCTGACAATCCTAATCCCTTGGGGGAAAATCTGCATTTTCGCGGAAATTCGCCGTCGGTGTAATAATCTTGGCTTGATTTCTGCGATTTTTTGTGGGCGACCACTTTCATCCTTGATATATATATATGCTAAACAGATATATAAATTTACATGTAATAATTCTTACGTTCTACCTATGACATAGAAAAAACACTTTCGCGCGAGTGGAGTGTCAAGCCCCGCGCAGAAGGTGGAGCGGTGCATGACGGACCCCCCCCCTCCCCTCCATTCAGGGGGGGGGGGATAAGAGAAGAGGCACTACAGAGCTTATTACAGTCAACTTATTACAGGCGATAAGGGGCTTATCACTATCCGTATATATCCGCTTAGGATTACAGTGGGGTTGACTCGATATGTGTCTGCCTGTCTGACTCTGTAACAAGGATGATGTCCCACCACCCAGACCACGTCTGCTTCCCCTCCACTCCAGACTGAATGTCGGATTTACAGCTTTACTTTAACTCGATTTACACTGCAGCGACTCGTCGACCCGACTCCCCCCCCACTCCTTCTACCCGGCCTCCGCTCAGATGCAGTTCCGTCTAAACTAGGTCACCGATACGTTATGGGTCACTCTCCTGAAAACTGGCCAGAAGTGTCACATGGAGAGTTAAAATCTAATATTTGAATTCTTTTACATTTTGTGGTTGCAAATGAAAGCTGGAAATCTCCCCTTTACATTTATGTAGAATATAAATTGATGAGATAGAAAATAAAGGTGTCGTCCATGATTAAGCTATGTCTTATGGCAGTATAACATGTGTGTCACACGTGTAACACATGTTTAGGATACAACACAGTCTGCTTAATAACAATCTAATCAGAATTAAATAATATCATACTTAGAAGCATATTAATCATGGCATAATATACAGAAATATGTAGTGCTTATATTGAGTCATTCCCAACCATGCTTTATTCACTGAATAATTAGTGTACAATATTTGTGTGGCATCCAGACATCACTGGTTACATGTGTGATGGAAATTTGTAATGTTATTTCTGAAGACATCAAAAATTTCTTTTCTAAATTTAAGCATACATACATGTTAATAAATACTTCCTTTTGGATTTGGGAACTGTTTTGTTTCATATATCAATGCAATACAAGATGTTCCTAAGGATTTAACCACGTCCCATGTATCATGTTATAAATGGCTGACTGTAAAATGTTGTTTTTTTGGTACAAAAACACTTCATAACTAAAAGGACCAAAGTTGCACACAGTTTATTTTATTTCCCTTATTTCTTTCATCAAATCTGAACATGAATATGAAAAGTATAAGGGAAAAAATAAGTAGGTCGTTTTTTTTATTGATGTTTTAAAATCCCATCCCATGCTGACCAGTTTTCAGGAGAGTGACTCTTATCAGCACAAACATTATCTCACCCAATCTCTATCCTCCACCCACTCACTTCACACCCAGAACCTCATACTTTACACGCAGCCATTTTCAATTCGCCTCAGACCAACACATTTCACTAACGCGCTTTCTCTCCCCGCTCTCCCCCACCTCCACCCCTCTATCCCTCTCTTACCCTCTCCTCTCCCTCTCTCTGCCACCTCTTCTGCATCGTTCCCTCTCTCCATCCCTCTCTCTCCTCTTCTCCTTCTCTTGCCTTCTCCCTCCCATCTCTCACATTATCTCCACCTTCCCCGCTCCCCGCATCTCTCTCCCTCTCATCCCCATATCGCTCTCTCCCCCTCTCCGCCCCTCTCTCTCCCTGCTCTTCTCCGTCGTTCCATCTATCTATTCCTCTCTCTTCTTCTCTTCCCCTCCCTCTCTTCCCTTCTCTCTCATCTCTTGCAGTATATCCACCCCTTCTCCTCACCTCTCTCCTCCTCCCTCTCTCTTCCTCATTCTCTCTACCTCCCTCTCTCTCCCTCTCACTCCCTCTCGCTCTCTCACCCCCTCTCTCATATCTACCGCATCTCTATCCCTCTCTACCCTCTCCCCTATCTCCCTTTCTCAATCTCTCCACTTCTCTCTCCCCATCTCACTCTCTCCTTCTTCCCCTTGTCCCCTATTTCTATCCCTCTCTCCACTTCTATTTCCCTCTCTCTCCCCTCTCCCCACCTCCACTCTCTCTCCCCAGCTCCCCATCTCTATCCTTGTCACCTGTCTTTTTCTATCCCTTCTTTCTTCCTCTCTCCCCCCTTTCCATCTCTCTCCCCCTCTCAGCCTCTCTAGCCTTTCTCTCCCCTTCCCTTTCACGTTCTCCTACTTCTCTCCCCTCTAATGAGCGTATCCCTCTGTCTCCCTCCCCTACCCACTCTCTCTCTCCCTCTCTTGCCGTTTCTCCATCTCTCTAACTCTCATTCTCGCCTCTACATCGAACGCATCCCATTGGTGACCGTATTCGATGAACGCTGGATTGATCGCGCTTCCGGTTCAGTCATTTACTAACAATTCTCCTATCATCTCCACCAAATAGCCTTGCACATATAAACAAACGCCCGCCAATAAATATGCGCATTCTGCGATTACTACTGAAATAACTGTGCACATGAAATTGCATCAACTGCAATAAGAAAAGTACACAAATATATTACAAATCCGTAACATTTGCTAAAAGAAAAAAAAGAATATCTTTTGAAATATATATATATATTTATATATATATATATATATATATATATACACATATTAAAATATTGTACATTTGTAAAAAAGAAAAAAAGAAAAAAAAACAAACAAATATTTTCCTTCAAGAGAAAAGAAAAGAAAGAAAGGCAGCATAAACTGCCATCATTTCGTGGACCAGCCAGCCGCGTTATCTCGGTTCACGGAGAGCGGTCACGTGACAAACTGAGCGATTCATGAGACGTATGCTGATAAGAGAACCGGATGTGGGTGAGTGGGAAAGGGGGGCGGGTATGGGGTTGGGGTGGAAATGGGAAGGGGATATCACAATATTTAGACAAACTAGAGGAGTGATATTCCCGCCATCCAAGGGGAGGTGGGAGGGGGCGTTGCATGAATCAATTCGTTTTGTGGAAAGCATAGCGTTGAACCACGTGGTGTCTCTTCGGGAGTGTATATTTAGAGTCTAGGCATATACATAGCATATGAGACTGTATCAAAAGGTGCTAAGCAATATGGGACAAAACTTTGTCCATTGTAACGATCAACATACTATCTACTTATGCATTTGCTCAGGATAAACTGATTTGTTTTTTACATGGTGTTTCGTAATCCCAATAGAATACATATTGATCTGAAGCAAATATCCTTGTGTTTTCAGTGTAACCGTTTCTGTGTGTTTTTGTGTCAATCATTACTATGGACAAAAAAACGAAGAGTTAGCACCTTTTGAGACAGGCTCATATGCATATAGGCATGCGCATATGGAGTATATAATGGAGTATATATATAATCAATGTGCATATGTGCAATATATATTGCATATATATATAGGAACACACAAATATAGTATATATATAATCCATGTGTATATAGCATATATATAATCTATGTGCTATTAGCATATATATATATATATATATATATATATATATAGAAGAGGACGGATATATAGTATATATATAATAAATGTGCATATATGCAATGTATATATACCTTAAATATATATATTAGAACATGCATATATATTATATATATTATATATATTATATATGTAGTGGTCTGCACTGACCTCTCAGGCAAGTAACCACATAGACAGGTAGGCGTGGGGAGTGTGTTGATATCAGGGAGCCTAGGTGGTGTAATGGTTAGCACACTGGCCCGGAATGCCAAAGACATGTGGGTTCGAGTCCCGCTCTAGGCCGCAGTATTATCCTATTTTTCAACACCCCATGACACTGGTGCGTGACCAGGATCCTGTAAAGCTTTGCGCTATATGGTATTGTTGAACCTACCCTGTGTATGTATGTGTTAGTGCATTGCCTCGTATGTATGTAATTGTAAGCATTACAAGATCTTACAATTCCAGGGGGACGAGTGTAGTGGTCTGCACTGACCTCTCAGGCAAGTAACCACATAGACAGGTAGGCGTGGGGAGTGTGTTGATATCAGGGAGCCTAGGTGGTGTAATGGTTAGCACACTGGCCCGGAATGCAAAGAGATGTGGGTTCGAGTCCCGCTCTAGGCGCAGTATTTCCCATTTTCATCACCCCCATGACATATATATTATATATATATATAATCAATGTGCATATAGGATATATATAAGAGCATGCATATATAGTATATATATAATCAATGTGCATATACCTATATGCAACATATATATATATATATATATATATATGCATATTGCCTATATGCATATGCACTCCCATGGTCATATGCACAGTCATGGTGCTGGTGACCTGGTCTCCCAGTGGGGCAGCACTATAAAGTCGCCATGAGTGCGCACTGTCGCAAGTCTGTACCCATCCTGATATGACTTTATATGTTGCTAGGACGTAAAATAACAACAACCAAACAAAACAAATCATTTGCAACATATATATAGATAGATATCTTTACTTTACTTAATCAACTTATCCTTCACAAAATTTAAAAAAAAAGAAAGACAAGAATTCCAGGCATAGACACTGCAAACACTGGAACCCCCATGTTCTCCACCCCTTCCCATCCCTCCCCACCCCTAGATTCTCAACCTCCCCCCATCCCTCCCCGCCCCCTAGATTGTCAATCTCCCCCATCCCTCCCCGCCCCCTAGATTGTCAACCTCCCCCATCCCTCCCCGCCCCCTAGATTCTCAACCTCCCCATCCCTCCCCGGCCCCTAAATTCCCCACCTCCTCCCATCCCTCCTCAACCCCTAGATTCTCAACCTACCCCCATCCCTCCCCGCCCCTAGATTGTCAACCTCCCCTCATCCATCCCCACCCCCTAGATTGTCAACCTCCCCCATCCCTCCCCGCCCCTACATTCTCAAACTCCCCCGATCCCTCACTGCCTGCTAGATTCTCAACTTCCCCCCATCCCTCCCAGCCCCCTAGATTGTCAACCTCCCCCATCCCTCCTCGTCCCCTGGATTCTCAACCTCCCCCACCCTCCCCACCCCTAAATTCCCAACCTCCCTCTATCCCTCCCCGCCCCTAAATTCCCAACCTCCCCCATCCCTCCCCAACCCCATAATCTCAACCTCCCTCACCCTCCCCGCCCCCCACACCCCTGCCCCCAGGTCCTCCGCCTCCTCCCATCCCTCCCTGCTCCCCCCCACCCCACGCCTCCCTCCCTCTCCCCCACCATATACCACCCACCGGCCGGCACACCCCACTTCCGCCGCTACCGACGCCGTACACGCCGGATGAAAGCAAATATTGAAAGGGTTATTAACGACTGCGACACTACTCTCCGGTCGCTTGTCACTGGCGGACTTTGTAAGGAGACAAGTGGCGAGAGGTGACTGCACCCCTCGATAGATGGTTGGTTGGTTGTTGGAGTTCTACGTCCTGGCAAAATCCATGGTCATATCAGAATGGGTACCGACTTGTGACAGTGCACACTCATGGTGACTTTATAGTGCTGCCACACTGGGTATTCAGGCCATTGGCACCATGGTGTGATATCCCACTCAGTTGCATTATCCTGACTCTGAGCTAACCAGTTCTTGCCCTATACTATTAATGCCGAATGCCAGGCTATGAAGGGACAAGTATAAATTTGATAAGTCATTGGTTTGACTCGACCAGGAACCAAACTTCCCATCTCCTACACGCGAGGCCTGCGATGTACCGATTCGGCCACCACGCCCGGTCCCACTCAGTAGAAAAGCTGCATAGTCCGATTAAAACATCAAATTTTCAAAACCAGAATGCTTACCTAGATTTGATTCTACATATCCAACTTAGATTCTGGTGCTTGTATAAATCATTTATTTCTACATAGAAGGGAATACTAAGATGTTTCAATAGACCATGGTGCTACTGCTGAAGCCTATGGTGTCGGAATTGTGACGCGTGCGCTTGCCAACATTAAATTGGCATGTTGTAACTTCAAATATGTCCAAATTAACCGTTTAAAATCAAACTTATTTCGAACTAAAGTATAGTAGATTATAATGATCAATTTAGTGTATTTATCTAAAAAGAAAAGCAGAAACTCAAAAGCATCGAACGAGGCAACTTTAAGTATGTAGGTGCTGTGTGGGTGGGGGTGGGTATGGGGGTGTTTTGGGGTGTGTGTGGGGGGAGGGGTGGTATGATATATACAGCAATCTACGTCCTCAGCTACGTCACCTACCCCACGGGTACACAATTGACTAACGAGAAGACAGTCGATTGAAAACAGCATTGTGATCAAGTCTGTCTAGGTTGAGCAGGAGTATCCGGCTGATAAAATTGGTTGGTTGGTAGTTGGAGTTTTACGACCTGGCAACATCTAAGGTCATATCAGGATGGGTACCGACTTGTGACAGCACACACTCATGGCAAATTTCATTGTGCTGCCCCACTGGGAGACTAGGCCACCAGCACCATGACCTGATATCCCACTCAGTCATATTATCCTGGCGCTGATCCAACCAGTGCTTGCCCTATTCTAATGATGACGAGCGTCTGGCTAGGAAGTGATAAGTATCAATTTTAAAGTCATCGGTTTGATTTGACCATGGTTTGAACCCCACGATCTACCAAAAATGGGAGATGGCCGTTCAAAAATAATATTTAATTAAAAAAAAAAATTTCATGTGTCAGTTATGCCAAGAAAATCCAACAAAACTAACATAGGCTACTAACCATACCAACCAATTATCTATCTGCTACTGAAATGCAGGCAATCAAATACCTTATCAGCAGCCACTGTGTGGTAAGATAACACCAACACTACAACTGGCCAGCATTGAAAACAAGCCTGGGTACCCGGGCTTATATGCTATGGACAGTATAAATACAGCCTCAATAATAATTTCTTTTTAAACCCATTCGGGTTTTTTAAACCCATTCGGCCATCCTGTCTGGTCGGTTCAGTTGGTAAACGGCAGATGGCACCACCCGTTGGGGTGGATCGAACCAGGTGTCTCCATTGTCTGCCCTTTTCCGCGTGCGAATTACCTATTTTACCGCAGCAACCTGAACAATTACGTTAAAGCGCATCTTTCAGTACTGTTCATGTATATGAAATGGGCGTTTTTTGTTTGTTTACTATGGAACTACATTCTAGTGACTTCATTTAAAACCAGTCTCCTTTGTTTTCCAATGTAATCTGGAGTTTCCTCTTTCCCAACGAAACAGAGTATCACTTTAGAAATACAGTCTAACCACGGCTTCGTCGTTAACGTGACGTCAGAAACAATTAAACGCCTCTAACCCTATCACAGGCTTCTGCATTTCCAAATAGCACACCCACATTCATTTCAATTTGCAGCTTGAATAGACCAATTTCCTCCAGTCCGGAACCAAATAAAAAGACACAAATAGACTAAAACATAACGGCGGTTGGGTGATGAGAAGTGTTAGTGACTGACTGACATGAGCACTCTCCCCACCAACCCTCACACCCCTCCCCCCATCACACCGCCAGCCCCCACCCACCCCCACACGCCCTCTTTTCTCCTCGCCACTCACACTTACTCGGTCTGACTATGATTAATGGGTCACTAGTAGCCACTCCCGCCCTGAATATCTCGAATAAGAATGCACAAATTATCAGCGTTCGGACGCAATTAGCGAGCTCATTTCCCCACCAGGGGGAACCGGGCGCGGTAGTCGAATCGGTAGAGCGCGCGCCTCTTGTGCGGGAGATCGGGACTTTGGTTCCCGGTCAAGTCAAACCAATAACTTATAAAATTGATGCTTGTCGCTTCCTAGCCTGGCGCTCGGCATTATTAGGATAGGGCAAGGACTGGTTAGCTCAGTGTTAGGATAATGTGCCTGAGTGGGCTATCGGGTCATGGTGCTGCAGCTTGATTTCTCCCAGTGTGGCAGCACTATAAAATTGCCATGAGTGAGCACTGTCACAAGTTGGTACCCATCCTGATATGACCTGTTGTCAGGATGTAAAACTCCAGCAACTAACCAAACATCGCCACCAGGATACCCGCACTAGATGGCGCCAGGTGTTCTAAACTAACATTAACCTCAAGCAGATTGCTGCTGAGCAAAGGTCAACAAGGAAAAGGAAAAGAAATGTTGGTTTGTTGGGATTTCATGTCCTCGCAATATTTAATATTTAATATTTAACCAGAAGGGATGGCCAAATGAGTTGAACGTCAGTCTGGTAGATCGTGGGTTCGAACCGTGATCTAGTCACACCAATGACTTAAAATTTGATACTTGTCAATTCCTAGCCTGGCGCTTGACATTATTCGGATAGGGCAAGGAGCAGTGGAATGAGGAAGACCAGTCATCTGTGATTGAAAGTTCCCCTGCTTAATCAACTAATCTACCAACAACAAAAAACCAAAACAATGATTCAATATCCCACTCAGTCACATTATCCTGATACTGAGCTAACCAGTCCATGCCCTAATATATTAATACTAAGCATCAGGATAGGTAGCGACAAGGATCAATTTAGTAAGTAATTGGTCTGACTTGGCCAGGATTCGAATGCTCGATCTTCAGCATCGCAAGCCTGCATACTTTCTAATTCGGTCAACATGTCTGGTAGAGTAAAATGGAAGAAAAAGTAGAAAAGAAGGACAAGAAATAGTTTTAGAGGTTTGCAATTATCCCAGTCCCAGCCCCAGCCCAGTCCCCACCCTCAGCCCCCAGCCCCATCCCCAACCCCCATCCACAACCCCAGCCTCACCCCAGCCAGCCTCACCCCATCCTAGCCTCAGCCCCTAGCCCCAGCTTCATCCCAGTCCCAGCCTCACCCCAGCCAGCCTCAGCCCTAGCCCCATCCCTCAGCCCCATCCCCCAGTTCCCAGCCCCCGACCCCCAGCTCCCAGCCCCAGCTTCATCCCAGTCCCAGCCTCACACCAGCCAGCCTCATCCCTAGCCCCATCCCTCAGCCCCATCCCCCAGTTCCCAGCCCCCCAGCCCCAGCTCATCCCAGTCCCAGCCTCACACCAGCCAGCCTCATCCCTAGCCCCAGCCCTCAGCCCCATCCCCCAGTCCCCAGTCCCCGACCCCCAGCTCCCAGTCCCACCTTCATCCCAGTCCCAGCCTCACCCCAGCCAGCCTCAGCCCTAGCCCCAGCCCTCAGCCCCATCCCCCAGTCCCCGAACCCCCCAGTCCCAGCCTCACCCAAGCCAGCCTCAGCCCTAGCCCTAGCCCCAGCCCACAGCCCCATCCCCACAGTCACTAGCCCCCAACCCGCATCTCCCAGCCCCCCTCCCATCCACACACTCCAGCCTCTATCCCCAATCACCAGACTGACGACCAGCCACTGAGGCTGTCCCTTTACAGGTCTCGGTTATGCATGGCCGCTCGGCCCTCTTCCGCCCCCTCCACCACCACTCCTACCCCTCCCGTACACCCCCCCCCCCCCCCCCACACACACATACCTACCGCCATTGACTGCTTCCAAGACACCGATAAAATAGGATGGCCGCGTCTGCTCAGCCTCTCTCCCCCATCCCGTCTCTCGCCGCCCCTCACACCGACAAAGAGCCGCAATTACTGGCACCAACACGGGCCAACCAGCCCGAGCACGGCCCGAGGGTAATCCCCGCCCCGGCCGACGGCCACTGCCCCCCGCCAATCCGTCCCTCCGCCCCTCCCCTATCCCACTCCCCCGCCGCCCCTCAAAATCCCCTGTCCTCTTCCTATCCCCTCTACCCCCTTTCCTAGCCCAACTCCCCTTCCATCATTCCTTTCCCTTCCCAGCCCGGGCCACTCTTCCCCTCATCTTTCCCAATATCCTCTTCCCTGCCGCTCTCCCAAACCCAATACCCTGCCCTCTTCCCATCCCCCAACATTCTTTCCATCCCTTCTGCCCCCTTTGCCCACTCCCTCTTCCCTCCTCCCCCCTTCGACACACTCCTCTTCCCTCCACCCCTCACTGTCCACTTTCCACATATCTCATCCTCTCCCGACCCCACCTATCCTCCACCATTCCCCCCTCCCCCGTCCGCATCAAACCCCTATCCCTTCTCCTCTGCCCCATCAAATCTCCCCCTCCCCCTTCCCTCTCCCCGTCAAACCCCTTACCTTTCTACCCCTCCACTCCTCTCTCTTCCCTATCCCTCTTCCTATATACTCCACCCTTGCTCCTTCTATACCACTCCCTCTCGCCTCCTCTCTTCCCATTCCCCATCCTCACCCCTACACCCCCGCCCCTCTCCCCCGCCCCTCCGCCCAGCCCTTCCCTCCCGTCTCCTTCTCTTCCAGCCCCGTCGGTTGGATTATATTCCTGGCCAAAGGATATATGGCGGCGACTGTGCGTGCGCGGCTGCGCAATTGGCGTTCCCTACACAAGATGGCGCTGCGTTCTGTCAGGTGGTCGCCCCACGTGGACAGCGGGGGCCAATGTAGAGACACATAAAGGGGTGATGGGGGAGCTGGTGTCTCCAGGGCCTGCTCATAGCTCACCCAGACGTGTCTGTACATATATATACATATATATATATATACATATATATATATATATATATATATATATATATATATATATATATACACACAGACGTCTGGGTGAGGTATGAACACACACATATATATATATATATATACAGTAAAACATCTCTAACCGACCACCTCCACAGATCAACCACTCCCCTATATCGATCGCTTCATTTGGGTCCCAACCACACCATCGTAACCATATTCTAACTCCCTAAGCCAACCACCTCCCTAAATGGACCACTTTACGTCGATCCCAAGGTTGGTCGTTTTAGAGAAGTTTTACTGTATATATACACAGTAAAACCTCTCTAAATCGACCGATCATGGGACCGACTCTAAATGGTTCATTTAGGAATGTGGTCGGCTTAGGGAGTTTTTTTCATCATTACAATGGTATTGTTTGGGCGATCGTTTGGGACCCAAATAAAGTGATCGATATAGGGATTGGTCGATCTGTGGAGGTGGTCTGTTAGAGAGGTTTTACTGTATCTATATACACACACGTTTGGGTCAGCTATGCCTGAACTGGCTGGTGGGCGGGAAAGGGAACCCTGCTATTTTTTCTGCAACTGCCGTTTTTTTGGTGGGGGATGGGATAGGAACCAGATTTTTCACCTGCATCGGGCACGTCGCCTCCATCTGGCCTATCAATGCCATCCCTCCACTACTACACGTAGCTTTGCAGACCGCATTAGTACCGTCACTGACAATACTACTGGTATGGGGTTGAGTGGCCATTAAGTAAACATTATCATGACCATCAGAGCAACAATTAATATTGGAACAGTCAACTACATCAAAGTAGTGTTTAACTTTATCATGAACGTCTAGGTAGTCAGAGGCACAAGCATCAATACCGGCATTATCGCCTAGCGTTAAACCAACATTATCCTAGGCATCAGGGCAGCAATTAACATCGGGACATTTGCCTGCATTAGGGTAGCATTTAATTATAAAGCTACGGTCATGATGGTCCGACACACCGGCATGAAAATTGGTGATGGCCCCGCTATCACGACTAGCACAACCAACAACATTATCAGCAACAGAGCAAAAATTAACATTGGGACAATCATCATGACAGCATGTAATTTTATCATAAAAGTCAACACAATCAGAAACATAGGTATCAATATTCATGCGATCTGTGATGTCGACACCAGCAGCGATACGCTTTGAACTCAGTGTATTATTAACATGAGGCTGGAAGGGAGAGACAGCGCTAATTGAACTGATTTTTCTAATGTGGACGCCGGTGTGGCCAATACGCCCGGTGCCAGAATTGTTGTAGTCAGACTGAAATGTAACGTCAATCATGCTGTGAGGGTCAATGGTGCAGCTAGTATTAATATTGTCATGGGTGGGCTGACCGGCCGCTGCCGGGTGCCCACCCCCCATAACCGCTGCCTCACTGGAGCTGAGGCAGCCAGCTTCCTTGCCGGCCGGCCCAACCACTGGCTCCGGCCCACGGTTGGGCAAGCCGCCCTCAGGGCCAGCTGCTGGCTGCTAATACCTGGCTGGCTTGGAGGCACCTGAGCCACAGTCCTTGCATTCCGGGCCCAGGTGGGCCGGATTCCAGCAGTGGCAGCAGTTGTGGTGATCCTCACAGTTGGATCCCTTGCTGCAACCCCCTACGCTGTTCCATGCAACACACAGCCCTTTAAGTGTGGCCACCCTGCGCCTGGCCGGGTGAGCCCCAAACGTTGCTGATGTCTGGTGGGCCCGTTTCTCCACTGCAAAGGTAGGCCTTGGTCAGGTAGGAATCTGCTGAAGCCTTCATTATCATGAACCTGACATGTTTCATGACCCCGTCCTTGTCCATGGTGGTCATGGTTTTGGATGCTACCACCCACTTGAAATTAGCGAGCACGATGTCATGCAGGCTCCTGTCTTCATGATCCTTGTCAGAGAAGTTCTTAAGGCTGTACTTATGGCAGATGCGCCTTTCCCTGCTTGAACTCCTCGACCAGCTGCTGCTGCTGCTACGGGACCTGCAGTGTCGGCGGCGGTGGGAGGATCTCTTCCTCCTCTGGCGAGAGCGGTGTTTGGAATCCCGGGCCATCCAGGCCTCTATTGTGTCGTCCTCCGATTGCACTGAGTCCACTGAGTCCCATGACTTCGAGCCGCCTTGTTTGTCCTCCCGGCTGTGGTGGCGTGTACCACCGTGTCACGGTCATGATGACTCGTCACGCCTCGATCTCCGCCTCGATCTTGTCCAGCTGGCATGGTAGATTACACTCACATATCCATGCCTGAGCCGCGGCCAGCTTCTTACGCAGCTCCTTCTCTGTGTCAGACTGCTCTCCATGCGGCTGTTCCTCCATGAACATCTCTAGGCTCAGGGAGGCCCCCATGCTATCGCCATGAGACTCCATGCTGTGCTCCCTCTCCTTGATGGACGCCCTTGTCTGGTGCTGGTTGGGCATATTCCGGCTACCACGGGTGCAGTTGTCCCCAATGGGGCCGTAATGAGATTCCGAGCAGGCTGCACAGAATCTTGCGGCGGGTGGCATGTGAGCGAGTGAGGATGCTACACAGTAGGGAAGGCGGGGAAGGCAGGAAACATGCCCGCCACATCCGTCAACTTCCGAGGGAGTGGAGTGTCAAGCCCCCTGCAAGAGGTGAGTGGTGCATTCTGGGAACCCCCACCAATATTGGTGGGGGAGGGGGCACCCCAGATCTAATTACACATGATAACGATCTCATCACTATCCATATATTTATATATGTATACAGTAAAACCTCTCTAACCGACCACCTCCACAGATTGCTCACTAACCTATATCGATTGATGTATTTAGGTCCCAAACGATCGCCCATACAATGCCATTTGTAATGATACAAAAATTCCCATAACCTCCTACCTCCCTAAATTAACCATTTAAAGTCGGTCTCATGGTCGGTCGATTTTGAGAGGTTTTACTGTATATATAAAAGTTACTTCAAACTAAAGTAAGGTAGATAATAACAATCAGCCTAATATATTTATCTCAGAAAATGACAGAAACTGAAAACTATTGAACTTTAATGTCGTCAAATAATACCAAAATTTACTGTAGAACACATAGCTACAATTACAAGAGATGAAGCAGTCCAGTTATCGGTAGGAACTCTGAAATTTGTTCATTGGTAAAAAGGTGAAATGTGATATTAACATTATGAAGCATGCCGTATACATTAGGTATGTTGACGTTGCTGAGGTTGTTTTCCTAGTTTCATGATTGTCAATTTCTTACCATGTTCACAATCTCGCTACAGAAACTGACACGGCCGACTAGCCTAAAGAGTAACTGCCCTTGACCACATCACTCGGAAGCCATCCTTCCAGGTCACAAGGTACCAGCCGCCTGCAGTTATCTACCACCATGACACATTGTTCTCGGAGCCAGCCTCCTGGACGCCCCTGCGGCACCGTTACAGGAACTCTGATTGATGATTTATTTTGATTCTCATAATCAATAAATGATTATTGAAACAATTGACTCCTTAGTCCTTTGTCCGAGTGTGGTCAATTAAAGAAAAGGTGGCAACAATTCAGAAGCCGTTGGATTATGAAAGTTAAAGCTAAGATAGGCGTAAAACACACTGCAGTGGTGCATAATGCCACACATATACACAGGAAGTAGCATTTAATTTAATGTAGAGTAGTTGTTAGAAGAATTCCACGCCAACCCAAAATCATTGTCAAATATAGGGAAATAAGCTTGCTAAGTTTGGTTATTGAGAACCATAAGTTTGTGGGTTCAAAATTACTTTAAAGAAAGGAGGATATAATGAAGAATAGGGCTGGGAGGGACAACAACTCCACTTCCGGCCGTGTTAACACGCCGAGTACCAGCTTCAGTCTTCTTCACTAACTCAAATACAATACAGTATAACCCCGTTAAACCAAACTTGAAGCGACCGTAGATATTTGTTTGGATTAACCGATCATTGGTTTAACCCAGCTTTGGCTTTGACTTTGACTTTGAGGAAGCGTGTATTGCACATGTAATATACAATGTATGTGGACACTTTGATTATTGTTTTCTATGTATATACAGTATAACCCCATTAAACCAAGCTCAGTTAAACCAAATGATCGGTTAATAAAAACTTTTTTCGGTGGCCCGGCAAAGTACTACCATTTATCATATAAAAAAGTTGGTGGGGTCTCAGATGACCTTATAACCACATGAAAGTTTGGTTTAACCATTCCGGAGTGGCCTGGGGTCCAACAATTTTGTTTGGATTAACCGATAATTTGGATTAACCAACTTTGGTTTAACCAAGCTTGAAGTAGCTTTTTATTATAAATGGCTAACTTTGTGGAGATATTTGAAGTGAAAATATAAAAGTACTGCATCCATCTACTCATACTATATGCATTCTCAGAAAACAGAGTGATAAGTTGCTGACATGTTTTCAAATGTGCCTCAGCCTTCGGCTTCGACTCATTATAGATGACTCCATCTACCCACCCAAGTTATTATATATATATGCCTTTCCGTACGTAAAATCGTGTCTTTCGAGTATAATATATTACAATAGGGAACAATCTGATAAATTGTTGACGTGGTGAGCAGAGTATTTCCAATTGGACCTCAGCGTTCGGCTTCGACTCATTATAAATCTCTCCATCTAACCATGCTATGAGTACTATTACACATAAATGCCTTTCCTTATGTAAAATATCACATTGGCCTTCGTGCATGGACAAAATCATGTCTTTCGATCATGTACAATGCGACGAGTCACTGGCGTGGTACATTCCTATTGTCAGTGTGTAAACACACACCTAGTCACGTGACTCTCTCTACACATGGCGAGCATCGTACATTGCGATCTGGTCATGTCATTTCCCATAATGCAGCGCAGTCACGAGAGACGCGTGGAAGAAATACCAGACAGTTCGTTAAAGGTCATTTGATGGTTAGTTGGTTGTTTGAGCTTTACGTCCTGGCAACATCAAAGGTCATATCAGGATGGGCACCGACTTGTGACAGTGCACATTCATGGTGACTTTATAGTCCTGCTCCGTTGGGAAATCAGCCCCCCCCCCCCAGCACCATGACCTGATATCCCACTCAGTCACATTATCCTGGCACTGAGCTAACCAGTCCTTGCCCTATCCTAATAAAGCCGAGCGCCAGGCTAGGAAACGACAAGTATCAATTCTATAAGTCATTGGTTTGACACGACAGGGAATTGAACTCCCGATCTCCCGCACGCGAGGCCCGCGCTCTACCGATTCGGCCACTGCCCCCAGTCAGGTCCTTTGATGACACCCGCACTCTGGGACTACTCCGCTCCACCCAGAGTGCTAATTAATGGCCCTCTGATTGGCTGGCTGAAAGGTGCATTAGACGACAACTTTAAAAGCGGAGTAAATATTCAGCAGTGTATGTAGGGATAGTAATAGTCATCATCATCATGCTGTCGGTCGTGATGCGACAAAGACTGCTTTCATTACTTGACTGCCGCTCTCCATTTAGCTCTCTGCTGTGAGAGTGATGTCCATGAGTCGGTCTTAATGTCTCTCAGCTTCAGGTATAGTAATATTACAGCTGCAACAAAAAGTATCATTCACCCTCAATTTATTAAAGCTGCATAGTCCGATAAAGCATCACATTTTCAAAACCAAGACAATTATCTAGATTTATATACATAGCTAACTTATATACTGATGCACTTATTAAGCATGTGTTGCCAGATAGAAGGGAATGCTGATCAATTTAATAGAACCTGTTACTGCTGAAGCATATGGTGTCAGAATCTTAGCATGCTTGCAAAAAAACTAAGTTTATGTGACTACACTTCAAATATCTCAAAAGTTAGCTGCTTAAAATAAACCTTACTTCAAACTAAAGTCATCATCATCATGCTGTCGGTCGCGATCCGACAAAGACTGCTTTCATTACTTGACTGCTGCTCTCCATTTAGCTACATTTCATGAAAGCTGCCTGCAAAAGTGTTGAAGTGCTGCTGGCTTTTGCAAGTTACCGGCGACACTCTCTCGGGGAGCAAATAGAAATTTCACACCGGCAAGAACATGTCAAGACAGGCGCAAAACTATTTGTCCCTGCAGTGGCTGGTCGGTAGATGTTAGGAGTTCCATACATCAACCACCCTTAATGCTGCCACAGTGACATGGTTTTCTGTTTGCTCCCTTAGCCTTCGGTTCTGTCAAGAACCTGTACCACAAGGCAGTGGTTTACAACTCTGCAGGGCAGGGGCGTCAAAGTCCCTGAAGTATTGCTATACCTGCATACCAATAAGGGAGATTATAACAATGAATTTAAAGTTCCACTGATGGCTAATGAGGCCCAAGATTGACCTAACTGGTTAATGGTGTTCTTCCTTTTATGGCTGTGGCAAAGTAAGTATCCAAGGGGATAGGGTAATAAATTCACTGATTATACTGTGTGTGCTGTCACAAATCCTTAGCTAATGTACCAGTATCTAAGTTGGAAATATAGAATACAAACTTGATAAGTGTCTTGGTTTCGAAACAAATATATTTCATCGGACCATGCAACTTTAATATATTTATCCCAGAAAAATAATAGAAACCATCGGACTGTGCAACTTTAATATTATAGAATGTGCAAATAATGATATTGTAATTGTCTGCACTGAACTCTTGGGCAATAAGCCACATAGACAGGTGGTGTGGTTAGGATGATGACATCAGGGACCCTAGGTGGTGTAGTGAAAGATGTGATATATATATATATATATATATATATATAAAGAGAGTAAAGACTCATGGTAAAGACAAAAAAGAAGCTCCACACAAAAAAAATACCCACAATGCTCTCTGCCCATTAAGATACCAGTCCAAGTATATCATACCGGGACAATGAAGCAATGGACAATGAAGGAATGGGCTGCTTCGTCCCTTGATTGTCTCTACTGTGGGAAGCACCAGTGCCCGCCTGTTGGGTTTAATTAGGCACATCGCGTCATGGTGACAACAGTGGGTTAGCTCTCTATATAAAGTTGCCATGAGTGTGCACTGTCACAAGTCGGTATCTGTTCTGATATTACATTAGATGTTGCTAGGACTCAAAACCTCAACCAAACACACCGTATTTACATACATATATATATATATATATATATATATATATATATATATATAAATAAGCGAAAGGAATGAGAGAAGAGACTAGGCTTGGTTTGGGTTGAGTTTATTTTCTCTGGTAGGAAAATATATGCCCTACCGGAAGTAAAAAGAAATTTTTGAAGTGAGACAGGAGGCAGACGGTGCCGGTGCCGAGGTCGGGAGCGGAGAGAGTGCCCAGGCCAGGGTTCTGCTCAGTGTCATGGTGGTGGATAGATAGGTGGGGGCCAGAAGGGGCCCCAAAACATTATGGTCTATTCTTTATTTATATTCACATAATCACTTATATAGCACATAAATAAGCGAAAGGGAATGAGAGAAGAGACTAGGCTTGGTTTGGGTTGAGTTTATTTTCTCTGGTAGGAAAATATATGCCAAACATCCTAAGGATGCCGCCAAGCCAACCAAGCCTAGAGTTCAGTTCAGAGTTCAGGAAGGGGGGCCGAGGCCGAAGCGGAGGCCAAGGCGGATGCCACCCTCATATCGTTCATGATGCGGACGCTCAGGGGGGACTTTAGGTAGAGGAAGACTGTGTCGCTCGACCAGTCACCCCGGGTCCTTAGTTCCTCAATTGTAGCTCCGCAGAGCGACAGGTACGTGCACCCACCCCGGCGGAGCAGAGTGCGACGAGATGGTGAGTGGGTCGAGTCCGACCTCTGCTGAGAAATGCTTGAGTGTCGCCTGGTAGATGGTGTACAACATCGGGAAGGAGGGGCCGTCGGCCGAAGGGAGGCGGAAGGCCATGGCCTCCGGTGCTGCAGGAATCTGTCGGAAGTGCTTCTCCGTCCAGAAGACAGCGCAGAGCGCAGGATCGGGGCACCTCGCGACCGGGATCTCTAGGATCCGCTCCCGGAACTGGATGGTTTTGGACCGCCGGACGCTGATGACCATGCCCCAATCCAGGAAACGGAAGTCCCTCCGCCTAAGCGCGGATTCGGATGATGTTATCTGGCACTTCCGGAGCAGCCCACGGAAGCTGCAGAGGACGGCGGCCCGCCAGGCCGTATGCCCCAGTGTGGCGGAGAGTCGTTCGAAGATCTGCAACAGCATCCCCGGCAGGAGGGGGGAGGCCTGTCGGGGGGGGGGCACCCCTCTCTCGCTTGATCCCTTTTAGGGTGGTGGCGAGATCAAAGTGAGTATAGTCTATAGGCGGGGCGCCCTCCTGTTTGAGGAAATAGTTGAGGCCACTCAGGTAGTTTGTGACCGATGAGAACTTCATGGATCTGGCGAGCCAGACTGCATATAGGCCCACCTGTGCCGTGGGGCAGGGGGTGGGGGCGAATTCGCCGTCGAACGCCTCAATGAATTCGAGGTACCTCCTGATCTGCATTGATCTAGTCGTCACGGAGTTCGGCGCGTAGAACTTCTTCTGGAATGCCTGCTTCTCCCTCTGCAGCCTCTGGACATCTGCAAGTAGAGCGGAAACAGTCAGCGGTGTGGTTGAAGACCTCCCTGCAGCACATCCTCCCAGCGGGGTCGGCTGCTCTCAGGCGCTCGAGGCCCCCCGGCTGGGGGAGCCTACTGAGGGCGTCGCATACAGTGTTCATTTCGCTCTTGATATAGACGGAGGCGAGGTCGAAGTTGTGCTCGACCGCCAGCCAGAAGAGTTGGCGGAGGAGGCCCATTATAGGGGGGCTCTTCGACCTGCCGCTGTTGACAGCCGAGAGGACAGTCGTGTTGTCCGTGACCATGACCACCGTCGTGTCCCTCCAGAGGTGGCCCCAGGTCTTGGCAGCGCTGAAGGCCGCCCACATTTCTTTGTAGTTGATATGGCCATCCCTATCAGGTGGTGGAGGGCCGTGGTGGTGGCCCAGGACATCGGCCAGGAGGGCGTCATCCTGGGCCCTGAAGGCGCCAGCGACCCAGTCGTCCCCATGGGAGGCACCGAAGCCCCAGTCGGAGGCGTCACTGTATGTGGATAGGTGAGGGGAGAAGCGGCCAAGAATCCTGGCCTTCCCGTTGAACCTGCTCGCGAAGTGGAACCACCAGTCGACGTCGTCCCTGAAGCCCTTGGAAAGGCGGATGCGGTGGTATGGCTGCTGGACGCTGTTGATACTGTCGTACAGTCTGCGGCAGAAAGTCCTCCCGCCCCTGACCACCTTGCTGCAGTGGGCTAGGAGTCCCCCGAGCCGCTCGAGGTCCCGTTTGGTGACCTTGCGGCGGCCCCTGGTTTCCTCCAGGACAGTGATGAGGCGGTCAAGCTTGTCCCGGGGGAGGCTCATCTCAAGCGTCACCGTATTGATGTCAATGCCCAGGAAGCGAGCCGTAGTGCAGGGAGAGACGACCTTCCCGTAGCTGACGAAGAAACCAAGCCGTCTTATGATGGCGAGCAGGGTGCGTTGGTGTGCACATCCGTCCTCGTACGTGGGGGAGATGAGGCAGAAGTCGTCGAGGTAGTTCACGACTCGGGTCACGCCCTCCCGTGTAGCACAGCGGACTATGAGGTCGGATATCTTACTGAAAACATAGGGGCTCGAGGACAGGCCCATGCAAAGCCTGTTGTCCTCGAGGTAGGTGCATGGGAGGCCCCCCTGGTGGTCGAATTCCCAGTGAAGACCTTGGCGGTCGCGGTCGGTGGGGTGGATGCAGACTGCCCTGTAAGCATCCTTGATGTCCACTGTCGAGAGGTAGTCCCCCCTCTCCATGCGGTCCACGACGTCATCCACACTGTTGTAAGAGAATTTTACTGCTACATCCCCCGTGCAGTTGTTGACGGAGGCGCCCTTAGGCTGACTGCAGTCTACTATGCTGCGGATCCCGCCCCCATCCTTGGGGACGCAGAATATATCGTGAACGCAGCTGGGTCGTTCCTCCACTACGGTAATGCAGCCTCGGGCGATCTCACCTCGGAGCCGGTCACTGATGCTGGCGTGGCTCGCCGGGTCCCGGACCTTGTGGTGCCGGGAGTCGTATCGTAGGTCGCATGAGGGGTTGATGACCTGGAAGCCGAAGGCAGCCCCCCTGAGGAGGTACTCCCAGTCAGGGTCGGTATCACCCCTGAGGAATAGTTCACAGAACATCCGGCAGGGGAGGAGTTGGGCGGGGCTGCCATCAATCACATGGGCACAGTGACAGGCCCCACCCACACAACTGTCGTATACTCGGACCACAACACCGGGTCCCCCCCGAGGCTCGCTCATGGTGAGGTTGAAAACATGGCGGTCCCCCGCAGGTGCACGTTCTCCAACAAAAACCACATGCAGCCAATCGGAGTCACTCGCCTGGTCGCTGCCGACCCAGCGCCGGACAGTGGGGGCGGGGCAGCTGCCGGGGGGCGTGGTACCACGCCCACCAACATCAGGAGCGACAATAACAATGTCGCGAGTGGCGGCGGCACTGCCGTTTCCCTCACGAGCGGCGGTACTAACGTACCCACGGCTGTCATCCAAGGCGGCGGCGGCATCGTGCCCAGGGCCATCAAGCGGGGCGGGCGCGGCCCCACCCCCCACCACGCCGGCATCACAACAACCCGTGTGGCCGGCGCCGGGGTCAAGGTCGGCCGAGGTGTTTGGCCAATCAGGACCGGTCATTCCTGGGGGAGCGCCCCCGCCCCGCCCACCGGTCAGGGCAGCATCACAGTAGGCCGCGCGACCCCCCCGGGGTCAAGGTCGGTCAGGCGGCGGCCCAGCCAATCAGGGCCGTCCGGGGAGGGGGGCACACCCCCCGCAAGCACACCGGTCAGAGCAGCATCACAGTAGGCCGTGCGACCCCGGCTGGGGTCAAGGTCGGTCCGGCGGCGGCCCAGCCAATCAGGGCCATCCCGGGCAGGGGGTGTGTCCCCCGCAGCGGGTTCGGGAGCGGGGTCAAAGACGATGGAGGCAACACAGGGGGAGACAGGGGCAAAGATTTGGGTCAAATCCCTGGCTGCGGGACGGGTCTGGGGGGGTCCGGTGTCGTGTAGGCAGGCCCCGGGTCGGGCTCGGTGTCAGTCTTTGTGGCACTTCATCCGTCGGTGTGATTTTGCCCCGCACTTACTGCACCAGTGTCCGTAGCCACACTCCTCCTCTGTCCGGCCGCATCCCGAGTCCTTATTCCATTGGAAACAAGCCCTCTTGCCATCCTTCTCTAGGCGCCGCGTCGAGTTGAAACGGGAGGATCCTGCTCCAGTTTTGCCCGTCCCCCCCCGTCTCATGCTCTCGTGGCCATAGAACATGGTGCTCGTGGCGTTGTACGCTTTGCCGAACGCGGCAAAGCCCAGGGTCTCGGCGAGTCTCCTGATCTCGCAGTCGTAATCAACATGGACAGAGTCTTTGAACATGTCCGATTTTGCTTTTAGTGATATAAAGTGTAGGTGCTCCATGAAAGCTGTGCTATCTTTTTTCGTTGTTCCTTCTATGTCGAGGAACCACATGAGTGAGGCGCCATAGAGCTCATGAGCGTTGAGTTTACGGAGGTCTTTTTTCCCAGCAATGAAACGTTTAATCGACCACTTACTTCTACGCCTCCTTGAACTGCTCCTTGATCGGCTCCTGGAGTCAGAGGAACTCCTGTTCCTCCCTTTCCGTCCCCTGGTCCTCGCACGGGAGCGGAGCTCCCCGTAAGAGGAGTGTCCATCCGCCTGGCCGGCCGTTGGCTTTGGCGGGAGCATGGGTCCGCCATCTTGGATTTGAGCGTCACTCGGGCCCGCCTTGGCGGTAATCCTCGCTGCCCGTCTCCTCTCCAACATCTCACACTTATCCATCAGAGTCTGACGGCGTTCCTCCCTTTCCAACATGTCGATCCGCTCCTGTAGCTTGCGCTCCCCCTCCGACACATCCAAGTCCGCCAGGGTCTGGCTCAGTTCATCCTGCGAGTCCTTACTCGGCGAGGATTTTGCCATCTCTCCCGTGTAACGTCTGGTAATTCTGACTAAGTTTCCCTCCGAGTCCTCCCGTGTGAGCTTGTTGCGTTGGCACGAAACTTTGTCGGCTTGTTTATGGTTACCTCCGCAGACCGAGCAGTAGTCCACCGGCATAATCCGCGGCCAGGATCGGAGGGGAGGAGGGGAAACACGGGAGATGGAGATGGAGCGCGGAGGGGAGCACGTCCGAGCACATCCAAAGAAATTTTTTGAAGAAATTTTGAAGTGAGACAGGAGGCAGACGGTGCCGGTGCCGAGGTCGGGAGCGGAGAGAGTGCCCAGGCCAGGGTTCTGCTCAGTGTCATGGTGGTGGATAGATAGGTGGGGGCCAGAAGGGGCCCCAAAACATTATGGTCTATTCTTTATTTATATTCACATAATCACTTATATAGCACATATATATATATATATATAAAGTAAAACCTCTCTAAATCGACCGACCATGGGACCGACTTTAAGTGGTCCATTTAGGGAGGTGGTTTAGAGAGTTAGAATATTGATGGGACCCAAATAAAGCGATCGTTATAGGGGAGTGGTCGATCTGTGGACGGGTCGGTATAGAGAGGTTTTACTGTATATAATGAGTGGTGCCAGTTTCGTATTGTTTGTTTGTTGTTCTTTTGCGTCCTAGCAACATCTAAGGTCATATCAGGACGGGTACCAACTTGTGACAGTGCACACTCATGGCGACTTTATAGTGCTGCCCCACTGGGAGACCAGGCCACAAGCACCATGACTTGATATCCCACTCAGTCACATTATCCTGACACTAAGCCAACCAGCCTTTGCCCTATCCTAATAATGCCGAGCGTCTGGCTAGGAAGCAACAAGTATAAATGTTGGAGTCATTGGTTTGACTCGATCAAGGTTCGAACCCGTGGGTTCGAATCCCACGATCTACCAAAACGAGTTGCACTGCTACAAGTCGGTACCTGTTCTGATATGACCTTATATATTGCTAGGATGCAAACCCCCAACAAAACCCATGATATATATACCAGTTTTGTATGCATAAACATATATACATATGCGAATGGTACCAGTTTCGAATATATATATAAATACATATATTAAAATATATATGTGGTGTATATATATATATATATATATATATATATATTATATATATACACATGTATACACACACGAGTGGTGCTGGTTTGGAGTGACGGCCGGTGGGTGGGAGACGGCCGGTGGGTGGGAGGCGCTCCGACCGGCCAGTTGACGACGAACGTCGACTTGTTTTTAGGGGCTCGTTAATCTTGCTGTTTGTAACCTGTCAGAAGCAGAGATCAACACGATCTGGAACCCTTAGCCCGCCATCAATCACCCGAACCGAAGAGCAGCAGGCAGGGAGCGACGGCGGGAGAGAGGGCGAGGGGAGGACCGGTGACGCAGTTTCAGCCACCCGCCAGTTTCCGCCGCCCGCATAGACTCAAACTCAAGGCATTGTCAATGGTCGTGAGCAATCTCCATACAGAAAATACAGAAAAAGTGAAATATCTCTAAAACCACACCACCTATTAACAAATCCCTTAGTACACATATAGAAAACATCTTTACCAAAAACATTATATTAAATTTATAAGGTTATGGTTCTTGATTTCTATTAATTTTGAATAAAACTAAGGTTTTGCACTGCGCGTACCGTCAAACTCAAGGCATTGTCAATGGTCGTGAGCAATCTTCATACAGAAAATACAGGAAAAGTGAAATATCTCTAAAACCACACCACCTAGAAACAAATCGCTTGGTACACATATAGAAAACATCTTTACCAAAAACATTATATTAAATTTATAAGGTTAGTGATGATGCTGTTAGATTTTGACGCATGCACATGAAACTGAAAGGCAGCTGAAACTGAAAGGCAGCTGAAACTGCGACACGGGGGAAAGGTGGGCCACGGAGGGTGTTTGGCTGCAGAGTGTGAATGGAGTGGAGTGTTCAGGCAGTTCCGGGGCGTGAGTGGTTGGGGAGGGGAGGGGGGGGGGAGAAAGGGAAGAAGAGGAAGAATGGGAACGAGGGAATGAAGGGAAAGAAGGTACAAGATTCGAACGAAGGGGGAAGATGGAGGACGAAGGCAAAGAAAGGAACAGAAAGGAAAGAAATGCAATGGAGAGAAAGAGGGGGAAGAAGGGGAAAAATGGGAAGAGGAAGAATGGGAAGAAAGGGAAGGGGAAGAATTGAAAGAAATGAACAGAGAGGAGAGAAAGGAAAAGAAGGGAAATAAGAAAAAGAAAGGAAGGAAAGGAAGGGGACAGAAGGAGAAAAGGAAGAAGGGGAAGCAAGGGAAGAGGAAGCATGGGAAGAAAGGGATCGAGGGGGTAAAGGGGAAGAAGATAAAGAAACTGGACGGAAGAGGAAAGAGGGGAAGAAGAGGAAGAATGAAAAGAAAGAAGTGGAATGAAGGGGAAAGAAAGACAAAGCAAGGAAAACGGAAAGAAAGGAAACGATTGGTCAAAGGGGGAAGGATGAGTAAAAGAGAACGGAAAAGAATGAGGAAGAAGAGAAACGAGGACATAGTCGGGCAAAGAAGGGGAAAGAAGTTGAAAGAGGGAAAAGGGAGGAAGAAAATCAAGGAAGGGGAAAGATCGAGAACGGCGCCAAAATGGGACGAAGGGGAAAAAGAGAAGCAGGTGGAAAAAGTGAAAGAAGTGAAGAAGTGGAGAACGGAAGAAACTAAGAAGGGAAGAAGAGGAAAAAGAGGAAGAAGGGGAAGAAAGCAAAGAAGGGGAGAAGTGGGAAAAGGGGAAGAAAACGGAAGAAAAAAATGGAGGCAATAGTTAAGAAGAAGAAGAAGAAGAAGGAGAAGAAGAAGGAGAAGAAGAAGAAGAAGAAGAAGAAGGAGGAGAAGAAGAAGGAAAAGAAGAAGGAGAAGAAGAAGCAGAAGAATAGGGAAGAGGAGAAATGGGAGAAGGGGAAAATGGTAAAGAAGAAGAAGAAAATACAGGAAAGAATAGAACAGTCAGTGCTCTTACCAATTCGGTCACCGCATCTGGTCTGGTACATAAGCAGGTGAGGGGGGGAGGGGGGGCTTCCATACTGTTTCCGCAAGACAGCTGTCTGTGCGCTGTCCATGTGTCGTCTGTCAGTGCACTGTAGATTACATTAGGCGAGCATCACTAACAGGTCCAAGCGGACGTGGTGGCTGAATAAGTGCAGGCTTCCCATGCATGGAAGGTCGGGAATTCGAATCCCAGCCGAGTCAATCCAATATGACTTACAAAATTGTTACTTGTCGCTATCTAGCCTGGCACTCGGCATTAATAGGATAGGACAAGAACTGGTTAGCACAGTACCAGGATGATGTGACTTTGTGGGATATCGGGTCATGGTTTCTGGTGGCCAGGTCTCCCAGTGGGACAGCAGTATAATAAAGTCGCTATGAGTGCGCACTGTCACAAGTCGGTACCCATTATAATATGACCGTAGATGTTGCCAGGACCAAAACTCCAACAAACAAAACAAACTAACAGGTTCCTGGTCTGGTTCTCCGATACTGCGTTTAAGTTGCATAATCCAATGATTCTGTGCTCCTTTAATATGTGTTGTAAATAAATACATTACGTTGCTCGTTCTAATCTCCTTTACTTTGAAGTAACTTCGATTATAAATGCCTAACTTTGGAGAGATAATTCACGCGAAAACATGCACAATTACTTTTGGTGCACACTCGGACATACTCTAAGAGTGATAGTGTAATATGGATAGTGTAATAATGACAGTATAATTGTGACAGTGACATATTGACAATCTTATAGTGATAGTGTAACGGTGACAGTGTATTAATGACAGTCCAATGGGGACTGTGTAATAGTGACAATGTAATAGTGATAGTGTAATATGGATAGTGCAATAATAACAGCTTAATATTGACAGTCTAATAGTGACAGTGTAATAGTGATACTGTAACAATGACAGTGTAATTATGACAGGCCAATAGAGACAGTGTAATAGTGATAGTGAAATATGGATAATGCAATAGTGACAGTGTAATAGTGACAGTGCAGTAATGACAGTACAATGGGGACAGTGTAATAATGATAATGTAATATGGATAGTGTGATAATAATAATGTAATGGTGACAGTCTAATAATGACAGTCTAATAAATAATAGCGATAGTGTAATAGCGATAGTGTAATATGGATAATATAATTGTGACAGTGTAATAGTGACATTGCAATAGCGACAGTGTAATCGTGATAATGTAAAATGGATAGTGTGATTATAACAATGTAGCGGTGACAGTCTAATAATGACAGTCTAATAAGTAATAGTGACAATGCAATGGCGATAGTGTAATATGGATAATATAATTGTGACAGTGTAATAGTGACATTGCAATAGTGACAGTGTAATAGTGATAATGTAAAATGGATAGTGTGATAATAACAATGTAACGGTGACAGTCTAATAATGACAGTCTAATAAGTAATAGTGACAGTGTAATAGTGATAGTGTTATATGGATAATATAATTGTGAGAGTGTAATAGTGACATTGCAATAGTGACAGTGTAATAGTGATAATGTAAAATGGATACTGTGATAATAACAATGTAACGGTGATAGTATAATAATCACAGTCTAATAAGTAATAGTGATAGTGAAATATGCACAATGCAATAGTGACAGTGTAATAGTGACCGTGTAGTAATGACAGGCCAATAGGGACAGTGTAATAGTGATACTGTAATATGGATAGTGTGATAATAACAATGTAATGGTGACAGTCTAATAATGACAGTCTGATAAGTAATAGTGACAGTGTAATAGTTATGGTGTAATGTGGATAATGTAATTGTGAGAGTGTAATAGTGACATTGCAATAGGCCACTCCGCTTCATCTTAAAGGCGCCGTTTCAGGCCGCGGCCCCGCAATCTCCGTACCTGCCCCTTTTATCGCCCAGCAGCTTCCCGCCCTTTTCACGAGCCTTTGGCCGGGCGTGCGAAATGTCGTCTGATCAGTGTCCCAATATGGCGGCCACTTCAGCAGCTTTAATTCAGCCAATATGATCGCCGTATGAAGTTGATTAAAAGGAGGTTGATTCTGTTACGAGCATGCGCACGGTCCACATCCACAGGGCGGCGTTCCGCGCATGCTCATTTGTCACGCGGCCCTGGTGGTACACATCGCACCGCCACCTGGTAGGAAGCGGCGGCTCTACTGCTTGATTCGCGATATAAGTCAATTTGTGCTGAGCGGTCGTTGGGAACGTAATTGGGGGTGGGGTCTGTGTGTGTGTGGGGGGGGGGGGGGGGGGCGGATAGGGGGAGCGAATGGGGAGGGGGAAGGTTTGAGTGGGAGCAGGTTGTCATGAATCTGGTTTCTATGCCCTTCTGTTCCTAGTTACTAGATCCTTTTTATGTCTGCCTATGTGCACCCTTTCCGTGATACGTGTACATAAATATGTAAGCGTTCTCAAACAGGCTCTGTGCCCTGTACATTCACCTTGTTTAAAAAATAAGTCTCACCCCCCTTTCGCCCCCTCCCAGCTAACACATAACGTTAAGTAACGTCAGGATAATGTTAGTATTTGGTTATGGCACATTATAACGTCACAGTAATGTTATACTGATGTCATGCCATATATTGTAATGTTATAACGTCATAGTAACGTTATACTGATGCTATGACATGTATTGTAATGTTTTGGGGTATATTGTGACTGAGACAGAGGGTAGCCATCTTGGAAGATACTGTAAAGACATGTGAGATATAAAGTATACCCAAACCTAATCCAACTTAATCTAGTTGATATTGGTGCGATCTTCACTACTAATTTGGCAACAAGGACGGGATGATCTAGGCCAACCATCTTATGACCATTTAATGGGAAACTAACCTGCATTAAATTAAGTGACATTCAAGAAAGGTAAGCGAACCAACTTACACATAAGGAAGGGCCACTGCCGGGCAACCAAAATCAAGGATCACAGCAAGTACAGCATAAATAAAATCGATTAGTCTCACTGAATGGTTATTGTAATACTGTGCCAAATTTGAGGAAGATTGTAACTCAAGAGACAATAATCATTTTATGTGTTGTTCAGTGTTATTATTATCTTTATACAACATTTTTATGTTATCATAAAAGGGTTCTTGAATGTTATAAAAAAACACATCCTATTGACGTTGAAAAACTTTGCACTAATGCTAAACGAAAACGTCATAGTGACATTAAAAAACGACATAGTGACAGTAAAAAACGTCACTATAACGTTATAAAATAATGTTATATAACATTATTTACTCCATACAAAATAATGTTTATATGACGTTTTTTTATAACGTTATTGTAACATTCAATAACATTATACTGATGTGAGTATGACGTTTTTTTTGTTAGCTGGGCTTCCTCTTTCAACAATACATGCGCGATACCCATCTATTCCCCTTTATATTGACATAAGTACCAGGGCTGGTTAAAGCTCACGCAACGCGGGGGGTCGGCTAGAGGGCCACATGCTAGGGGGCACCAAATATAATTGCTAGAAAGAACATTATATCCATTTAGGCACTGAAGTTCATCTTGCTCAGGGCGCCAGCAGCCCTAGGACCGGTTAGGATCAGAACCTTCTGACATATTCCTCACCCTAAATTACAATCTGAGATTTGCCAGCTCTTCAGCAGGCCATGCAATATAAAATACTAAACATGTGTAACAGAATAACTAGAACTAAACAGTATTGGAGTAACATTTGCTTTCAAAACACTATCATCCACTATTCTGCTTTATTTAAAAATGCACAGTCAAATGGTTTTGAGTTTATGCCATCTGTTTGAGATAAATAAATTGATCTACCGAATTTTAATTTGTTTGAAGTGGATTTTGTTATAAAAGCTAACCTTGGAGCTATTCGAACTAAAAACATATTACATTATTTTTGGCGTGCACATAGAAATTCTGACATCATTGGCTTCAGCGTTAGCATGTTCTATTAAACTGGCTTCGTGTTTCCTTCGATGCCACAATAAATCCTTAATCAGTGCATCAGTATGTGTTGTTGTTGTTTTACATCCTAGCAACATCTAAGGTCATATCAGGACGGGTACCGACTTGTGACAGTGCGCACTCATGGCGACTTTATAGTGCTGCCCCACTGGAAGACCAGGCCGCCAGCACCATGACCTGATATCGCACTCAGTCACATTATTCTGACACTGATCCAACTAGCCATTGCCCTATCCTAATAATGCTGACCGCCAGGCTAGGAAGTGACAAGTTTCAATTTTTAAGTCATTGGTTTGACTCGACCAGGGTTCGAACTCACGACCCCACGATCTACCGACACGGGAGACGGACGCTCTAACTCATTCGGCCATCCCGTCTGCCCCGCATCAGTATCTAAATGAATATGTTGGGTCAAATCTAGGTAAGTATTTTGTCATAGAAAATTTGATGTTTTCACTGTAACTGAGTGGAATATCAGCGGCCTGATTTCCCAGTGGGGCAACACTATCAAGTCGACATGAGTACGCACTGCTACAAGTCGGTACCCGTCCTATTATGACCTTCGATGTTGCCAGGAGGTAAAACTCCAACAACCAACCAACCAATCATGATAACACAGGTTTCAATAGGAAGTATGTCAAGTGCACTAAGCCACTCTGCGCAGTGACGTCACAGTGTTGAAGTCAAACTGTGGTTATCACATTGTTATAGACGAGATCACCGTTCCGACTGCGCATGAGCTGAAAATGGCGTTGGCAGCAAAGCAATGGCGTACGGCCATAGAATTTGACGATATGGGTAGGGCAACACTTCGATTTTATTAACAAATAATACAAATACATAACAATTTGGCACAAATATGGATGAATGGATGCAATATAATAATATCATGAATATGTTTAAGACACAAGTGTCCATGATTAAGCATTTTGACCTAAGAAACATACAATTTCAGTCACTTTACAGGCTGATGTTTACATCACCATTGATTAGACATAAGTAATTCTTGTTCTAAATATTAAAATGTCAAATGTGTCAACAAAAACATATTTCAAAGAAATATATAACCAATGTCTGATTAACCCTACCAATTTCCTACCCAACAAATGTTATTAACCATATGATATAAATAAAAACATGAATGCTAAATAAAAGATTAACATCTTAATTTATTATATATCTTTTTTTAGTTGGTATTCTAGGTTTCAAAGAAGAGCTGAGGTGAGCTGAAACTTGCACAATTCATAGCTGCACCCAGTGTCTTAGCATTAGCCATGTGCTTCTTGTGGGTTTGTTTATCTTTCACGCATCCCACAATACACCGCTCGGCTGGAATGGCAATGTAGTCCATACGTCAAAGAACCTTAAAAAAGGTGGATAGCTAATATATATTTGTTGCCACATAAAAGGGAATACCAAGGCAATTTAACAGAACCTGTTTCTGTATAAGCCTATGGTGTCAGAGTTTTGGCGTGCTTGCCAAATGTATATACATTATCCATATATATATATATATATATATTATATATATATATGTATATATATATATATATATCGTGAAACCTCGGTCTTTGAACATATTTCGTTCCTAAATATTGTTCATAAAAGGATTTGTTCAGAAACCAAAACCAATTTTGACATAAGAAATAATGAAAAATGGATTAAGCCATTCCTGACCACCAAATGAAAGCTTTTTATTGGACCTTGAATATGCAAAAAAAATTGCACAAAATGAATAAGCAGTAATTATAAATATTATAGAACTTAAGCTGCCATATTTCTAGATTAATCAGAGCTCTTCTTTTATTTGCTGAAATTGTCTTCTTTATTTGATGACAAAAATGCCTCCAAAACCTCATTTGATAGAATTTCGTGAAAAGTGACCATACTGCCATGAATATATATATATATATGTATATATATATATATATATATGTCCATAAACCAAGACTGCGTTTGGAAACCGATGAACCTTTTGTTGGAAAAATATGTTCGTGAACCAATTTGCTCGAAAAGAGAACTGCTCGACAACCAAGCTTTCACTATATATACATCAAGCATACTAACAATCCAGATGGCTGAATGAGTTGAGCACCCACTTTCCATTTAAACAGTTCGTAGGATTCCAAACCCCGAGTTCAAACACTGATCGAGGCAAACCAATAACTTCAAAATTGATACTTATTGCTACCTAGCCTGGCGCTCAGTGTGACTATGTTCGGGCAATAAGCAGTGGCATGAGGAAGACAAATTGCCTGTGATTGAACATTTCCCCTGCTTAATCAATCAATGTAAGAAAAACAAAAACCCTCCCCCTTCCAAAAAAAAAGAAACCCACAACAAATCTAAACAAAACCCCCCCAACCCAAACCACTGAAGTATTTTATAGAGAGCTGAAAGATGGTCACATGCGCTGCTTGCTATGTAGCCAATTATTTGTGTGTTTCTATGTGTACATTAGTTGATTAGTCACATTAAATTGATTAATTTTGTTCTTGTTTTGTGTGTTTTCTTCCATAAAATTTAATTTAATTTCTAAGTGGTAAAAGAAAAGGTTGATTTGACCTTGTTCACATTTCATATCCATGCTTCTGAGCTATTCGAGCAATAGTCTCTAACACCGTTTGTTCTTGTTCTATTTGTACATTAGCTGTTCAATCACAATAAATTGATTAATTAATTCTTTTTGTTTTGTTGTGTGTGGTCTTCTCTCCTCCACAAAACTAAATAGAATTTCTAAGTAGTAAAAAGTGGATTTGACCTTGTCCACCTTTCTTACCACTCTTTGAGCTACTCTGGCAATATTTATTATTATGTTTCTATTTGTACATTACTTGATTAATCACATTATATTGGTTAATTTAATCTTTGTTTTGTTGTGTGTGGTTCCCCCCCCCCCCCATAAAATTAAATAGAATTTCTATGTAGTAAGAAAAAAGGTGGATTTGACCTTGTTCACCCTTTCATATCAATGCCTCTTTGAACTACTCCCCGTCCTGATATGGCCTTAGATGTTGCCAGGATGTAAATCTCCAAAAACCAATATTGAGCTACTCACGCAATAGTCTCTAATTTCGCTCATGCCACGCACTGGAGGTGAGGCTGCAGCTACTTTCTTCCCCCTTTTTTTAGGCGCCCTTTGTGGCCTCTTCTTGCAGCCAGAGAGAAGTAGCTCTTTTAGTAAAGTACTCGCCCCAGGGCAGGTGACCCACTTGGGCTCCTGGTTGCCCAGAGTCGATTGCCACGTTGCTTTATGCCTTTTCCCCAAGAGGAAAACTCACCAAAAAGTGGCCACCACAAACAGCAGGAACACCAGAAGATACCGGATTTTTAGAGATGAATTTCGCCTCCAAGTAAATTAATTTTTTTAAAGTGAAAAAAAAGAAAGAAATCGGAACCCCCCCAAAAACAAAAGCGGAATTCAAACATCCACTAAATATAACAAAGGTGCGGAAATACTCCATATTTTTGTTTATGTTATTGCTTTCACTACATATGCATAGTCCGATGAAAGCATCAACTTTTCAAAACCAAACCACTTACCTAGAGTTGATTCTACATATTTAACTTAGATACTTGTGCACTTATTAAACACTTGTTGCCACATAAAAAGGAATATCAAGTCAATTTAATAGAACCTGTTTCTGTAGAAGCCTACAGTGTCAGAGTTTTGGCGGGCTTTCCAAAATTAATTTGGCATGTTTGCACTTCAAATATCTAAAAAGTTAACCATTTAAAAATGAAAGTTCCTTCAAACTAGGGTGACACAGATTATAACTATCAACCTAATATATTTATCTCAGAAAAATGACAGAAATCCAAAACCATCGGGCTATTGAACTTTAATTAAACAGGGGAATTAAACATTTTCAAATCGTGGACAATTGGACCATTTTTTAATTCCACTGATCCTTGCCCTTCCATACGAGGCATTGCACTCAAACCTCTAGATCGTGCTGCCATCTAGCGTGCATTTGCTTCTCCAGCCTCTCTGACGTCACAACCACCTCTGGGTTCAAACTGACTCTCGTCACGCCTGGACACAAACCGTGAGGTTGGACCGACTACCTTTTTGTGCCACCACCCACCCCACAACTTACTTAAAGACTGTTTGATTCGTAAGGTTGAGTACTTGAGTTTTTATTGATCTACCTGTTTTGCTTGTTGCGATACTGAACAAAAGCACTATAGAGGGAGTGCACGTGAAGTCATTACTTAGCAATCAGTGGTCAGAGGGCTGCCATCTTGGAATACGAGCACCCTCCCTAGCCATGTTGTGAATGCATGAAGATGCAGTAAAACAGAGTTTTCTTGTGTTATGGGAGGTTCTGGGCAGTTTACATCCAATGTGTTTACTTACAGCACTTTAGCAACAACTTCCAAGGCCAAACTGCTCAAAACAGTGACAAATAAACCAACAAATCAGTAAAGAAGAACACTGTAGGCAGTTGCAAGCCTTCTGTATGTCATCCAATATGGCCACCGAAAGTTGTCTTGTGACGTCATTACACCCACTCTATTACGCGACTCCTGTAGAATACTCATGTTACAAATAACGTACAATTCAGACAGACCATCTGTGCTTGTGTAGCTATTTATAAGTGAGCCCACTGGGTATATTCAATGGCCGGGCGAGAATCGGCTCAAAGAGTGGGCACATAGCTGTCGTGTAAGGCGTGCATGCCAGCTGAGACTACTACTTAATCACAATTAGCTGGCGCCACTGCCAATTAAAACAAATAAGTCACGTGACCATGAGCGCGGGGACACATTGGCACGACCTGCACCATGCTAATTATACAGTCACACCGGCTTCTAATTGAGAGTACTACGGCAAAAAATGAAGGTTTTATTTCAGTTTTAAAAGATGTTTAAAAAAGCCCACTCAATACTTTTAATGCTAAAATACCACGACTGACTATTTTAATTAAATGATCGATTCCTCAGCTTAAAGTTGCATAGTCCGATAGTTTTGAGTTTCAGAAATTTTCTGAGATAAATACATTAGGTTGATTGTTATAATGTACCTTACTTTAGCTTGAAGTAACTTTTATTTTAAGTGGCTAACTTTTGAAATATTTGCAGTGCAACTATGCAAACTTACTTTTGGCAAGCTTGCCATAACTCTGACACCAGAGCATTCTGCAGTAACATGATCTATTCAATTACGTCACTATCCCCTTCTGTGTGGTGACAAATGCTTAATAAGTGCATCAGTATCTAAGCTAGATATGTAGAATCAAATTTAGATAATGGTTTTGGTTTTGAAAATTTCATGATTTCATCGCACTATACAGCTTTAACAATAACAATAGCCCGAACAACATTCTCCAAAATGGATAGAGTGTTAACATCAAGTAAGATATTAATACAAACAAGGAAGCGTATGCTTCAGTGTTATGTGTGGTCTACTCTAATGTATGGGGCTGAGACATGGACAATCTCTAAGAAAATGTACAAACGTTTAGCAGCATTTGAGATGTGGACTTATAGAAGGATGATGAAAATATCATAGACAAAGAAGATCACCAAAAAAGAAGTTCTCAGAAAAAATAAAAATAAGAAAAGCTTGTTTGCCACTATACAGACAAAGAAACTGATTTATTTTGGCCACATCATTCGTCAGAGTTCAATATACCGTACATTGTTGGAAGGGAAGGTGAATGGCAGCAGAGGGAGAGGGAGACCAAGAACATCATGGTTTACAAATATTTCACAGTGGACAGGCTTGAATTATTCACAGTCTATCAGAACAGCACACCATCGGGACAAGTGGAGAACCATTGCATCCAACCCTCGACTAGAGGACGGAACTATTGATTGATTGATGGAGCTTTAAGTCCTCTTGAAAATATATCTACAGACGGGGTGGGGTGGCCACATGAGATGAGCACCCACCTCCCATTTTGGTAGGTCGTGGGAAACTAATCCCTTTTCGAGTCAAACCAATGACTTACAAATTAATACTTGTTGCTACCTCGCCTGCTGTTTGACATTACTAGGAGAGGGCAAGGATTAGTGCTTTGAGGAAGACCAAATTTTGCAGAGTTGAATTTCTCCTGCCTAATCAACTAATGTAACAAACAAACAGTGGACAAAAGAAGTATGGTAATTACAATTTTTTAGGATGATGCAGTTTTCCACTTTTAAATGCACGACGGGATGGCCGAATGCAGAAGGTGTCCGCATTTCTTGTAGTAAGTAGTGGGTTCGATCCTAGAACCAGTCAAACAAAATATTTAAAACATAAAAGAGACTGTCTCAAAAGGTGCTAAGCAATATGGGACAAAGCTTTGTCCATAGTACCGATCAACACACTATCTACTTATGCATTTGCTCAGGATAAACTTATTTGCTTTTTAGATGGTGTTTCATAATCCCAATAGAATACATATTGATTTGAAGCAAATATCCTTGTGTTTTCAGTGTAACTGTTTCTGTGCCATTTTGTGTCAATCCTTACTATGGACAAAAACACAAAGAGCTAGCACCTCTTGAGACAGGCTCAAATGCTCATTGCTACCTTCCCCAGTGCTCAGCATCACTACGATAGGGCAGGGACTGGCGTGCTCAGTGTCAAAATAGTGTGACTGGGTCGGATATCGGGGAATGATGCTGAAAACATGGTACGTAGCTCAAATGGGCGTTACTATAAAGCCGCCATGCGTGTGCCGTGTCACAAGTTGGTACCCTGTTAAAAACGGCACTAGATGTTGCTAGGTTGTAAAACCACAATCATGCACTCATATTTTTATAATGCTTACTATTGAGGTTGCACCGAACAGGGTACGGTGGCCGAATGAATTCTGCAGTAATTGCGCTTAATCACGCTTAATCATGCTTAATCACGCTTAATTACGCTTAATTGCGCTTACTTGCGCTTAATCATGCTTAATCGAGATTAATTGAGATTAATTGAAATTAATTGAGATTAATTAAGGTTAACCGTGTCCTGTTCGGATCGGCCCTACTAGGATATGGCAAGGAATGGCCGATATAGGCGTTGGATATATCTATCGTTGACATATAGTCCCCCCGCTGCAGCAACTGTGTGACATTCTCGACAGAATTATAGCTGAAATTCGCTCTGCAGGCCCTGGTGTGGTCGTTTACACAGAAACCAGTTGGGCTAGAGCAATCCACGATCGCCCTAAAATCATCGTGCCCCTTTGGCACGGCCCCCATCGGGTGAACACACAAACATGGCTCATCTACTCTGGACACCAGTCCTGCAGATATCTCGAGCCGGAGCCTATCGCTCATCAACTCACCAGTAGTATTATTTGTTATAGATGAGTAGTTACCTTGAAAGTAAGAACTAACACAATCCGGGTCGATTACCCGGTAACCAAAACATGAACCCCTGAGGATGTACTCCCAGTCGGGATCCGTGTCGCCTCGGCACATCGCCTCAGCATAGGCTTTAACTGTGCGCAGGCACCACCAATTTCATGCTTACATTCACAGGTGCCTTGCAAACAACTAGCGAAAACGTCAATACATTTCTTTGAACAGTTATCACCATAGTCGTCCCAAACCCGCAAGGTACAGTGCCGGTCATCTTCCAGCGGGTTTGCCTTATCTGGCCCGATCACCCTCCACCAGTTGGCACTACCATTGTTCATGCCCGGCGAAGCTGGACCCGCAAGGTTGACCGTTGCGTCATCAATGTTTGATGATGGAGGCCTGGCAAAGCCCACCTCTACCTCGCCCTGCGGTTTGCCCCGCCCACCTAGAGCAGCGGCATTGTCCGCACTGAGTACATCTATATCAATACTGCTTGTGTTCACAACTTCCACCGCATCTAAGGCGGAAGGCATTGGGTCAATTTTCAGTACAGCATCAGCACAAGAGTCATCGTCCGCGCCACGAGCAACATCAATGATATTTGACCCAAAACAATTTGTAATATCTGCAACACACATATTTGACAATTCATCAAGGAAAGGCGGACAAACTTGTAATATACAGTCGGTGTTACCAGACACCGTAACATCTACGGTACCAGGGGCCAGGCGCGGCACACTATGGGCGCCATTTTGAAAGCCCACATTTTTGGCGCGACATTCAAATACAACTAGGTCAACGGTCTCTGCCGAGACCACCTGTCCAAGACCACAACCAAGTCAATTTTTCTTGATTTTGCACTCATTAATCGGGTGCGAACCAGATTTACAGTTGAGGCACTTGTGTTCATATTCACATCGGCGTACACCACAACCATCTTTGTTGTAGTTGTAAGCATAGCAAAGTTTTCGGGAGTTGTCATAGCTCTTAGCAGTGTAGCCCGATCGCGCAGGCCTACGTGCGTCCTTGCTGCTACGAGTGTTTTCTAAATTAAAATATAGCAATGACAATTCATGATCTCCCATCGTGAAGGCCTTCAGCCCATTCTCTTTCACCTTGTCTCTGATAGCTTTGTCATATCCCCGATACGCCTGATCAGTATAAGTCGATGTAGAGGCATGCATACACATGTAAGCAACATGGCCGATGTAGCGTACGAGATCGTCGTATTCAAAACCGACCCGTTTCCCGTGCTTCATACCCCATATTAGGGCAGTGTATACCAGCTCCATTACACTAAGTTTTTTTAATCGCTTCTCATTCATTGTGTATTTGTTCAACGCAAACTTACTGCGCTTGCGCCTTCTCCTTCTCCTCCGTCCGGAATCACTGTCAGATGCCGAGCCCTCGTCCGAGCTACTGTCTGTTGGTGAGTCGTCCGGGTCATTAGTCGCACCCGGCTTTTTCTTTCCGGATGATTTATTTTTCGTTGTACGAATCAGAGTCACCGTCTCCTCCTCCGGAGAACCTGCATCCAGGACTGCCCGTAGCTCCTTCTTGTGACGTTCGCGCGCCCTTGCCGCCACCAACCGTCGCAGCTCCCTCTCCTCGTCATCCTCCTCGTAGTCTTCTACCACGAGTCGCGGCCCCTCGCCGGAGCGCCGTGACGAAACACCCGGGGCCGACAATTTCTCGGCCGCATCCCCGGTATTCTCCTCGCCCGACGAGCTGGCCTCCGCCTTTATCGATCGCTTGCTGAGCCTCGTCCGCTTGCATTTACCGCCCCGGGGAGGCTCGTGTTCCTCCCCACACGTTGCACATATGTCTACCGGCATTTTGTCGGACACATGCAGGTACGTCAGCCACAAGCTAGAAATCGGATTCAAATGGGCAGAACACAGGACTTGCCGTTGGGGGAGGGCGGCCGCGCATGCGCATGCCTCCTTAGTGAGTAGACTTGCCCCCGCCCCCCCGCAGGAGCTGGAGGGACGGAACGCCTGATGGGGGAGGCTAGACTTGCCACCGGCCTCCCCGTGAGCATGGGGGTAGGAGGTTCGAATCCCCCCCCCCCGCCAGACACATAGAAAGGAAGGTTCCATCACAATAATATTTGTATAAGGTTTTATACCACACATAAATACCGATACCGTGACAGTGGTATAGCGGGTTATACTGCCAGCGCACGTCGCCCAGTAGGGCAGCACTATAAAGTCGCATTGAATGCAGCCTTCTGAGTGAGACCTTTAGATATACTCGCGACCCAGGGGTTTGTGATTGCAGCTTCAGCATGACCTTTCACCTGATGACCTTTTTATTTAAATAAAATTGTGTTACATTCATTAATTAAGCAGCGGAAATCTCAATCGTGGACATCAATGCTCATCAATGCTTTTCAATGCTAAATAATGCTTAGCAATGCCTAGCAATGCTTAGCAATGTCTAACAATGCTTAGCAATGCCTAACAATGCTTAGCAATGTCTAGCAATACTTATCAATGATTATCAATGCCTAGCAATGCTTAGCAATTGCTAGCAATTCTTAGCAACGCCTAGTAACTGTTGATAATCCCAAGCAATGTCTACTAATGCCAGGTCTCGAACCGAGGGTTCGAATCCCATGACCTGCCGCCTGGGAAGCGGACGCCCAACTCAGGTGGCCATCCCGTCTGGCCTTGAGAGTCAGTGCGACCTTTAGTTGTTGCTATGACCTTGGGTGTGTGTGTGCCCCCGGTTTGTAAATATTCACAGTGACCTCTAACCTACGCTAACTGGGAACCTTGGAGCGTGTACTCTCTGTGTGTTCTTTGCGTCAATGTAAGCACTGCTGGCTTGTCATGCACTCCCATCCATCGATAACAATATTATTTTATTAAGTAAAAAAAAAGGGGGGAGAAAAAAGAAAAAGAAAAAAAGAAGAAAAATCTCACTCTCCTCCAATATGGACTTGAATAAACTTATAGTATAGTAATGTTAATGAAATGTCCTCAACAAATACACACACACAGACACACACATACACGAAAAGTGATGATTGATGATCAAACAAATCCCGCCGATACAGGAGTGTTGTCGGGCTTCAAAGACAAGGAATCCAGGCGCCGACACGCGCCTCTCCCCTCTGACGGCTGGGGGCGCTGCGAGCAGCCGCCAGCCAACCAGCCTCGCTCTGGATTTGTTGGGTTTGGTGACATGCGCAGAGTTGAAGTTGTCTGGGAGCGAGGCTACCCGGACTAACCACCGTTAATGGCGGCCCGGGGCTCTGTCTCTATCAATACAGCGGGCTTTGATGTCTCATCGGGCTGTGAAACTACAGCACACACACGCGCAGCACACACGAAGCACACACGCACACGCTCGCGCAGCAGTGGCTGAATCGGTAGAGCGCGGGCCTCGCGTGCGGGAGATCAGGAGTTCAGTTTTCTGTTCGAATCAAACCAATAAATTATAACAATTGATGCTTGTCGCTTCTTAGTCTGGTGACCCAGCATTAATAGGATAGGGCAAGGACTGGTTATCTCAGTGTCAGGATAATGTGACTGAGTGGGATATCGGATCATGGTACCAGTGGCCTGATTTCCCAGTGGGACAGCACTATATAAAGTTGCCATGAGTGCGCACTGTCACAAGTCGGTACCCGTCCTGATATGACCTTAGATGGTGCAAGGACATAAAACTCCAACAACCAACCAACCACATATGCACGCACGCATACATACATTTATACACGGCACCCCAAACCTGTGACCAGCGACTGAATTCACGCGGCTGAACAAAGGAGGGGAGAAAAAAAGGTAATACCATATATGTCCCAATAGAAGCATGCTACCCAATAGAAGCACACCCCCTATTTCAAGATTGAAAGCACATACAAATTTACGTTCATATTCAGACTGAATGCACACAAAATAAGACCCCACTTTATTTCAGAGGCATGACAAAAACAAATCCATGAAATTCTTTGACTTTGAATAGACACGCATACATGTGTCTGCACTCGCGCAATGCATGTCTATTGGGACATATAAGGTAGGAGACCCCCCCCCCCCCCCAATAATAACCCAGGTGATAAGTAATGTGATTGCTGCTTCACTATTACGGGGCAGTCAATAACTCTGTATGGGGGATATGTGTAGCATAGAGGTGAATGTATTTATGTAAATATTACAGTGAAACCCTGTTATGAGGCACCCCGATTTAACGCGACTTCAGATATTACATGATGATTCATTGAACCCACAATTCTTTCAATTGAATGACATGAGACTGGCATGGGATATTGTGGCATTTATTAATTTCTTTTTGACATGTAGGTAAGTTCGAGGCTCCGAGACCCTTAATCCTTATGCCCCGGTCACATACACTTAATCCTTATACTCCGTTCACATACTTAATCCTTATGCCCTGGTCACATACACTTAATCCTTATACTCCGTTCACATACTTAATCCTTATGCCCCGGTCACATACACTTAATCCTTATACTCCGTTCACATACGCCCTTATGCCCCGGTCACATACACTTAATCCTTATACTCCGTTCACATAACTTAATCCTTATGCCCCGGTCACATACACTTAATCCTTATACTCCGTTCACATACTTAATCCTTATGCCCCGGTCACATACACTTAATCCTTATACTCCGTTCACATAACTTAATCCTTATGCCCCGGTCACATACACTTAATCCTTATACTCCGTTCACATACTTAATCCTTATGCCCCGGTCACATACACTTAATCCTTATACTCCGTTCACATAACTTAATCCTTATGCCCCGGTCACATACACGTTAGTGGACGTTTTTATATATATATATATATTGATGCCTGTTGCGAGATGAATATCTGAATATAAGGCCTTTCATTATTTTTCCATGCATTCTTTACGGAGATATAGCATGTGAAATGACAGGCACTCAGGGAAAGTACCCGAATATAGTGGTTCCAGATTCTGCTGATAGATGTCACAAGCTTAAAGCTGCATAGTCCGATGAAGCATCACATTTTCAAAACCAAAGCAATTATCTGAAATTGATTATACATATCTAACTTAGATAATGGCGCACTTATTAAGCATGTGTTGCCACATAAAAGAGAATCACGAGGCAATTTAATAGAAGTTGTTACTGCTAAAGTCTATGGTGTCAGAGTTTTGGCAAGCTTGCCAAAATTAACTTAACATATTTGCACTTCAATATCTCAAAACCTAGCCATTTAAAATAAAAGTTACTTCAAACCAAAGTAAGGGACGCAATGCCAATCAATTGAATATATTTATCTCAGAAAAGTGGTAGAAATTCAAAACCATCGGACTATGCAACTTTAACTGGTGGGGTGCGGATGGAGAAATACTAATGCGGATACAAACAATGAGAAAGACAAAGTAAGAGTGAAGAGAGTAAGGGAAGGACAAGCCTTCTATCTTTATTTGTATAGTGTACATTATAGCTTTAATAATAATAGTGACAGATTATATTAAAGTTACATCATCCAATGGTTTTGGGTTTCTGCCATGATTTTGTAGAGGTTGATTGGTATAATCAAATTGACTTGAGTTTGAAATTACTTTTATTTTAATTGGTTAACTTTGGAGATCTATGATGTGAAAGCATAACAAATTAATTTCAGTATGACCGTAGAAATTCTGACACCATTGATTTCAGTAGTTAACAGGTTCTATTAAATAGGCTTAATAATTATTCAATGCAACAACAAATGCTCAATAAGTGCATCAGTATCTAAGTCCAATATGCAGGATCAAATCTAGAAAAGCTTTTTAGATAAAAAAAAAAAGAAGAAAAAGTTTTGCCATGCAGTTTTAGCTTTACTTAGTATTCATTCTATGCTTATTTAATTATATGATTTTGAGCTTTTAAAAATTCATAAGTGTCTATTGACACCTAACTGATTGTATGCTTTTACATTATATGTAAAGGCGATGGTTGAATTAAAACAAACAATTCTCGCCGTGAATATGGCCTATGCTGCCGACACGTCATAAAGAAACCACCAAACAATCAATCAATCCTTCTATGCAGACCGGACGCGGTGCCGAATCAGTAGAGCGTACGCTTCCCATGTGGGAGATCCGGGTTCGATTCCAGGTCGAGTCTAACCAATTACTTATTAAATTGATACTTGTTTCTTCCTAGCCTGGCTCTTGCCATTAATAGGATGCAACGAGCACTAGTTAGCACAGTATCAGGATAATGTGACTGTGTGGGATATCTGGTTATAGTGCCGGCAGCCAGGTCTCCCAGTGGGGCAGCACTATAAGAATCGCCATCAGTGTGCACTGTCACAAGTCGGTGCCAGTACTGATATTACCTTACATGTTGCCAGGACGTGAAACTCCAACAAACAAACCTCCTATGCAGCAAATATTTAACAAAGTGCACGACAATCTCATACCTTCTATGCAGCAAATATTTAACAAAGTGCACGACAATCTAAGTGGGGTATGTAGGATAACATCTAAGTGGGTGTTTTCGTTTGGAAAATGTGATGGTTTGATGGGATTATGCAGCTTTAAATGACCTTCATTTCTCGACTTTGACTGGAGAGGAGGAGTCTCCCAGTCCCATCGCGTTTCCCGGCGGTAATTCAAGGCGAAGTGCATAAAGTACGAAGCATCCATCCAGAAGAATCACAAGGAATGACTCAGGGCAGGGAGTCCTCGGCCTATCTCACCAATTCACTAATTATTTCAGCAAATATTACATCAATATTCAAGATGCGACATCTGCGTTCAATCATGAGGCTAACCTGGAAGGACAAAGGGACAAATAAGGAAATACTCGAACGGACGGGGCTGCCCTCTATGGAAGATCTTCTGATCAAAAAGAATCTCTGGTGGACTGGACACCTCATGAGGATGTCATCAGACAGGCTACCAAAGCAGATCCTCTATTCTCAACTGTCTTCTGGTTACAGAAAGAGAGGGCGCCCTCGTCTCCGGTTCAAGGATACCATCAAGAGAAAGCTGAAGCTGAGAGACATTAAGACCGACTCATGGACATCACTCTCAGAGCAGAGAGCTAAATGGAGAGCGGCGGTCAAGTAATGAAAGCAGCCTTTGTCGCATCACGACTGACAGGATGATGATGATGATGATATATTTATATTTATCTGAACACAGTAATTATCATGGCAGTCATTCATATATCATAACCCAAAATTCTATTGATTAAAACCAATATCATTATATTATATATATATATATATATATATACATACATATATATATATAAAACAAAATTGGAATGGGTGAACCCAGTTCATTTTGCTTTGGTGGAATTTTGATATTTTCGCGGCCAGACTTAATCAGAGATTATGTACCGTCGGCACCCAATTGAACGGGACATTTCATTGGCCGCCTCAGAGGAGCACATGCGCGTGCCGAGTTATGGTTACTTCCGGTGTGCTGCGCCAGCGTTCGGGCCAATGGGCAGACATGCACATGCACCCACCTCCCTACTCCTCCCCGTCCCTCTGACGTCACAACCGGGGAAATACCGGTAGCAAAGCGCAATGCATGATGGATCCGCTTATGTGTTTTGAGTGAGTACATCACAAAACTTTTGTGTGAATTTTACATGTAAACACCTAAAAGAATCAACACAACTCAGACAAAGCATCCGCAAGTATAATACAGAAACGCACAGAACAATAATTTGTTTGTTGTTGTTTTACGTCCTAGCAACATCTTAGGTCATATCAGGACGCACACAACAATACACCGCAGCAAACTATTCAGGTAATCATCATCATGCTGTCGGTCGCAATGCGACAAAGACTGCTTTCATTACTTGACTGCCGCTCTCCATTTAGCTCTCTGCTGTGAGAGTGATGTCGGTCTTAATGTCTCTCATCTTCAGGTTTCTCTTGATGGTATCCTTGAACCGGAGACGAGGGCGCCCTCACTTTCTGTTACCAGAAGACAGTTGAGAGTAGAGGATCTGCTTTGGTAGCCTGTCTGATGACATCCTCATGAGGTGTCCAGTCCACCGGAGGTTCTTTTTGATCAGAAGATCTTCCATAGAGGGCAGCCCCATCCGTTTGAGTATTTCCTTATTTCCCTATTCAGGTACACCCACAAGAAGTCATTGCATCTGCATTCAGTGATTTGGAAGATTCAATAGATTATGGCAAACTCACAAACATTGTTGTGTCACTTGATGGTTGGTTTTAATTAATTGCATTAAATGGATTCCAAAGCTTACTGTTACTTAAAGTTGCATAGTCTGATGGTTTTGAATTTCTGTATTTTTTTCTGAGATAAATATATTAGATCGATCACTAGTATCTACTTTTATTTTAAATGGTAAACGTTTTAGATATTTGGGGTGCAAACATGGAAAATTAGTTTTGGCAAGCTTGCCAAAACTCTGACACCATAGACTTCTGCAGTAAGAGGTTCTGTTAAATTGACTCAGTATTGCCTTCTACGCAGAAACAAATGCTTAATAAGCGCATCAGTATCTAAGTTAGATATGTAAAATCAAATCTAGATAATTAGTTTGGTTTAAAAAATTTGATATTTCATCGGACTATGCAGCTTTAAGGCAAGTTTGAAAGTTTTAAAATATGTCTTATTATTAAAGCTACATGGTCCGATGAAACCATGAATTAAAAAAAACCTGAAACAATTCTCTAGATTTGAATCTATACATCTAACTCGCTGGTGTACTTATTAAACATTTGTCGTCACATATAAAGGAATACTGAGTCAATTTAATAGAACCTGTTACTGCAGAAGCATATGGTGTTGGAGTTTCGGTAAGGTTGCCAAAATTAATTTAGCACGTTTGCATTTCAAATATCTCAAAAGTTCTCATTTAACATAAAAGTTACTTCAAACTAAAGTAAGGTAGATTATAATGATCACCCTAACATGTTTATTTTCGAAAATGAGAGAAACTCAAAATCATCAGACTATGCAACTTTTTTTCAATATGAGAATGATTTGTGAACGTTATTGTGAAATGAACCAGGATGTTTATGCCTGCTTTATTGACTATGAGAAGGCCTTCGACCGAGTCAATCATGAAATGTTAATCAAATGTTTACAAGATATTGGTGTCAATGGCAAAGACATTAAACTAATTGTGAACTTATACTGGACACAACGTGCATTTATAAAAATGGAGCAGGGCCTATCGGATGAAGTTATGATTAAACGAGGAGTTCGACAGGGGTGTGTATTGTCACCATGTCTTTTTAACCTGTACACAGAGATGATTTTCAGACACATTGAAGATTGCAAGGGAGTGACAATAGGTGGCATGACCATCAACAATCTTAGATATGCCAATGACAGTGTAATACTAGCAGACAGTGAGAAAAACCTACAAGATATAGTGAATAGAATCAATAAAGCTGGAATACTATTCAACATGAAGATGAATGCCAGGAAGACCACAACAATGGTTATAAGTAAAAAGACAGATAAACCAAATGTCAATATAACCATAGATGGCACAAACATAGAACAAGTATCCGAATTCATATATCTCGGACAAAAGATTACAAATGATGGGAGATGTGAGGAAGAAATTAAAAGAAGGATAACAATAGCCCGAACAACATTCTCCAAAGTGTATAGAGTGTTAACATCAAGTAAGATATTAATACATACAAGGAAGCGTATTCTTCAGTGTTATGTGTGGTCTACTAATTTCTATTAATTTTGAATAAAACTAATGTTTTGCACTGCGCATACCGTCAAACTCAAGGCATTGTCAATGGTCATGAGCAATCTTCATACCGAAAATACAGGAAAAGTGAAATATCTCTAAAACCACACCACCTAGAAACAAATCGCTTGGTACACATATAGAAAACATCTTTACCAAAAACATTATATTATAAGGTTAGTGACAGTGCTGTTAGATTTTGATGCATGCGCATGAAACTGACAGTCAGCTGAAAACAGCAGTCAGCTGAAACAGAGACACCGGCACGTGGTCTAGCACTGGCCTGCTCTGAAGCAAACCTAGCTGCTCACCAGGTTGCTCGACTGCTCCCAAACACCAATCGAGGGGGATGCGAAAGGAAATGTTTCGAGGTCATAGAGGAGAGGAGGCGGAGGGGGTGGCTGAAGTGGGATGGAGGAGGGAGGGAACGTGGTCGGGGGAGGGGCAGAGGGAGATGAGGGGAAGGGCAGAGGGGAAGTGGAGGAGGTGAGGGGGTGGCGGAAGGGGGGGAAGGGAGGAGGGGGGATGGGAGTGGTGCGTGTTATCTATGGGGTGGTCGGAATCAACACCCCTCCCCCTATGTCCACCCCTTCCTCTTCCACCCGCCCCACCCCACCTCACCACCCCACCACTCCACCACCCCACCACCCCCACGTCCATCCCTCACCCACGTCCCCACAGGTTTGTAGCACTATTACATCGGACCTCTTCTGCGGGTAGTCAGTTGTGGCGCGTTTTACAAATAAATTCACACCCACCTCATCCCTCCCCACACCCTCATTCTCCCCCTCCCCCCCTCCACCACCACCACAAATGCCGCTCCTCCCCCTCACGCCTACAAATCCACAACCACACGCACACTACAAATCCTCATCACCAGCTCACCCCTCATCCCCACCCACCACATCCCCTCCCCCTCCCCACCCCTCACCACACACCACTCACCCACCCTCACCCACCACCCCACCACCCCCACCCCCTCCCCCACTCCACCCCCACACCCCCACCATCCCTCCCCCCCACACCCCACACCCCTCACCCTCATCCCTCCACCCCCCACTCCCACCCCCACATCACACCCCCCCCACACCCTCACCCCCACTCCCACCACCCCCTCAACCCCTCAACCCCCCCACCCCACACCCACCCCTCACCCCCACATCACCCCCCACCCCCCCTCCCCTCACCCCCCTCACCCCTCCACACCCCTCACCCCCACAAATCACCCCACACACCCTCCCCACCCCTCACCCCCACATCCCCCACTCACCCCTCAACCCCACACCCACCTCCCCACCCACCCCTCCCACACCCCCACCCCCACATCCACACCACATCACCCTCAACCCTCACCCCCCTCACACCCCCACCACCCCCACCCACCCCACCCCCCCACCCCCCTCACCCCCCACCCCCACAATCCCCACTCACCCCCCCACCCTCACCCCACACCCCCCACATCACCCTCCACCCCCACCCCCACAACCCACCCTCACCCCACACCCCTCACCCCCACAATCACCCCCACATCACCCCCCCACACCCCTCACCCCCACACACTCACCCCCACACCCCTCACCCCACACATCACACCTCCACCACCTCACCCCCTCACCCCCCACAATTCACCCCACATCACCCCAACCCCCCACCCCCCACATTCACCCCACATCACCCCCCCACACCCTCACCCCCACACATCCACACCCCACATCACCCCCAACCCTCACCCCCACAATTCACCCCCACACACCCCCCCACCCCCCACCCCCAAATTCACCCCCCACACCACCCCTCCCACACCCCTCACCCCCACAAATCCACACCCACATCACCCCTCCCACACCCCTCACCCCCCACACATCCACACCTCCATCACCCTCAACCCCTCACACCCCACACATCCACCCCCACATCACCCCTCCCACACCCCTCACCCCCACAAATTCACACCCACATCACCACCCCCCCACACCCCTCACTCCCACAAATTCACACCCACATCACCCATCCCACACCCCTCACCCCCACACAATCCACACCTACATCACCCTCCACACCCTCACCCCCACAGATTCACCCCACATCACCCTCCCACACCCTCACCCCCAGAAATCCACACCCACATCACCCCTCCCACACCCCTCACCCCCACAAATCCACACACACATTACCCCTTCCCTCACCCCTAACCCCCCAACAAATTCACACTCACACCACCCCTCCCCCACACCCCTTACGCCCACAAATTCACCCCCACATCACTCCTCCCACACCCGACACCCCCTACACATTCACATCCACACTCACCCCCACCCCTCACAACCTCTCCACAGAAAATGCGTCCCCCGACTCTTCCCACTCGTCCTGCCGTGCCTGAAAAATACCGCCACAATTTCTGTATTCCCACCGTCAGCTCACCTCCCCCCCCCCCCCCCCAATTCTGTATCCCACCTCTGCCATCCCCCTCGCCCTTCCCAACAATCCACAAAATAAAAGATTTCATGTTGTAATTGTATTTTGTACCTACCGAAGTACACTCTCCTGTTTCTTTCATCCGTATTAGTGACGGAGCCGGAAATAGTTTTATTTTAACGGATGTGGATCTGTGCGAATACAAAGAAAAAATAGCAGCATCCAGACAGCTTTGGTATTTTTTCTAATGTAGAATATTTACTGGCGCAATTTCACTACAGGCCACGTTAGAAACAACTGTCGTGGGGGTGATGAAAATGGGAAATATTGCACCTAGAGCGGGACTCGAACCCACATCTCTTTGCATTCCGGGCCAGTGTGGTAAGCATTACACCACCTAGGCTCCCTGATATCACCATATTACCCACGCATGTGGTTACTTGCCTGAGGGGTCAGTGCAGACCACTACACTCGTCCCCCTAGAATTGTAAGTCTTTTAATGCTTACAATTACATACATACAGACAACACACTTACATACATACACAGGGTAGGTTCAACAACTATACAGCGCGTAGCTTGTACATGATCATGGTCACGGCAACCAGTGTCGTGGGGGTGATGAAAATGGGAAATACTGCGCCTAGAGTGGGACTCGAACCCACATCTCTTTGCATTCCAGGCCAGTGTGCTAACCATTACACCACCTAGGCTCCCTGATATCACCACAATATCCACGCCTACCTGTCTATGTGGTTACTTGCCTGAGAGGTCAGTGCAGACTACTACACAACTGTACAACACTGTCCTACTAAGTTTGAGTATTTGGCTAATTGTAGAGACATTTAAAGTGAACACAATGGACATTACTTTTGATGTAAGCCCCCACATTTCTGGACACCTTTGACTTCAGAAATAACAAGTTCTATTAAATTGACTCAGTATTCCCTTCTATGCAGCAACAAATGCTCAATAATCGCATTAGTATCTACGTTTAATGCGCAATATCAAATCTAGGTAACTACTTTGGTTTCGAAAATATTATGCTCTCATTAGATTATGAAACTTTAAGGACAACAAGAACCCCCCCTCGCTTATAATATAAGTTATATATGATGGATAATGATTATATGAGTATAAATCAGTTCTGTAAATACCCACCTCAGTCCTCAACTATCTCGCTCTGTAACTCTATCGGACTCGACTGATGGCGCCACCTAGATGCACCCACCTAACTAACCGCTCTTTCCTGCCTGTACCGGCCTTTAACAAAAATGTTATTAGGCAATGAACAGATAACCTCTTCCTAGAGATTTTATACCTTCATCCCACTTTACTGGACGCGGTGGCTGGATCGGCAGAGCGTAGCCTCCTGTGCGGAAGTTCGGGAGTTCGATTTCTGGTCGAGTCAAACTAATGACTTACAAAATTGATACTTATCGCTTCCTAGCCTGGTGCTCGTCATTATTAGAATAGGCCAAGGACTGGTTAGCTCAGTGTCAGGATAATGTGTCTGAGTGGGATATCAGGTCATGGTGCGGGCAACCTGGTCTCCCAGTGGGGCAGCACTATGAAGTCGACATGAGTGCATACTGTCACAAGTTGTACACTCCAACAAGCTGTACCCAGTACTTATATGTGTATAAGTATTTATATGGTGTATATTTATGTGAGTATAAAAGCATGGAAAGTAATTCCATTATTATCATTGTTATTATATATATATATACATAATTGCTACTCTGTAGCACAACCACAACCGGTGGCTCCGCCACGGGCCCTCCTTGTCCCTAACCGAGGAATTTTATAGTGCGTTGAGGTGTGTACATCGGGACAATACATCCCACACGCTGTGCTACACCGGACAATTCTGACAGAGAGCCAGTGCCGGAGGGACCAGGGCAAGTCCCCGGGGTGATCAGACAACTGACAACTGGGAGTAGCCTCCATCACCAACCTCAAGTAGCCCTTGTCACGCCAGTGCTATAATTCAACGCTGCTTCTAAGAAATAGCCTGGGATTTAAATTTTGGCTCTCAGTTGGTTTCAGCAATGTCAAATGTGTATGTATAAATGTCCACCTTTATACAAGTATTATGCTAAGCGGTCAGAGGGCTTCCTAGCTTGAATGTGTGCGGATTCTGGAATGTTCTGTGCAACGCGGTTAGAGCAACTTGGTGCAATGTTGTCTGTGGGGACAGGTAAGCGAAGGTAGCCGGTCAGCTCGTCATTCCTGTCCCACTACCGGTTGGTCACTTCTGCCTGATCTTTTCTCATAAATAAAGAGATTGGGGTCTTAGAGGCCAGCCAGAGGATATTACTCACTCCAAACTGTATTTGTGCCTTGTCGTTATTGTTATTATTACTACTATAGCGCAAATAATATATATATATATATATATAGATATATATATATATATTTTAATGTATATAGGAAGAGTTCAGGTGCAAAATCCTCTAAATGCCAAACCAAAAATGTGTGGGATTAGGGGTGAGAGGATGGGGTGAGGTGAGGATGGTGTGGGTGTGAATTGTGGGAGTGAGGGGAGTGAGTGTGCATGTGTGGGTGTCAGGGGTGAGGAGTGGGATGTGGATTGCAAATGTGTGGGATGAGGGGTGAGAGGAGGGGGTGATGTGGGTATGGATTTGACCATGCGAGCAGGTCTGGAGGCGGTAGTGACCACACGCAGCTGGTATCAGGGTGGCCAGGAGCCACTCACAGGTGGCTCCATAGTGGCAGAAGCAGGAACTAACTCCTATGACAGTAGGATAGTAACTAATAACTAAGATATAGAAGAGAACTGATAAGTGGTAGTGTCCATGTTTATATTCCCATAATAGATTATAGTTTCTCTCTCTCTTACTCTCTCTCTCTGCGAACAGAACTACAACAGTAGACGCTTATTCCTTCATTTATGCATTCATTGCCTTCTCAAAATATTTATTTACTGGGTGTGGTGGCTGAAGCGGTAGAATGCAGGCCTCGCTTGCAGGAGATCGGGCGTTCGCTTCTCAGTCGAGTCAAACCAATGACTTATAAAATTGATACTTGTCACTTCACAGCCTGGCACTCGGCATTAATAGGATAAGGCAAGGACTGGTTAGCTCAGAATCAGGAGCATGCAACTGAATGGGATAATGGGTCATGGTGCCAGTGGCCTGATTTCCCAGTGGGGCAGCACTATAAAGTCACCATGAGTGTGCACTGTCAAAAGTCAGTACCCGGCCTGATATGACATTAGATGCTGCCTGGTTGTAAAACTCAAGCAATATTTATGCAGTACTACCTGTCTTCAGAGGTCAATTCCACACCAAAACCAATATTGTCCCCACAAACATGGGACATCTGTCATTACATGGATAGTGTCATCATAGGGATAGTAAAATGAGATAAATTAGTGGGTTTCTTTGGCGCTGGAACATTGTCCACATCAGTCTTCGATTACAGAGATCACACATATTATTTTTAAATGAGTCTATGCTTCTGCTTTCAGCATAACTAGCAAACTATTATTTGCTTCATCTTTTTAAATATAAATCTAAGTGCTATTGAAATGAGTTAATGGTTCTGCTCAAACTAATCTATTTCATGATCAGCATAACTTAGCAAACTATTGTTTGCTTCATTCTTTGAAATATAAATTTGATTACTATGGAAATAAATCTATTATGCGAATAAAATAAATTTCAACGTTGCTATCGCATTTAATCGGGCTTACTTTAATTAACCAACTGACTGCATGCACCTGGATCACAAGAAAAGCTAAAGAGAAAATTGAATATAATTTATTCGCAGTACATCACTTTTGTATTGCAGTTATAAATAATGCAGCCGCATTCTCCTGTCCTATTCCTGTACACCACAATCCCACAACTGATTCATTGCTCGCCATGCTCAAGGCTATATCTGACCCTCTCGAGTATATATATATATTGATCCGCAGATCTCATCAATAACTGCGCTGGTTTATTTATGTACTTGCCTTGGAAATGAAACACTATGATGCTATTTTATATCTGATTTAGTTCTTAACTTCTAGAAAATTGGGCAGTCCGGCAAACGGGTTATCAAGTAAGTGAATGGACGCTCACTTAAGCGGGTTACGTCATGACGTCACAGGCGCGCCTTCTATCTGCCTTGTGACATCAAGGACCACTTGTCGGTCTAGCCGAGTTTGGAATCATATCAATATCTCAGGCAACGGAGTTGGGGACCATTGTTATGTAATAGTGATGCAATGGGTGCCCACTTGCTGTGTGACATGGAAATAACTATGTGTAAATGCTATGACGCACGGTGACTAGGATTGCGGTATGATGTCCGGATATTAAGATAAAGTTACTAATTACAGGAATGTTCCCTCCATGAGTGAAAAACGGAGAGGGATATGTATTATTGGTTAATGTAACTGTATGATGACTACTTGTTACCACAGGACCGCTGGGTAAGCACAACCAGCCATTCTGCATACATTAAGGACACCACCTGCCCTGGGGTTGAGTGACAGCTGCCCCCCCTTGGGCAACACCCCTCCTAGGCTGCAGAGGTGTCTGATTGGCTGGTTGTGTGAGTCCAGTCACCCTTGAACTCCTTGCATTTGCTGGACAGACTTACACTCACTCTAGAGATACCAAAGGAGGCAGTTCACCAACTGAGCTGTGTATAACATCCATAGCACTTAGGTTCAATTGGCTGTAGGCACTGATTTTGACTGAACAAGCAGAAGCTATGGTGGGTCTGTGTAGCAGGTTGTAAGTAAGTCAGGGTGGCAGGTCACTAGTAGGTGAACAAGAGTTGTAGCAATAAAGCTCAACCTTATCACTGTCAATCTTGCGTGACTTGTCTCCCTTTCTTTCTTATGAGTTATGTTTTGGTATTTAGTGGGGGGAGACTGGCAGATAGTTGCCAGGATCCTCCTGATAGTAGTGAGTATAAAAGGAGTAACTGGAGACGGCCAAACAACCAAATATTCTTCACACGGGGAGAGGGCATTGGGGGTATATTGGGGTTAAAGGGTTGGTTGGTAGTTGGTGTTTTACATCCTTGCAACATCTAGGGTCATATCAGGATGGGTACCGACTTATGACAGTGCACGCTTATCGCGACTTTATAGTGCTGCCCCACTGGGAGACCAGACCACCAGCACCATGACCTGATATCCCACTCAGTCGCATTATTCTGACACTGAGCCAACCAGTCCTTGCCCTATCCTAATAATGCCGAGCGCCTGGCTAGGAAGCAGCAAGTATCAATTTTGTAAGTCATTGGTTTGAATCGACCAGATTTCGAACCCGTGAGTTCGAATCCCATGATCTACCAAAACGGGGGACGGACGCTCAACTCATTTGGCCATCCCGTCTGGTCGGGATTGGTCGCAATGCTCGCATTGCGTTTGATGCGAGGGAAGGAAGAGACCCTCCCCCCACCTCTCTCCTGCCGCCGCCTGGCATTCTCACCTTCCCTGTCATTCCTCCCTCAGCTTTCTCCCACCTCGCCCTTTCTCCCTGCCCGCCAGCTTTCTCACCTTCCCCGCATTCTCGCCTCCCCGCTCCTTCCCTTATAAGGCCGCCCGCCAGCCTCCTTCAGCCATTCGCCCTCCCGCCGTCCTCCCTGCACAAGCCCTCTCTTTTCTCTTGGCTCTCCACCTCGGACATCTCCACACCATGCCTGGCCGAGGAAAAGGGAAGGGACGCGGGGGAGCCCGGAGCGCCGCCTCGGGCACGCCGGGGGGCGCAGCCCCCTCCGCCCCGGGCTCGCCCCCGCCACCTCGCAACTGCCCCTCGGGCGACTGGGCTGCCGGCGTCGACGCCGACACGGCCGCCATCCTTCAGGCGCTGCAGCACATCACCGCACGCCTCGACACCCTCGACTGCGGCAGCTCCCGTCGTGCCTCGGAGACGACCCCGGCCTCCACACCCGGACGCGCGGCCTACTCCTCACCGCCCACCCCGGCGCCTCGGGCGCACGTAGGTGGGGGAGCTCTCCCACCGCCCCCGCCTCAGGCACCGCTCCCGGGGGCGGTGCACCCGCAGTATGAGCGGTACCCCCGCCGCACCGTCCAGCCGCCGGCTCCCGCGCCTCCCTATGACCAGGAATCGGCCGACCACACCCCAGCATCCGCGGCCGACACCGTAAGGGAAATCCTCGCGTCGGCCGAGGCGCAACGGGCGGGGAGGAGAAAAGGCATCTCCCCCGACTACCTTTTCCCCTCGGACCTCGTCGAGAGGGGCCCCGAGCGGAAGCCAGTCAAGCGGGGAGAGGCAACCAAGGACGAGTACAGCCTCGCCCTCCTCACCCTCCTTAGCCACCCTGCCTTCCCCGCGCACTCCCTCCCGGGCCTGAACCACCACGCCCTCACAGTTCTCCGCGACAACCTCCTCTACCCCTGGGCTACCGTCCGCCGCTACTCGGAGACCATCTTCACCTGGATAGCGGACGATAGACTCCCCCACGGGTGGCACAACCCAGCCGCCTTGAACATGGTGAGAATGGAGGTTCTCACCATGCCCGCCCCCCAGGCCGTCCCGACAGCACCAGCCTCCTGAGACACGGACCTTCCCCGAGGCGCACAGCAGCCCCGGACCCAAGCCGACACCCACCTCACCTACAACCGGGAGGCTCACAGGGCTCCCTGCGTCGCCTGGAACCGCGAGCCCACCTCGTGTGATCGGGCCCCCGTTGGGGAGGCCCACGGCGAGGCGGGGGACAGACACTGGCAAATATGCGCCTACTGTGCTAATGTGAGGAGGATTCTCACCATGCACAGCGAGGCCCTGTGCCTCACCAAACAAGCCCGTGAGCGCCAGACACTGGCCGCCTCGGCGGATTTTTGATCCGCCGGCCCCCCCCAGTCGGTCCGGGGGGCCATAACCGGCGCCTCACCTACTCCTCTGCCGACAACCCCATGACCACCACCGACAACCCCGTAACGACCACCGACCGAAACGCCACCCAGGACACAGCCGGGGACCATCACCTCGCGCCGCAGGCCCCAGACGCCGCACACACTGACCACAAACCCTCCCGAGACATCACAGCTGCCGACCTTCACGCCGACCATCACGATCTCCACGACAACGCCTTCCTCAACCCCCCCAACCCGACCCCGACCCCCCCGACCCCCAGCCCTGAGGACTTCGCTGCCCCCCTCTCTGACCCTCGCCGCACCTCCTCCAGGGAGCGGGCCTCCTCAATTAATTTTTTGGCCGCCCGCATCCCTGTCGCCGTAGGCCCCCGACTCAGCATGACACCCAAGACCTCCTCCGACGCCCAAGCCACTGCTAGCGGGTGCCCCTCCCCTTCATCACCTGGACCTCAGAGGCGGTGCACGCCTCCGTGCCCCGCCCCGCCCCCTCGGGCGCGCCTTGAGCCCTCTCCTCCTTTTTTGGTGGAGGGCTCTTCGGCGCCCCTCACCCGAACATTTCAAGCTCCCCCGAGCTCACTACTATAAGATACCTTGACCGCTCCTTATGAGCTTTCTTACTGCCTTGCTTTCACCGCATTTGACTTTTGTACTTAGCTGCTTATTTTCCTTGTTCTCTGTATAGCTGCTTATTTTCCTTGTTCTCTGTATAGCTGCTTATTTTCCTTGTTGTTCTGAGGCGTTAAATAAAGCGCCTTTTTTCCCAACCCCGCCTTGCCTTCTTCCTTTTCGCGCATCATTAGGATTAGGACAAGGACTGGTTGGCTCAGTGTCAGGATAATGTGACTGAGTGAGATATCGGGCCATGGTGCCGGCAGCCTGGTTTCCCAGTGGGACAGCACTATAAAGTCGTCATGACTGCGCACTGTCACAAGTAGGTACCCGTCCTGATATGACCTTAGATGTTGCTAGGACGTTAAACAACAAAAAAGCAAACAAACAAACATGAAGCGGTGTGTGTTAAGTACACCTTTTTAGGCACTGATGCATGATGGGGGCTTTACATGACCTTTAAGAGGCGGCCGACCCTCAGGTGCCAGAAGCGTGACACTGTTTGCTTATGGGCGGCGAATCAAAGCTGCCGTCTCTCCCTGGACACGCCCCAGGGCGCTAGCCGACGCCCGATGTAACAAGGCCCAGCAGGCACTCCTGCCACATCAACCAAGTGCCACAGTTAAGTCGACTGATGGATTCCCAGGGGAATGCTCTCTCTTCTCCCTCCCCACGCCCTACTCGAGGCACCGGGAGCGGTAGCCGAATCGGCACAGCGCGGGGCTCCCGTGCGCGCGGGAGATCGGGAGTTTGATCAATTCCCAGTCAAGTCAAAGGAATGACTTACACAATGTATACTTGTCGCTACCTAACACCTCACACTCATTCACCATAGCACCTAGATAAAAGATTCACCCAGTACTTTTGGTACACGGGTGAACGACAACGTAGTGTAAACACGGGCGAAAATAGCTTTAGTATAGAACAGGAAGTAGAATGCCTGCCTCCAGTATCAAATGGATACTTATATAGGCACAGAGTTGGTGAAATGGGAGAGAATGCAAAAAGACAAGATGGCGGACATAGAACACCGTCGATTTCACTTTAAAATCTTATTAAACTAGATATTTTATTATTTGAATAAATGTTGCTTCTTAGATTGTGAAATTAGGCTCTCATTTTATTTCCCCGCTTTTTCGACCGGTTTTATATAGGGCTGGTATTCACCCGTGTACTGCGAGTACCGGGTGAATCCTTTATGTACATAGCACCCACCTCGACATCCACTCTCACGCACACACCCTCACACACCATCCCAGACAAAGCCTTCCTCACACACACAATCAATGTAATCGATTTATCTAAAAACAAATGACATAGACTCAAAAACCATCAGACTATGCAACTAGTATAAGTACAAGTGGTGGCAAACCCAACACAATATTGACATCAGAACTGGCGTTGAATATAGAAAAGATTGGTTGATTTTTGGAGTTTTACATCCTGGCAACATCTAAGGTCATATCAGGACGTAATTTAGAAAAGCGCACCCACCACTACAAAGGAACTGACTATCACATAGGAACTACTGGGGCTGATCATTTTGGAGAAAAATAAGCAAAGGTATAGTTCCTTGCAGCACACATTTGAAAGCCTCAGCTCACGTGTGACTTGCTTAGTCTACGCGCGCAGAGCATGTTGGGAACTCATCAATATCCCTTCTAATTCAGTAATTCCATCGATTTACATTCTCTTTCAGGCGGAGATAATGTCAAATCCCGTTAGAATTACACATTTTATGAGTTAGGAACGGTTTCGGTCGATATTTCCTTGCATGGAGAGTCAATTGCAAAAAAACAACACCCAACCCAGATGAGATGACCGAATGAGTTGAGCACCCGCCTGACACCCGTTTTGGTAGGTCGTGGGATTTGAAGCCGTGAGTTCGAGCCATGGCTGAGTCAAACCGATGACTTAAGATGTTATACTTGTCACTACCTAGCCTGGCTCTTGGCATTACTAGGATAGGGAAAGGAGCAGTGGAATGAGGAAGACAAATTGTCTGCAATTGAAATGTCCCCCTCTTGATCAACAAATGCGTAAAAACATAATTTAGAAAATGGCATGGGTCTCCTGTGTCAAATAATAAATGCACACCGCTAAACTGGGATAGGTGTCTCTGGAATAATTGTGTATAAATATATCGGTGTCTCAGGAATAACTACATACAACGCACAACAGTTTCTGGTTCATAGGGATTATATCGCATAGTATACCATAATTTCTAGTTGTGATTGATGTTAATCCCTCACTGCATGACAGTTTCTGGTTCATAGGGATTATATCGCATAGTATACCATAATTTCTAGTTGTGATTGATGTTAATCCCTCACTGCGTGGCAGTTTCTGGTTCATAGGGTTATATCGCATAGTATACCATAACTTCTAGTGGTGCTTGATGTTAATCCCTCACTGCGCGGCAGTTTCTTGTTCATAGGGTTATATTGCATAGTATACCATAATCTTTAGTTGCGATTGATGGTAATCCCTTGCTGCACAACAGTTTCTGATTCATAGCGATTATATCGCATAATATACCATAATTTCTAGTTGTGATTGATGTTAATACCTCACTGTGCGGCAGTTTCTGGTTCATAGGGTTATATTGCATAGTATACCATAATTTATAGTTGCGATTGATGGTAATCCCTCGCTGCACAACAGTTTCTGGTTCATAGCTATTATATCGCATAGTATACCATAATTTCTAGTTGTGATTGATGTTGATCCCTCACTGCGCGACAGTTTCTGGTTCATAGAGGTTATATCGCATAGTATACCATAATTTCTAGTTGCTATTGTTGATAATCCCTCACTGCAACACAGTTTCTGGTTCTTAGGGTTATATTGCATAGCATACCATAATTTATAGTTGCAATTGGTGGTGAATATTATTATAATGACTTTATAGAAATAACTGGATGATTTAAATATGATTAAAACAGTTTTCTTAATGTTTCACATATGAGTTTCGTGAAAAGGAGATATTTTCGAATTTATTTAAGCTATTATTTGTTTATAAACCAGACCTAAAAAGTCAGAATATTTTATACACTGACTGGAGGAGTTCAGCCAATGAAATGCCATGTTACTGTCTCTGACTGAGGAGTCACACAGCAACTGTGTACAGCTATATTGAATGTGTTCCATCTTAATAAAGAGCTGGGCAGGGGGTGTGGCAGGCAGATGATCTGGAGACAGCACAGCAGGAGGAGCCAGCCACCCATCCCTACTAGACTTTAGCACACTTAATTTCTGTTAGGTTACTATTTCTTGGAACTGATATATATAGTATGTGGATATAGTAAGCAGATATAGTAAGCGGATCATCGCTTGAGTAATATCATACATTAGTGCTTTCCGGCCTCCACACACAGAAGTTAGGCTTATATTTTCTATCAAGATTCTAGCGTCTAAAATACCGCTAGTTAACAACTTAAACAACTAATGGACCAAAAAAAAACACCCCAAAACAACAGGTTCAAAATGAGTTGATTGTATAGCGCTGATTTTGATAAATAGGGCTGGTTGGTTCGTTGGCTGTTGGCGTTTTATATCCTGGCAACATCTAATGTCATATCAGGACAGGGATCGAGTTGTGATAGTGCACACTCATGGCGACTTTATAGTGCTGCCTCACTGAGAGACCAGATCACCAGCACCATGACCTGATATCCCACTCAGTCACATTATCCTCACACTGAGCTAACCACTCCTCTCCCGATTCGGCCACCGCGTCCGGTCAAATAGGCTCACACCTGACTTCTGGCATGTAAGCACACTGGGTCAAAGCATCAGTCCTTCTTCAGAGACTGACATCGGATGCGGTGGCTGAATCGGTAGAGCTCATGCCTCCCTTGCGGAAGGTCGGGAGTTCAATTCCCAGTCGCGTCAAACCAATGACTTGCAATATTGATACTTGCCGTTTCCTAGCCAGGCATTCGGCATTATTAGGAAAGGACAAGGACTGGTTGGATCGGTGTCAGGATATTGTGTCTGAGTGGGATATCAGGTCATGGTGTTGGTGGTCTGATCTCTCAGTGGGGCAGTACTATATAATATTGCACTGTCACAAATCAGTACCTGTCCTGATATGACCTTAGATGCTGCCAGAACGTAAAACTCCAACAACCAACCAATCAGAGACTGACATTACTCTGAATAACCCGTAGTGCCAACATAAGTATACCATGGTAAGAAGTACGAGGCCACCAGTTTCTAGTGCTAATAGTTTCAATGGTAAAAATCATTCACATTTCATCGAAGCTGCAGTCGGAGTAGATGAGATAGGGAATCTCAAAGAGACCGAAAGGAATTGAATATTTCTCATTTTTGTTACATTCTTGTCAATATTGATTTTGTTATAATTCTCAAGTTCCCCTCTCCAGCAACCCCCGCCTGTGTGCCTGGCCGGGAAATGGGGTGGGGGTGGAGTAGGGGGGAGATGAAAGTGGGGCTAGTTGGGGGTAGTTGGGGGTAGGTGGGGGTAGGTGGGTGTGTGTGTGTGGGTGTGTGTGTGGGTGTGGGTGTGGGTGTGGGTGTGGGTGTGGGTGTGGGTGTGGGTGTGGGTGAAGGGGGTGCGGGGTGGAGGGTTCTAGCGAGTCTTTGTCTTCTCCATCTTTGTCTTCATTTTAAAGCGGGGTAGAGGTGTTGGTGGGGGTGTTGGTGGGGTGGGAGTGGGGGTGTGGGTGTGGGTGGATGGGGGGTAGTAGGGAAGGTATGGGATCGTGCCTGGCTCGCGCCCATTTTCTCATCGCCTCAGGCTCGGAGAAGGAAATTAAGATGCATTCAGGCACACCCCGTTGATGAAATGGGCAACCCCAAATAGAGGTCACGTGTGTTACTACTGTTAATTTAAGTTGCATAGTCCGATGCTTTTGAGTTTCTGTCATTTTCTGAGATAAATATATTAAATTGATTGCTATAATCTATCCTACTTTAGTTTGACGTTACGTTTATCTTAAATGGCTAGCGTTTGAAATATTTAAAGTGCAAACATGTCACATTAGTTTTGGCAAGCGTGCCAAAACTCCGACACCATAGGCTTCTGCAGTAACAGGTTCTATCCAATTGGCTCAGTATTCCCTTCTGTGTGGCAGCAAATGCTTAATAAGTGCACCGGCATCTACATCAGGTATGTAGAATCAAATAGATATTCGTTTTGGTTTTGAAAATTTGATGTTTTCATCGGACTATGCAGCTTTAATTAAAGTTGCATAGTCCATTGAAGAGTGCAAGGGAGTGACAATAGGTGTCATGAATGTCAACAATCTTAGATATGCTGATGACAGCAGACAGTGAGAAAAACCTACAAGATATTGTGAATAGAATCAATAAAGCTGGAATACTATTCAACATGAAGATGAATGCCAGGAAGACCAAAACAATGGTTATAAGTAAAAAGACAGATAAACCAAATATCAATATAACCATAGATGGCACAAACATAGAACAAGTATCCAAATTCATATATCTCGGACAAAAGATTACAAATGATGGCAGATGTGAGGAAGAAATTAAGAGAAGGATAATAATAGCCCAAACAACATTCTCCAAAATGTATAGAGTGTTAACATCAAGTAAGATATTAATACATACAAGGAAGCATATTCTTCAGTGTTATGTGTGGTCTACTCTAATGTATGGGGCTGAGACATAGACAATCTCTAAGAAAATTTACAAACGCTTAGCAGCATTTGAGATGTGGACTTATCGAAGGATGATGAAAATATCATGGACAAAGAAGATCACCAACAAAGAAGTTCTCAGAAAAATTAAAAATAAGAAACGCTTGTTTGCCACTATGCAGACAAAAAAACTGATTTATTTTGGCCACATCATTCATCAGAGTTCAATATACCGTACATTGTTGGAAGGGAAGGTGAATGGCAGCAGAGGGAGAGGGAGACCAAGAACATCATGGTTTACAAATATTTCACAGTGGACAGGCTTGAATTATTCACAGTCTATCAGAACAGCACACCATCGGGACAAGTGGAGAATCATTGCATCCAACCCTCGACTAGAGGACTGAAATATTGATTGATTGAGTCCGATGAAAACATCAAATTTTTAAAACCAAACCACATACGTTGATTTTGTAGTGCACATATCCAAATTAGATGCTGGTGAACTTATTAAGCATTTTCTGCGGCCTGATGCTCCTGCTGGACAAACGTGGTGTTCGGCAATTCCCAGAGAGCAGTGAAGAAGAGAGAACACTGGAGAAAAACCACTTCTCTGATCCAAACAATGGACAAGGAGGTTAAAAAATACAAAATGCAATTTCAGTATTTGTAGCTGTGTTCTATTCAGAATATTTGAATATTTTCTTCAGATTTATTCTATTGCAATGGTTATATTTGTCAGTATTCAATGCAAGTGAAAACAGTCGCTATACCATGGATGAGAGTAGATTGCATTGTATTTATTATTATTAATAGTTTTCACTTAAATTTATTTCAGTTAAAGTCGTGGTTCTCAGGAACCGACCCACAACGTTATTGGGGTAGTTGGTAGATATATATATATATAATATATATATATATATCTATATATAATCATGCATATACATATACAGTTGGTTGGTCGTTGGAATTTTACGTCCTGGCAACATCTAAGGTCATATCAGGATGAACACTGACTTATGGCAGTGTGCACTCATGACAACTATATAGTGCTGCCTCACTGGAAAATCAGGCCACCAGCATAATCACCCAATATCCCACTCAGTCAAATTATCCTGATACTGATCTAACCAGTCCTTGCCCTATCCCATTAATGCAGAGCGCCAGGCTAGGAAGCGACAAGTATACATTTGATTAGTCATTGGTTTGACTCAACAGGGAACCAAACTTCTGATCCCCCGCACACAATGCCCATGCTCTACCGATTCGGCCATCATCATCATCATGCTGTCGGTCGCGATGCGACAAAGACTGCTTTCATTACTTGACTGCCGCTCTCCATTTAGCTCTCTGCTGTGAGAGTTGCATCCATGAGTCGGTCTTAATGTCTCTCAGCTTCAGATTTCTCTTGATGGTATACATTTCATGAAAGCTGCCTGAAAAAGTGTTCAAGTGCTGCTGGCTTTTGCAAGTTACCAGTGGCACTCTCTCAGGGAACAAATAGAGGTTTCACACCAGCAAGAACATGTCAAGACAGGCACAAAACTATTTGTCCCTGCAGTGGCTGGTCGCGAGATGTTGGGAGTTTCATACATCAACCACCCTTAATGCTGCCACAGTGACATGGTTTTCTGTTTAGGGTTTGCTCCCTTAGCCTTCGGTTCTGTCAAGAACCTGTACCACAAGGCAGTGGTTTACAACTCTGCAGGGCAGGGGCGTCAAACTCCCTGAGGTATTGCTATACCTGCAATACCTGCATACCAGCACCAATTCGGCCACACTCCCAGTATATATATATATATGTACATATACATATACATATAGACAATAGAATACCAAATACTAAGGAAGAGTTAATTTCCTGCTCAGAACAAAGAAAGGCCCACTGGGTGCTTGCCGTCGTCATAATCCATTTCCGGAACAGGTGATGTCATCCCCTAGCAGCGTTGGCGCCACTTCCGTTAAAGGACGACTGAGCATGCGCTGATGACGCAATTGTGTATACTGCGTTCGCACCGTGTTCCCGCCGCGAGTGTGATTTTTTTTTGGGTGTGGGTGGGTGGGCCAGATGTCAGATCGGGGGGGATGGGGATGGGGATGGAGAGAGTGGGAGAGGGAACGATGGGGTGGGACGGGGTTAGGGGGAGGGGGTTCTACCGACTGGGCGCCTCCTCGACCCTCCGGAAGCCAACGGGTGAAGCCACTAGTTTGTGGCTTCCCCGCTAGGTGGATGGCGGCGCAGCGCGGTGCGCGGGCGGTGCGGGGCATGCCCTTTCTGCCGATTTGCAGAGGCTTACTTCACGATGGTTACGGCTGGCGCTATGCATTGAGGTATTAGGCGGTGAGTGATGAATTGACAGTGTCGGCTGTGCCTTACAAACCACCGGCTCACCAGAAGAAGAGGGTCGGTGTCACACAATAAAATTGCCCCCTCAAAATTGTCTCCACCCCCGGCGATTCTATTTCGAAATAAAATCGCTGCCGGAGATTTTATTTAGAAATAAAGATCCCCCACTGTCCACTCCCATTGCTGACCATCTCCTTCCTCCCCTCACCTCCCCCATCCCCTTTGCTTCCACCTCCCTGCTCCCCTCACCTGCCACCACCCCTGTTTCTCCTCCCATCCCATCATCCGCTCACCCTCCCATCTCCTGGCCCAACTCGTCCACCCCCTCTCTCTCTCCCTTCCTTATAAAACACCACCCTCCTCCCCTACCCTCCACCTTCTCCCCCACCTCCTTCACCTCGCTCACCTCCTTTCCTTATAACCACCACCATCCTGGCCCCCTTCTCTCCCACCTCCATCCCACTCCTCCACCTCCCTCCCTCCTTTCTTTATAACCACCACCCTCCTCCACTCCTCTCCCACCTCCATCCCACTCCCCCACCTCCCTACCTCCTTTCTTTATAACCACCACCCTCCTCCACTCCTCTCCCACCTCCACCCCACTCCTCCACCTCCCTCCCTCCTTTCTTTATAACCACCACCCTCCTCCACTCCTCTCCCACCTCCACCCCACTCCTCCACCTCCCTCCCTCCTTTCTTTATAACCACCACCCTCCTCCACTCCTCTCCCACCTCCACCCCACTCCCCCATATCCCTACCTCCTTTCTTTATAACCACCACCCTCCTCCACTCCTCTCCCACCTCCACCCCACTCCTCCACCTCCCCTCCCTCCTTTCTTTATAACCACCACCCTCCTCCACTCCTCTCCCACCTCCACCCCACTCCTCCATCTCCCTACCTCCTTTCTTTATAACCACCAGCCTCCTCCACTCCTCTCCCACCTCCACCTCACTCCCCCACCTCCCTACCTCCTTTCTTTATAACCACCACCCTCCTCCACTCCTCTCCCACCTCCACCCCACTCCTCCACCTCCCTACCTCCTTTCCTACCTCCATTCCACTCCTCCACCTCCCTGCCTCCTTTCTTTATAACCAACACCCTCCTCCACTCCTCTCCCACCTCCATTCCACTCCTCCACCTCCCTCACTCCTTTCTTTATAACCACCACCCTCCTCCACTCCTATCCCACCACCATTCCACTGCTCCACCTCCCTCTCTCCTTTCTTTATAACCACCACCCTCCTCCACTCCTCTCCCACCTCCACCCACTCCTCCACCTCCCTATCTCCTTTCTTTATAACCACCACCCTCCTCCACTCCTCTCCCACCTCCACTCCACTCCTCCACCTCCCTCTCTCCTTTCTTTATAACCACCACCCTCCTGCCCCCTTCTTCTCCCACATCCATCCAACTCCTCCATCTCTGTCTATTTTATTTCGTAATAAAACCGCCGGTATATATATATATGTATATATATATATATATATATATATACATGTATAACATCTGAGCAGGTCTGGACGCGGTAGTGACCAGACACAGCTGGTATCAGGGTGGCCAGGAGCCACTCACTGGTGGCACCATAGTGGCAGAAGCAGGAACTAACTCCTATGACAGTAGGATACTAGGTAATAACCAATATATAGAAGAGAACTGATAAGTGGTAGTGTCCTTGTTTATATTCCCATAATATATAATAGAGCCCATATATATATATATATATATATATACATATGGAATTGAATGTCATGTGTCAGTGCGATTCTACTTTAAGGTGGGGAGGTTTAATTTCGAAATAGATTCGCTTGGGGGGGGGGGGGATTTGGGGGGCATTTTTTGGTGGTGGGATTGTATTTCGTGACACCGGCCGGGGAAATTGTGGATTGTCACCACAATATATAGATAGCCAGCAGCGGATGAGGCTCCGCAATGTCACGTGATACACTGGCTACTTACTACTGGACCAAGTACACCGGGCCAAATACCCTATAAATACTAAGACGGCTCACTCCCTATCTCTTCCATGGTAATGTAAATTTCGCAGTGCCACCCACCTTGTGGTGGGTTTGATCAGCCCGGCTGCTGGTTGGTGTGTCACATGTAAACACATACAATTATATTATACATGAGATAGCTAAGTATGAAGACACATCAATATGAAATTGCTATGAACAAATACCCATCATCATCAGCATCATCATCAGCAATGCCATCATCACAGATCTTTCACATTCATATATACATTTATACATATAATATAGCACCTGTTTAACCAAGAGAACAGCCAGCGCACCAAGTGGTGCGTTTGATCATTTTGATTACACAGTACAGGCTGAGTGAGCCATCTTAGTGTTATAGGGTCTTTGACCGGGCACTCAACAATACCTACTGATGGCAAGGTTTGTTGCTTGTTTGTTTGTTGGGGTTTTATCTTCTAGCAAGATCTATGATCACATCAGTCGGGTACCGACTTGAGCAGTGCACACTCATGGCGACGACTTTATAGTGCTGCCCCGCTGAGAGTTCAGGCCACTGGGACCATGACCATATATCCCACTCATTCACATTATCCTGATAGGGAGCTAATCAGTCCTTCTCCTATCCTAATAATGCCGAGCGCCAGGTTAGGTAGCGACATGTATCAATCTTGTGAGTCATTGTTTTGACCCGGCGGGGATTCAGTGGGTGAGTGGATGAGTGGTTGAGTGAGTAATTGAGTGGGTGAGTGAGTAAGTGAGGGAGGGTGGATCGGTGTGCTACTGAATGATTAAATGAGTATGTGAGTGGATGAGTCTGTGAGTGGATGAGGGGGTGAGTGAGTTATTGAGTGGGTGAGTGAGTGAGTGTGAATGGGTGATCATTGAGTGGGTTAGTGAGTGGGTGAGTGAGTGGGTGAGTGAGTGGGTGAGTAGGTGAGTGAGTTTCTGAGTGAGTGAATGAGCGAGGGTTGATGGGTGTGTTGGTGAATGATTAAATGATTGTGTGAGTGGATGATTGGGTGAGTGGATGACGGGGTGGGTGAGTTGTTGAGTGGGTGGGTGACAGACTGTGGATTCGTGTGTTACTGAAAGATTATATGAGTTAACAGTTTAAAAAAGTTACACCCTGCTAAAGTAATGAGCGACATAATATATTGATCTATAATATTTTGCATAAACTCGAAATGATCTATTATGCAAATTTAAGTTAAGCTAATGTAGTAGTCTGTACATGAGCTCCACTACCATGCAGTGGTGGCAGACACTACGCCGCACACCTACGCAGTTACACTGAACTGCGCTAGGTGGTGGCATGCTAGCCACCGGGCAGAGCCCCAACTGGGCTGCCCTCTACTCAGTGTGGCTAGCACACACCCCCACCCACCTATAGAGGCAACGTGGGACCTGGCATGTTAGGGGCGGGTCAGTTGACTGTTGACGCCACGGAGATTGGATAGGTTTTGTAATAAACCAGTTGAAGCGTACTGTTACTCAATCTTGGCAGTGTGGGAGACCGTGGGCTATCACACTAAGTTAAAGCTGCAGAGTCTGATGAATGCGTCAACTTTTCAAAACCAAAACACTTACCTAAATTTGATCCTACGTATCAAAATTAGATATGTGTGCACTTATTAAGCATTTGTCTCTGCATAGAACTATTAGAAGGCAATAGTAAGCCAAGTTAATAGAACCTGTTTCTGCTGAAACCTATCATTAATTTGCCATGTTTTGACTTAAAATATCTCCAAAGTTAGCCATTTAAAATAAAAGTTACTTCAAACTGAAGTGATTGATTGATTGATTGGTGGTTGTTTTACGCCGTGTCGGCAGCATAGGCCATATTCACGGGGAGGCAAGCTGAAGTAAATTAGGTTAAAATGAGCAATCTATTGTATTTATTTAAGAAAATTGCCGAAGCTCACAACTATCAGACAATGCAACTCTAAGTCAAATTAACTTTAAGGTAACACTAAGTTGAAACTGTAAAAGATAATCCGAGAATAGACTACATCACGTTTCCAGCGGTGTGGTGCATTGTGGGATGCGTCAGAGCAAAACAACCCCCCCAGAAGCACATGGCACATGCTAATACACTGGGTGCAGCTATGAAATGTGCTAGTTTCAGCTCATTTCAGCTCTTGTTTGAAACATAGAATGTAATGTATGTAGTTATCCGAACACCCCCACGTCAATACCGCGTGACGTCACAAGGATCGGTTCTAAATAAAATCAGTTACGGTACAGAAATCACGGTGTCGACACGTCTTTTACATGGTGTCAGATGTGGCGGATAAGGCTATCTAAATGGCGCTTTCAGGATTAAAACCGCCCGGACCTTTAATGTTGGACGAAAAAATGTCAGTTAATTGGAGGACATGGATACAATCTTATGAAATATATGCTACTGCAGCTGGAGTGTCGACGAAGTCGGAAAGAGTTCAATGCTGCGTATTTCTACATGTCGCTGGCGGTGAGGCGCAAAAACTTCACCGCACGTTTGAACTCGACACTCAGGATAAAGACAAAATGGCACCGTTGATCCAGGCTTTCACTCAGTATTGTGAAGGTAAAAATAATATTACAGTCATACGGTATGAATTCAACTCCTTCAATCAGTCCAGTGAGGATATGGACATGTACATAAGGGAGTTAAAACATAGGATTCAATACTGTTGCTATGGCACACTTGAACATTCTTTGCTGTGTGATCGCATTGTATGTGGTATACGGGATGATGAGCTACGGAATAAGCTATTACATTCTCCAACCCTGACATTGGAGGATTGCATACAATTATGTCGACTCAGTGAAGTCAAGTCGACTCAAGTAACAAAACTGGGTACTAATCAGGTCGATGCAATGTCTGCTAAATACAACACTGGAAGCAGAGCGAGTAACCGTCCGTCGTCATGGATACGCGCATCAACAAGTCGATATAACCATGGTTCGACTATGGCAACTGGAAGATGTGGACGGTGTGGGTACAATCATCAACGGGGGAGCTGTCCATCCAGAGGAAAAGAGTGCTCAGGTTGTCATAAACTTGGCCATTTCGTCAAGATGTGTCGATTACTGCAACGGCAGTCGAATACAGCTCCTGTGTATGAACTGGGCATCGAGCAAGACGACGTCCGGACGGAGGAGGCCGTACAACAAGAGGTCGACGATTACGATTTGTTTGTCAGTACAATTTCACAAGGCAACATCCCTGACCAGGATATGTGGCATGCTGAGTTAATATTAAATGATCAGGAAGTGTCTTTTAAATTAGACACGGGTTCCGAGGCGAATGTGTTACCAAGGAAGGTGTTCGACAAACTAACTGCGACGACTTTAAATCAGTCGAAATGTCAGCTTGTCACATATGGAGGACATCGTATACTACCTGCTGGAGAAACGACAATGAGAGTCCGTGGAGTAGATTTGCTGTTTCAAGTAACAGATGTTGGATGTGCAATTCTAGGCAAACGTGCATGCGTTCAGTTAGGACTCTTAACAAGACTCGACACGTTGGAGGCGTTACCTAGCATGAATACAACAAAGACAATGGTAAAGTCATATTCTGATGTTTTTGAAGGTTTAGGGTTAATTAAAGTAAATGCAAAAATTTAAATTAATATGGATGTACCTCCTGTAGTAGATCCACCCCGTAGGGTGCCATTGGCAATTGTTAATGATGTACAAGCTGAGCTAAAACGTATGTTAGAATTAGGCGTTATTGTAAAACAAATAGAGCCTACACCTTGGGTAAGTTCCATAACAATTGTTCGTAAGCCTAACAAATTGCGTACATGCCTAGATCCGACCAAATTAAATAAAGCTATATTACGGGGGCCGTACCCCGTCAAAACGATAGAAGAAGTAGTTGCACAAATACATGGCGCAAAATATTTTTCAGTTTTAGATGCCAATAGCGGGTACTGGCAGATTGAGTTAGATGAGGCCAGCTCTAGGCTATGTACATTTAACACACCTTGGGGGAGGTTTCGGTACACTCGTCTGCCGTTTGGTATTAAAACGGCAGGTGATATATTTATTCAAGAAATGAACGACATACTGGTAGACTTGCCAGGGGTTCATGTTATTTCAGGTGATATATTAGTTCATGGTGTCACTATTGATGAACATAACAACCGTTTGGAGGCAGTTTTGAGGCGTGCACGAGACGTGCACCTGAAATTAAACCCTAAAAAATCAAAGATATGCCAAACCAGTGTAAATTATGTTGGACATTTGATCACATCTGAAGGACTTAAACCAAATGCTGATCGAATCCAAGCTATTGTTGACATGCCGATACCAAATGATAAAGCTGCAGTACAGCGTTTTTTGGGAATTATAGGTTATGTTAGCAAGTTTGTCCCAAACATGGCACAGATCACAGAACCATTAAGACTGGTTATTAGAAAGGATATCGCATGGCACTGGGATTCGGATCAAGATATGGCTTTGGGCAGCTGAAGCAGTTATTGACCACAGCAGTATTTTAATAAGCAAGACAAAATTGTTCTTCAGGTGGACGCATCCAAGTATGGGTTAGGGGCTACTCTTTTCCAACGTAATCTACCAGTAGCAATGGCATCTAAAGCATTGGACAAAACACAAATAAGTTATGCCGTCATCGAAAAAGAATTACTGGCCATATGTTTTGGGTGTCATGAATTTTACGAGTATATATACGGGAATGAGATAACGGTTGAGACAGATCATAAACCCTTAGTTTCTATTATGCTTAAACCTATTCACGAATTATCAGCCAGAATGCAAAGGATGCGAATGAGACTTCAAAATTAAAACATTAATGTCAGGTACTTAAAAGGGTCAAATTTATTTTTTGCAGATGCTCTTTCCCAAGCACACACCTCAGATGTGAACCCGGAAAACCTCTATGATCAAGATATATCAGTACCAGCTATAAATATAAATATAAATATATTAGAAGAAGTTAAAAGACACACATTGTTAGATGCTGTACTGATAAAAGTAAAACATTTCACACTTAGTGGTTGGCCTGAAGGTAGAAAATCAATTGATCTTGATGTAACTCCGTATTTTACTTTTAGGAATGATATTACTTATTGGGATGGTGTATTATTGAAAGGTACACAGATAATAATTCCCAGAGTGCTGCAACCGAAGATTTTGGTAAAGTTACATGAATCCCACTTGGGAGTGGTCAAGTGCAAGCAGCTAGCAAGAGACAGTGTTGTTTTTTGGCCTGGATTGAGCAGCCAGTTGGAGGACAAGATAGCCAGATGCCCCATCTGCCAGGAATTTCGGAATTTGCCTCCCAAAGAACCTTTAATTAGTCACTCTATAGAGGATGTACCATTTAGCAAAGTCGGAGTGGACTTGTTCCACGTTGATGGAAAAAATTACCTTCTAGTGGTCGATTATTATTCAAAATTCCCTGACTTTATGGAATTATTGAATACGTCCAGTAAAGACGTTATCCGTGCTTTAAAACAAACTTTTGCCAGATTTGGGATACACAAGTTTGTTGTGTCGGATAATGGACAACAATTTGCAAGTCAAGAATTTCACACATTTTCTTCTGAATATGGTTTCATCTCAGTTTTTACAAGTCCCATGCATGCTCAGAGCAACGGACAGGTGGAACGTCATGTCCAGACCATTAAACGTATGATAAAAAAGTGCTTTAAGTCTCAGGGGGATGTGCAGATCGCGTTACTTAATTACAGAAACACCACCCTAGTGGGCGTTGGTGCATCCCCTGCACAATTATTAATGTCTCGTCGGCTTCATGATAAGTTACCAGTTTTAGACCGAGCACTCAAGGCTTTACAAAAAAAGGCTTTACAAAAAAAGTATTTTGACAAACATGCAGGTAAGACACACCCTCCACTGGTACAGGGTGACCATGTTCGTTACCGAAGCCACACTAACGAATGGAAACGGGGGACAATTCTAGAGAAACATAACAGGGACGAGAGGGCCTATGACCTAGTAAATGAACATAATCACGTGTTAGGCCATAATAAGAAATTCCTTTACAAATGTAAAAATATCAACAATGACACTCAACAAGTGATACAAAAAGTTCTGTCGTTCAACCATTACAACCAAACAATACTATAAGTCCATACGTTACAAAATATGGTAGTCATTACGCCACCTGACCGGTTTTAGGTCAATATACCATGATTGCATCGATATGTCTGTAACCATAAAGAGTGTAATCAAATTTTGTTTTACTCATGTCAAATATCCAAACAAGCGCCCACTAAGAACTGTATGTCAATATGTATTGTAATAAGTAAGCATATAGTACCATTAGTGTTCCAATGGAATTGTTTTACGATAAACTGATAACTCATTCTTAGTCAATAAAATCAATGGCATGATGTACGTTATGACGTTCCTTTGTCATGTCGTCGTAGGGCTGGTCGCATACAATGTCCTGGAGATAATAAATGCATGTATTCACGTTTGATATATTATAGGTATGTTCACTTACCGTATAATTGCCGTTATATCACTTTGAAACCTGTTAATCCCATCTATGTATATATTCATGTACATGTTATTAAATGAAATGCTTATAACCTTGAACAATGCAATGACAAATATAACGCCACGCAGTGGGTCATACAAAGAACAGACAAGACAATTGTATACTTGTAAGAAGTGACATCTATATTCACAAATAAATTATATGTAAATGTTCCACACTGATTATACATGTCAACTAATGTGCTGTTAAATATAGATAAACATGCTTGTTGCGTTAAGGTTAAATATTAATGTATTATATATATATAATGTCATGTTATAGTATTGTAGTTGTTGTTATCGACAATGACATTTTCATTATCTTAAAGTAACATTTGCTCACACGTGGACTGTTTGAACAGGTTCGCATGTTGTTAGCATATTTAGTGCTTCTTTACAGGACAGGAGGGGATAGGAAAGTGACGTTTACGTAGGACAGTTAAGAAGCTATTCCAGTTAGGTATCGTTATCAAGGAGTTGCTGTATTAAACATGGTGAATGCAATAACATTAAGCCAGATAGCTGGTATACTATCTGGTATACTGCACCAGGCTGTCATTAGGTGATAAGTTATGTTATTCGGTGATAAGCTATGTTATTCGATACCTATTGTAAAACGGGAACGTGTAATGTATGTAGTTATCCGAACACCCCCACATCAATACCGCGTGACGTCACAAGGATCGGTTCTAAATAAAATCAGTTATGTTACAGAACTCACGTTGTCGACACGTCTTTTACATAGAATACCAACTAAAAAAATATATATAATACATTAAGATATTAATCTTTTATCCGGCATTGCATTTACATCAATATAATCAAGACATCTTATGCCATGTGCATTTAGAGTTAGACAAATCTAGGCACTCAGACTCGTGTTAGAGCCATAGCCAGAGTCAGTTTTACTTATTTTATTCATGTTTTTATTTATATCCTATGGTTAATGACATATGTAGAAATAGAAAATGAATAGGGTTAATCAGATATTGGTTATATATTTCTCTGAAACAAGTTTTTGTTGACATCAGCCTGTAAAGTGTAAACATCAGCCTGTAAACATCAGCCTGTAAAGTGACTGAAATTGTATGTTTCTTAGCTCAAAATGCTTAATTATGGAGAGTTCTGTCTTAATCATATTCATTATATTATTATATTGCATCCTTCCATCCATTTTTGTGCCAAATTGTTATGTATTACTATTTATTTTGAATAATATGCCTGTTTTGTCCTATGTGTATCGGCAAACTCAATGGCCGTATGCCATACTCAATGCATTGTCAATGGCAGTGAGCAATCTCCATACAAAAAAAGTAAAATATTGATAAAACCACACCACCTAGACACAAACCACTTGGAACACATATAGCAAACATGTTTAAGAAAAAGATTATATTAAATTGATACAGTTAGGGTTTGGGATTTCTATTAATTTTGAATAATACTGACGTTTTTCACTGCGCGTATCTGCAAACTCAATGGCCGGACGCCTTTGCTTTGCTCCCAAGGCCGTTTTCAGCACATGCGCAGTCGGAACCGTAATGTAGTCTATTCTTTTTGTTTAAATGAGAATATAGTGGTGGGACAAAAAGAAATACAGAGACGGGAAAAGGAGAGAGTGTGTGTCAGCAAGGAGAGCTGAGACGAGGGAGGAGGAGGGGGAGAGAGGGACAGAAGGGGGAGAGTGCAAGACGATCGGTGCGATGAGGAGTAGGGACTGGGTCAGAGACTGATTGGTCCTACAGGTCAGACCGGAAGTCAGCAGCTTCCTTCCTGTTGGGGCCACCTAGAGGAAAGGACGCTCTGGTGACGTCACTGATCAGACCAGCCGCTCGGTGCACGACGTCGCGACAGTTGCCGAGAAGTGCTCGCCCAATCAGATTAAAGCACGTGATCACATGACTATATTGGTGTTAATTAAATCGCAGGACTCGCGATGTCTCCATCTCTCTCTCCATTTCCCCCCTCTTTTCCCTCTCTATCTCCCTCCTCTGTACTAATCTCTCTGTATCCCTACCTCTCCCCACTCTTTCTCACCCTCATTCATCTTCTCTCTCTCTTTCCTTTTGTCTACCCCTCTCTCTTTTTCCCTACTTCTCTCCCTCCTGCTCACCCTCTCCCTCGCCCCCGCTCTCCCTAACTCCCTCTCTCACTCCCGCTCCTTCTTTCCTTCCCCTCGCACCGCCCCTCTTTCCATGCCATCTGTCCCTCTCTCTCACTCTCTCCCCCTCTCTCTCCCTTCCTCTCCCACACCCTCCTTCCCCCATCTCCTTCCTCCTCTCCCTCAGCCTCGATCTCCATTTCCCCCTCGTTATCTACCTCTCTCTTCCTTGCTCTCTCTCCCCGCTCTCGCTCTCTCTCCCTCTCTCTCCCTTTCTCTCCTTCACCCTCCTTCTCCCCTCTTCGTCCCCCTCTCCCTCAGCCTCGATCTCCATTTCTTCCCTCTTTATCTACCCCTCTCTTCCTCTCTCTCTCCTCTCTCCCTCGCTCTTTCGCTCTCTCCATCTCTCTCCCTTTCTTGACCCCCCCACTCTGCCCCTCCCCCTGTCTCCCTCCCCAGTTCCCCTCTCCCCCCTCCTCTCCCCGTCCATCTCCTTCTCTTCTCTCTACCCATAATCTTGCTCCTTATAATAACTCCCTCCCCCACCCCTAAGTCCACACTCACACTTCACAGTAGTGCAAAGTCTCCGCCATTGATAACACGCTAATCTAGATTGCCTAACGTGCACCCTTTTATCGCAGGGCGGGGTGCCAGTTTGATCTAATAGCCTTATTGGTAATGAGTCGATCCCACTTGAAAGGCTTTTCATTTAGCAAAGTCTGCGGGGCGTTAATCGGGTGTAATCACGTTGAAGGCGTATCTCCATTGTAGCAGCTGAGGCAAGCCGATTTAAACTTACCAGGAGTGGGAGACAACAAGTAGAATCCTAACATAATACAGTATAACCCCGTTAAACTAGCTCGGTTAACCGAAACGATCGGTTAATCCAAACTTTTTTCGGCGGCCTGGCAAAATACTACCATTTATCATATACAAAAGTTGGTTAAACCAAAGTCGGTTAATCCAAACTATCGGTTAATCCAAACAAAATTGTTGGGCCCCATGCCACTTCCGGTACGGTTAAATAAAACATTCATGTGGTTATAAGGTCATCTGAGACCCCACTGACTTTTTATATGATAAATGGTAGTATTTTGATGGGCTGCTAAAAAAAAGTTTGGATTAACCAATCGTTTGGTTTAGCCGAGCTTGGTTTAATGGGGTTATACTGTATATAGATAAAAAACAAGGTGTCCACATGGATTGTATATTACATGTGCAATACACACTTACTCAAAATCAAAGTCAAAGCCAAAGCTCGGTTAAACCAATGATCAGTTAATCCAAACAAATTTCTATGGTTCGTTTGGTTTAACGAGGTTATACTGTAGTCGTCACCTCCCTCACTAAAGTATCCACCACACACTCACACACATATACACATGCATGCACATGCACACGTAGGCACGTACACATATACACATACATGCACATACATACACAAATACATACACACATACATATACAGACACACACCCCTCTTGATATGACATTAGATATTGCTAGAATGCAAAACCCCCAAAACAAACATACACGCATGCACACATACAAACATATACATACATGTACACACATACCTATGCCCTATTACCGTCTATTATCACCGGACGTAGTGGCCCAATGGGTAGAGCGCAGGCTTCCCATACGGAAGGCCTGGAGTTCGAATGCCAGCCGAGTCAAACCAATGACGTACTGAATTGATCCTTGCCGCTACCTAGCCTGGCACTCAGCATTACTAGGATATGGCTCAGTATCAAGATAATGTGACTGAATAGGATATTAGGTCATGGTGACATTACACACTCATGACAGCTATATAGTGCTGCCCCACTGGGAAATCAGGCCGCCGGCACCATGACCCAATATCCCACTCAGTCACATTATCCTGACACTGAGCTAACCAGTCCTTGCCCTATTCTATTAATGCCGAACGCCAGGCTAGGAAGCGACAAGTATCAATATTTTATAAGTCATTGGTTTGACTCGGGTGGGATTCGAACTCCCGAATTTCCGCACGGGAAGCCAGCGCTCTATCAATTAGGTTGGTGCGAAAATAAGACCCCCCCCCCTCTCCCCGCTTTGTGGGCAGGGTATTTGGAACGGTGAGGTGTCCGTCTGTCACTAGGTGAAGAGAACCAAATTAGAACTGTACAGCGAGGTGTCACCTAATGAAAAAAAAAACCATCAACAACTAAACAAATTACAACTGTGCAGTCTTTGCAACAATGAGGTGTCTGTCACCAGTTGAAGAAAACCAAATTACAATAAAGCCGCTATTCAAAACTTTGACGATAATCGAGGCGAGGAATGAACTGGCTTAATTTAAAGTTGCATAGTCCGATGGTTTTGAGTTTCTCTCATTTTCCGAGATAAATATATTCGGTTGATCGTTATAATCTACATTACTTTATTATGAAGTAACTTTTATTTTAAATGGCCAACTTTTGAGATATTTGAAATGAAAACATCCCAGATTAATTTTGGCAAGCACGCCAAAACTCTAACACCATAGGCTTATGCAATAACAGGTTAAATCTTTTTAAAATGTGGCTGCAAATGCCTAGTAAGTGCATTAGTACCTAACATAGATATGTAGAATCAAATCTAGATAATTCTTTTGGTTTTGAATGTGTGATGCGTCATCGGACTATGCAGCATTAACTTAAAGTTGCATAGTCTGGGGCCGTATGCACGAATCGGGGTTAGGCTTAGCCAGAGTTAAGGCACTAGCTGCGGTTAGCTACCTCGGGGTAGTGGGGGGTTTGAGAAATGTGTGAATCGGTATGCACCAATGTTTTAGCCGCTGCGGATAGCTAACCGTGAGTTTATTTATAGATTTGGGAATTCCCTCGATTTGACAATATGAATAACACTACCAATGTGGCGCGGGCGTTAATATCGGTTCGAATTTAGGGGTAAATTGATAAGATTTCACTTATTGTGTATGTAATTCTGTTAAATATGACAGCATTTAATAGATTTGGGCCTAATATATTCCCGCCGATATGGCGGCGACGGCAGCGGCCATGTTTAGTAGACGTTGGACAGTATGGATATTGACGTCGACGCGGCGGCGGCAGCGATTTGTTTACTTTACATTCGTTGATTCGACAATATGAATAATGCCACCAATGCGGCGGTAGCCTTAATAACAGTTCGATTTTAGGGTTAATTTGATTAAATTTCACTTATTGAGTATGTAAATGTGTTAAATATGAGCGCATTGAATAGATTTACACCCATACATGCACACTAACCGCACCGGGTAGGCCCTTACCCCACATCAAAAAGTGGTTTAGCTTAGCCTAGGCTAAATTTCGAGGTTAGCGCTAACACCGATTCATGCATACCGATTTCCCACATTTAGCCATGTGGAGCTAGCCTAGCCGCGGTTACGGCCCTAACCCCGATTCGTGCATACGGCCCCTGGTGGTTATTTTCTTAGATAACCGTAGTAGGTTAATTGCTATAATCTAATGTCCTTTAAGGCCCTGTCACACCTCACCGGATTGAGTATCCGGACAGAAACCGGACACTGTCCGTTGAAATACGGCAATGTACGGTTTATATATATGGTTGGAATCCGGCGTGTCAGTTATGTGTCCAGTGGTGTCCGTTGTGTACGGTGGGGAGTTTTGAACATGCACAAAACTTGTACTGGATACCGCCGGACTGACGTGTTCGGTTGGTGTCTGTTTTAAGTCTGTTTAGTCCATTTTGTCAGTTTCATATCCGGTATCCATCCGTTACATCTCCGGTTTGCTTCCTGCAGAGTCCGTTGACGGTCTTACGGGAATTCGGTCAGTATATGTTTTCGGCGTGTCAGTGATCAGTCCGGTATGTCCGTTTGACATTCGGTTGTCGCCCGGTTATCATCTGGTTATAGTCCGGTGGCTATCCATTCATGTCCGTTTCATGTCCGTTTCATGTCCAGTCATCCAGCATCCGTTGACGTGATAATGCCACATTTCGACACATTTCGATATATTTTGATACCGAACTCCACCGGACTAGACAATTCTTTTTCTGGTTTATGTCCGTTGCTCAATCCGGTGAGGTGTGACAGGAGCTTTAGTTTGAAGTAACTGTAATTTTACATGACTAACTTTGGATAAATCCAAAGTGTACGTATGCAAAATTAAAGCTGCCTAATTCAATGAAAGCATAAGCCTTTTAACCCCAAAACATTGACCTATATTTTATTCTATATATCCAACTTAGATATGCCTAGGTATACTTATTAAGCATTAGTTGTTCCATGTTTACACTTAAAATATTTCCTAGGTTAGCCAGGTAAAATCAAAGTTACTTTAATCTGAAGTGCGGTAGATTGTTTGTGATGCTCAGCAACACGGGTAATTTGGCATTCGATTGCCGCCATAGCCTCATAGCGTTAAGATAATACTTATGCTGCCACCTATCCAGTAATGGCGAAACTACCTTATGACTTGTGCGTCAGCGCCGACTATATATTCATACTTTAATACGAAACACTTGGCAAATGCTAACTTTAATCTTACTGACCTGCCATCTACAGTCGTCCGCTCGAACTATTGGCCTCAGCGCCTATATAAGGACTGACATGGCGGCAGTGAGCTCACTTCGACACGGCCACAGGAGGACACTAGCTGGCTTTGAACTGCCATCCCACCCACCCCTGCTAATATTTTTCTAGGGCTAAGGGTTAAAGTTTATTGACCTCATTGTGCTTATCTCATTGTGCTTATCTCATTGTGCTTACCTCGTTGAAACTTAATATGTGCATACTAGAAATCAACATGTGCTTACTAGAAACTTGTTATTTGAAAAGAAATAAATCCAACTTTAACTCATATGCGGTGTCGGTGTCAAATTATAACGAACAACCTAATATGTTTATCTAAAAAAAAAGACAGATACTCAAAACATCGGAATATACAACTTTAATGTTGGCATGCTTGTCAAAACACGGATCCCCTAATCTACAGTAGAAACAGATTATATTAAATTGAAATAGTATATACCCTTCTATCAGTTGATATCGCAACAAATGTTAAGCTGCATAGTCCGATGAAGCATCAAATTTTCAAAACCAAACCCATTATCTAGATTTGATTCTACATATCTAACTTTGATACTGATGCACTTATTAAGCATTTGGTGCTACAATTATGGGAATATTGAGTAAATTTAATAGAACTGCAGAAGCCTATGGTGTCAGACTTTTGGCGTGCTTGCCAAAACTAATTTGACATGTTTGCACTTCAAATATGTCAAAACTCAGCGATTTAAAATAAAAGTCACTTCAAACTAAAGTAAGGTAGATAATAGCAATTAATTTAATATATATATCTCAGAAAAATGTCAGAAACGCATAACTATCGGACTATGAAACTTTAATACACACACCAGTATCTAAGGTGAATATTTAGGTTTAAATCTAGCTAAATGTTTTGCTTTCGAAAATTTGATGCTTTCATCTGACTGTGCAACTTTAACAACCTTCCCAGCTTCCACTTTTTCTCTCCACTGCTCTGCCGCGCATGCGTCTCGCCATATTGATCCGCAGACGACATTGACGCTGATTTCCCGCGCGTCGCTGTGACTCCTTTTGGACGGTTTCCGGTCCGCTGGTTTCGGCCGTCGCCATCCGGACCTGTTATGTAGGGCCAGCGTATGTCCACTATGCTATCAATACCGCCGCTTGGTGTCGCTAGTGGTGTGTCGGGCATCTCTGCAAATATTTGCGCACACACCTGGTTACTAATGCATTCTGTAAATCCTCAGGAGCTGCTACTTCTACAGATATATATCTCGCCGTGAATATGGCCTATGCTGCTGACACGGCGTAAAGTAACCACCAATTAATCAATCAATCAACATATATATGCATATACTTGTGTGATACAATGCATCTTGTGAATATTAAAAAGCTACTACTATTCTATGGTGAGCGGCTTCTGGTTCGCTTGTTTCGGCCAGTCGCCCAGACCTGTTATGTACGGCCAGCATCTGTCCACTATGTTATCAATACCGCCACTTGGTGTTGCTACTGGTGTGTCGGGCATCTCTGCAAATATTTGCGCATGCACCTGGTTAATAATGCATCCTGTAAATCCTCAGGAGCTGCTACTTCTACAGATATATATCTTGCCGTGAATATGGCCTATGCTGCCGACACGTGTAAAGCAACCACCAATTAATTACTCAATCAACATATATATATATATGCATATACTTGTCTGATACAATGCATCTTGTGAATATTAAAAAGCTACTAATATTCTATGGTGAGCGGCTTCTGGTTCACTTGTTTCGGCCAGTCACCCAGACCTGTTATCTACGGCCAGCATCTGTCCGCTATGATATCAATACCGCCGCTTGGAGTTGCTAGTGCCGTGTCGGGCATCTCCGCAAATATGTGTGCATGCACCTGGTAAATGATGCATTCCGTGAATCGTAAGGAGCTACTACACATCTACTTGTTTGGTACAATGCATTTTGTAAATATTAAAAGGCTACTAGTACTTGTACTACTATTCTATGGTATGTTTCATATTACAGTATAACCCCGTTAAACCAAGCTCGGTTAAACCAAACGATCGGTTAATCCAAACTTGTTTCAGTGGCCCTTCAAAATACTACCATTTATCATATAAAAAGTTGGTTAAACCAAAGTCGGTTAATCCAAATTATCGGTTTATCCAAACAAAATTGTCGGACCCCAGGCCACTCCAGTATGGTTAAACCAAAGTAGTTATAAGGTCATCTGAGACCCCACTGACTTTTTTATATGATAAATGGTAGTATTTTGCCGGGCCGCTGAAAAAAAGTTTGGATTAATCGGTCGTTTGGTTTAACCGAGCTTGGTTTAACCGGGTTATACTGTATATACATAGAAAGACAATGATCAAAGTATCCACATACATTGTATATTACATGTGCAATAAACGCTTATTCAAAGTCAAAGCCGAAGTCAAAGCTTGGTTAAACCAATGATCGGTTAATCCAAACAAATTGCTAGGGTCCCTTCAAGTTTGGTTTAAGGGGGTTATACTGTATATATTATTATGTTATATTTTGTCATGCTATATCTTAACTTTTTGTTTTCATAGTATATCTTATCATACTGTATTTTATCATATTATACTAGCTTTAACCTATGCTGCGCATGTGTTAAGGCTAAGCTCTGCATCAATCCCATAACCAATATTGTGTTGAACTGTCATTATATATATTCACGTTCTCTGTCTATTCAGAAACTGTGTATATATCTACGTTCTCTGCTAGATTTTGGACTCGTACATGGTCCCATTTCAATATTGTGCTGCCATCTGGTGGAATCCATCTGTACCATTATGTGGTAAACCATATTGGTGGTGCTGTCTAATGGCAAAGTTAGCAACATTCGTGGTTACATGACTCAAAATGGGTGCCACTCTGGTCGAAATGACCAAAGTTAGTAAAAACCATCAAAATTAATATGAAATGTGTACGTAGGTTAAAAAAACCATGCTATTAACAACCCATATGTGGTGAAACATCAGTGGAGTACGATGATGCATGTCGGCAGCACTGCTTAATAGAAGAATAGTGATCAGAATTACCCTAAAACTTAACCATCGTTTGGTATAATATATAGACTAGCTTTATATATAATTACTGAATTTTTTCAGATACTAGATGTGCGTGCTAGTTCCCTAATCGGACACCAGGACGCCACCTCTCGATGGAAACAATGATTCACGCCTACAGGTAGAAAAGGTTTTGTTGGAAGATGGCAATGTAGTTGTACATACAGACTTGACCACTATTAGTAGGCATAGAGGTTAAAGGTCACACGTCATAAAAATCGTGCAAATTTGTACAAAGGCATGACAATTAGCATGCAGATAGCTTAACACGCATCAATTCATATAAGAATAGATACCCATCGCCATCACCATGGTTACTGGCCGGCATCATGAATTTCAAAATGGCCACCCTCAATAAACGAAATTTGTCATATCTCGGCTACTACGCAATGTAGAAACATGATATTGATGTCTAATATAACATTTTTTCAGGGTCAAGGAATCGACATGTTAAGCTATCTGTATGCCAATTTTCATGCTTTTGTCAAATTTTGTAGGAATTTTCCCCTAATCGCTGTGCTATGTCGACAATACCACTACCATTGCTACGATAGAATTGTGCCAGGTATTGAAAGAACTCTCGAAAGTAGGAGGTAAGGGGCTTTAACTACCACAAACCTTGGATATGGTAACTACTTCGCTACTGCAACCACTGCACTACTACATTTACTTTGGATTTTATGCATATACTAATTTCATGCAGACAGTATGCATGACCTTTTTACTAAAGTAAAACAAGAAAACATTTGAGCCTTTTTGAGAGCAGCTGGACTGTACCACCTCATATGGTTTACTAAATATATTCTATCAATTATTAATAAAACTTGTCTTTTTCTATGGGAATTTGTTTCCCTTGACCACAAACATATGATTGTGAGGTTTCTAATTTAATGAGGGTCTATTGGCACATAATTGATTGCCTGCTTTTACATGTAAAAGTGATGGTTTGAACAAGAAACAAACATTTCTCGCCGTGAATATGGCCTATGCTGCCGACACGGTGTAAAGCAATCACCAATCAATCAATCATCACTGCATTTACTCCACTACTGCGATTACTGTTTCGATGAGATTACAAGTAATAATCATTAGTTATCCAACAACAAAAACGCCAACATAACACTAAACAAACCCAAAAGTACCTTCCTTTATTTCATATTTGAATGGCGGGGAAATACGTGGCCTTCATTCAGTTGGACGAATTATTAGTTCGTCGGGACCGAGAGGTCAGTGGCCTAGCGGAGTGGTCCACAATTATGATGCTGCGTTACCAACAATTTACCGATCATTTCTACGAATAAATAACCACAATAAAAATATTTACCTTATTACTAATTATTAACAATAATGATGATTCATAGAGTGCACACAAACGCTTCATATTTCATTCAATCAAAGCTAGAAATAATGTGGGAGATGATGGTTGGTTTTGGGATTTAAGCAATTAATATTTCCTATTCACCTCTGGCCAGAGAATACAGGTTTCCATCCTACTTACCCTCTTTTGTCTTTTCTTGCATCTTGTAGGAAATACTTATATGTACATATATAATTTAAAATGTGACCATCCGAGCAGGTCTGGAGGCAGTAGTGACCAGACGCAGCTGGTATCAGGGTGGCCAGGAGCCACTCACAGGTGGTGCCATAGTGGCAGAAGCAGGAACTAACTCATGTGACAATAGGATAAGGGATAATAGCTAATATAGAGAAAGGAACTGGTTAGTGTTAGTGTCCTTGTTTATTTTCCAATAATATATTATAGAATATATATATATATTCCGCTGTAAAGTGAGTAGCGGTTACAGTGTGAAGTGGATGGTGGCGTCACGATCGGAGCTCAGGTTGTGAAGGCTGCAGCAGTAGATGACTAGTCCAGAATTCAGCAGTCTATGACTGAGTGAGTGCTGGGGGAAAGGAGGGATATTCCGGGTTATTATACTCATATAATTCTTATACAGCATATATGCATATACGCCGTTTATCACTCTAGTATGGGATAACGTATGTAACAATAGATACATAAAAAATAGCAAATTTTGGGACTAATTGCGGCGATCTACCGCCTTGTGGTTACAAATAGCTCCACAGGTGGCTCCCCTGCACCTGCTGATCCAACAGAACGCAGCTACCCCGCAGCGAATACCTATGTGACAAAACGCCATACTCACACAACAAATAATTCCCCACCAATTTATATTCGCATAATATATTAAACTGCCCTTAAAAGATATATATATATATATAGACATATGACACATATACATATATATATATATATTATCTATATGCAATTATGCAAGTATAGAGGCGGGTAAAGGAATTCCTATTATCATTCCTTATTACTTGCTATCCAATGTCATACATACTCTGTGTGTGGCCCCACCATTTTTTTTCCCTTGAAGATTTATACTGCCTATCATGGATAAGTCTGAATAGACTTGTTTTATCCATTAGACAGTTTGTCAAAAGAAAGCCCGAGCCTACACTTTTACCGAACCGAGGGATTTTTAACCTCCCACAACACATAGACATGGTATGAGAGCAACTGGCCTTTGATGACACTGTAAGTTATACACAGCGGTGGAAATCCAAATTGGTAGAGGTGGGGGCATAGGGAATCGAACCACTCACCTTCAGATTAGGAGTCCGACCTAGAAAAAAGTCAGACACTCTAGCCATTCTACCACAGAGAACACCACACAGCCTTCATCCACCCTTCCTCGCTATCCGTACAACAGGTGGCGCCGCCACCGGCGTTAATCCGAACCTGAGGCATATCACATACAAGGTGTCACAAAAAATGTATACACACTTTAAGAGCTGATAGCTCAAATGATCTTTGTTTCTTTTCAGATTTAGCACATTGGAATTAATAATGGTAGACAGATTAGGTTTTATGTCCTGGCAACATTTAAGGTCGCATCAGGCTGAGTACCAACTTGTGACAGTGCACGCTCATGGAGAAAAGAAGGGCGAAACGGAGAGAGAAAGAAAGAAGGAAAGAAAGAAAGAATGAAAGATAAAAAAGAAAGACAGCCAGAAAGAAAGAGAGAAACAAGCAAAGGGAAAGATTGAAAGAAAGAAAAGGAAAGACTGAAAGAAAGAAAGGAAGAAAGAAACAAAGAAAGAATAGGAAAGACTGAAAGAAAGAAAGAAAGAAAGACAGAAAGAAAGAAAGTTTCCCCGTGGTGTAGGTAAATAGTCACGAAACGCAGTTGAAGTCCAAAGACAGTTTAGGAGGGAGATTCTAACACTAGTAACACATCCATCTACGTGACTTACTGTCACTCCAATTAGAGACACACATTTTAAGCCGATAAAATTATTCAAAATGCCCACAAACCAAGAAAGGGTACTGGAAACGTATCATCAAAGTTCAAGAAAATCTGTCTGGCAAGCGAGTCGTGACATAGAAATTTCGACATAGTCTGTCCATCACATTTTGAAGAGCTGCCATTGTTTCTTAATGTTTATGATTCCATTGCCTCACATTATCAGCAGTGTCTGGACCAGAACAGATATCAGCCTGAAAACAGGCATTGACAAAGCAATTAAAAAATGTCTCTAGATTCTATTAGTATTACATTAAACAAATTAAATGTATTTGAATAAACACCTCCTTCATAATTATTCAAAGTGTGCAGGCATTTTTCTGAGGGGACACACTGTATGGATAGTGATAAGACTGTTATCGCGTGTACTAATCTCTGCAAGTGTCCTGCTACTACCCCCCCCCCCCCCCCCCCCTTCTGGGTGGGGTGGGTCCGGCTTCCTTCACCCCACCCCCCCATCCGGGGGCTCTACACGATACTCGCACTGAAGTTTTCTGCATTGTATTGTATTATATATATATCTATATATTTATATATATATATGTATCTATATATATACAACCTTATTATGCTAACAACTTCTAATTAAAATAAAACTATTCATTATTGAGCTGCCGTGATTGATGTTTATTTTGTTTTAGGGGGTGGTATTGCTAGGGATTGTTGTTGCGTGTTCCCGCGTTGCTATGTTCACATGTTGCTAGCTATGTTGTTGTGCTGCGGTGGGTGCGCCAGTCAACTTGTTAGTGACACGGGCCCTCAGCGGGTAGCAGCGTTCGGCAGTGGTCACGTGCCCGCCCGGCGTCGAACCTAATTGCGACTAATCCTAGATGTGGGCGACTGCTGGAGTGACCACTCCAGGGGTCGGAGGCAGATTATGGACACGCGCACGTCAGGCCGCCAGGCCGGAGGGTGGGGTGGTCGGGGGTGGCCTGGTGCGGGGTGGAGGGGGTGCCGCCCACCACGGAGCGGGCAACGGCGGGGAAGGGGTGGGGAAAGGCCGGGGAAAGGCCGGGGAGGGGCCGGGGGTGGGCGGGGATGTCGGGGGTGTCGGGGGTGTCGGATGTGTCGGGGGTGGCGGAGGTGGCGGGGGTGTCGGGGGGTATCGGAGGTGTCGGGAGGTGTCGGGGGGTGTCGGGGGTATTGGGGGGTTTCGGGGGTATCGGGGTGTCGGGGTGTCGGGGGTGTCGGGGGTGTCAGAAGTGTCGGGGGTATCGGGGTCGGGGGTGTCGGGTGTCAGGGGTGTCGGGGGTGTCGGGGGTGTCGGGGGTGTCGGGGGTGTCGGGGGTGTCGGGGTGGAGGGGGTGGCGGGGGTGGCGGGTGGCGGGTGGCGGGGAGTCGGGGTGTCGGGGTGTGGGGGTGTCCGAGGTGTCGTGGGTGTCGGGGGTGGCAGAGGTGGCGGGGGTGTCGGGGGTGTCGGGAGTGTCGGGGGTGGGGGGGTGGCGGGGTGGCGGGGGTGGTGGGGGTGGCGGGGGTGGCGGGGGTGGTGGGGGGGGGGGGGTGGCGGAGGACTGCGAGGGTGGGGTGGAGGGTGTGCCACCTGCCATGGGGCGGGGAAGGGCGGGGAAGGGCCGTCGATGGGCCGGAGAAGGCCGGGGAGAGCCGGCGAGGGCCGGCGAAGGGCCACGCATGTGCCGGGGAGGGAAAAGGTGGCGGAGGAAGGCTAGGGGAGGGCTGAGAGGGCGGAGGAAGGCGAGGGCGGGGTGGAGGGTGTGCCGCCTGCCACGGGCGGGGAAGGGCGGGGAATGGCGGCGAAGGGCGGGGAAGGGCGGGGAAGGGCAGGGAAGGGCGGGGAAGGGTGGGGAAGGGCGGGGAAGGGCGGGGAAGGGCGGGGAAGGGCGGGGAAGGGCGGGGAAGGGCGGGGAATGTGGACTGTGGGGCGGGGGATGGTGGGGGTGACGGAGGAAGGCGGGGGGAGGGTGGGGGAGAACGAGGGATGGTGTCGGAAGGAGGGGGCAGGAGGTGGGGGTGGCGGGCGGAGGCGGGGGAGGGCGGGGGTGGACGGGGGATGGTGGAGGAAGGCGGGGGAGAGCAGAGGAGGGCGAGGAATGGCGGACGAAGACAGGGTTTGTGGGCGAGGTCGGTGAAGGGGGTGTAGGCGAGGTCGGGCGGAGGTAAGGCAGGGGGAGGCTGGAGAAAGGAAGGAGGAGGGTGGGGGAGGGCAGGATGCGGGAAGGCGGGGGATAATTGTGGGGGGGGGGGGGAGGGGGCGGCGGAGGAGGGCGGGCAGACAACAGTCGCAAGATAGATGTGTCAACGGTGTGTGCCAGGTGGGTGGTATGTATGTGTGGCTGGGTGGAGGGGGAAAATGGAGGGATAGGGGATAACAGTAGTTACTACTGTGTGCGCGTAGGGTGGGGTAAAGATGGGGGGGGGGGGCGAGGGGCGGGATGATAAAGGTTGTGGGAGGCGGAGAGACGGAAGGGATAGAGAGGTGTGAGAAGAGAGAGTTAAAAGGGGGAGACGAGGAGGAAGGGGAGGGGGTGGGAAGAAGGGTTGAGGATAGAGGGAGAGGGAGGGAAGTGGGGGGGGGGAGAAACATATGGGAAAGTGAGGGTTGAGGGAGGGGATATGAAGGTGGAGGGGATAGGAAAGGGAGAGGGGAGAAGTAACGGAGAAGGAAGGGAAGGGAGAGGATGGCGAGATGAGAGGAGGAAAGAGGGAGGGAAAAGGAAGAAAGGGGAGGGGAGAGGCAGGGGAGGAGAGAGGGGGTGAGGAGGGCAGAGGGAGGAAGGAGGAGGGAGGAGGAGGGCGGAGAAAGGGGAGAGGAGAGAGCAGAGAGGAGAGAGCAGAGCACAGAGAGGAGAGAGGAGAGAAGAGAGAGGAGGGAGGAGAGAGCAGGGAGCAGAGAGCGGAGAGAGCAGAGAACAGAGAGCGTAGAGAGCAGAGAGCAGAGAGTAGAGACGAGATATGAGAGATGGGAGGATAGAGGAGGGAGGAGGGAAGAAGCAGGAGGAGGGAGGAGAGAGGAAAGAGGAGAAAGGAGGGAAGAGGAGGATAGAGGAGGGAGGAGGGATGATGGGGATGGAGGGGGGAAGGAGGGAGGAGGGAGGGTGTGTGTAGTTGAATAACAAGTGGGTTGTTTTTAAGTGTGCGATTAAGAGTGGTTGGCATTAAATGATGGTACATGACGGGGTCCGTGAATGACTTGACTTGATAAATCAGCTCAATCTTTGGTTGAAGAATAATCTTCTGGTGGGACGGTTGTAGAAGCTGGGGGATGTCCTTACAACGATTAAATGACCAGTCGTTGGGGCGGCCCCGAATCACTCCGGCCCGGCGGTAGCACAGCACTTGTATCCAACAGATAGCAGCAAGGGTTTACGAGGAAGGGACAGGTAAAGGTGGGTTCAGCAGTTCCAGCAACAAGAACAAAGCGAGAGAAACGAAAGGTGAAGGGCCCCACCCAAGAAAACAACTCCCTTGATCAGGGAGAGCAGTAAGCCTGGGAGATAAAAAAAGGGTAGAGTATAGGAAAGAGAAATGAGGAGAGTTGAGCCAAAGACACGGACAGAGTAAGAGTAAAAAGTGAAATGCTGGCAGGATCCCCCTCCTGGAACTCTTTTCAAACAATATCAAGGAGGAGCATGGCCAGCAGAGAGCAGATAGAGAGAGGTGTGGATGGAGTGCGGTCCGGATAGCAAGTCCCTTAAATAGGCTGGTTACCCAGTGCGTGCCGCCAGGCTGAATGCAGGGGGTCGCCGGGACCTGGAGAACACTTTTAAGTGGTTTGTTTGTTTCACTCACAGCAGGGCAGGATTCAGAGTAGAAGGCAATACATGGTGACAGTCAATGATGTTAGTCATATTAGTTGGTTTTGGGGGTTTTATTTCCTGGCAACATATATGGTCATATCAGGACGGGTACCGACTTGTGACAGTGTGCACTCATGGTAACTTTATAGTGCTGCCCCACTGGGATACCAGGCCACCCGTAACATGATCTGATATCCCACCCCACTCAGTCACATTATCCTGACACTGAGTCAACCAGTCCTTGCCCTATCCTAATAATGCCGAACACCTGGGTAGGAAGCGACAAGTATACATTTCTTAGTTATTGGTTTGACTCGACCAGGGTTTGAACCCGGGAGACGGATGCTCAACTTATTCAGCCATCCCGTTCGGTTTGTTAGTCATATAAATTATATTATATTATGTCTCCGTGATCTCGCCGTGAAGGTGGCCTGTGCTGCCGACACGGCGTAAAGCAACCACCAATCAATCAATCAATCAATCAATCAGTGTATCCGTGTGTCCTGATGGTTGTGGGATGACGGAGGGCGGAGAGGGGTGGGAGGGCTGGAGGGCGGGGAGGGAGTGGAGGGCGGGGAGAACTGGGAGGGCGGAGAGGCCAAGGATGGCCGGGATGGCCGGGACGGCTGGGAGGGCGGAGAGGGATGGGAGTATTGGGAGGGCGGGAAGGGTTGAGAGGGCGGGGATGGCTGGGATGGCAGGGAGGGCTGGGATGGCCGGGAGGGCCGGGAGGGCGGAGAGGGCGGACAGGGCGAGGATGCCCAGAGTGGGGTATAAGTAATGCAGGTGACTGGGCTCCCACAGCCAGCCAATCAGACACCCTCTACAGCCTGGGTGGCGACACCCTAATAGGGGGCAACTGTCACTCAACCCCCAACTGCAAGTGGTGTCCATAATGTATGCAGGATGGCTGGGTGCACTTGCCCATCGGCCCTGTGGTAACAGGTAGCTGCAGACAGTTACAATAAACATATAGTAAAAATGCCCTTCCGCTCCACTTGCATTCTTTCTGGTGAATGGAGGGGACATTTCACTAATCATTAACCATCTATTAAATATGAACATCACATCACAATGTCGGTCACTATGTGTTATCACATTTTCCACATAGGCGCTTATGTCACACAGCGAGTGGGGCACCCATTGCTTCTCTGATACATAATCCTAGTCCCCACTCCGTCACACACGAATAGTAATGCTCTTTGCCAATATATAAATCCGAACCGAAAATCCGTATATTTTTCCAATAGGGCAGGTAACTGGTGGAAATCATCTACAAGACCTTTTCCCACAGAGCATGCTGAATAGTGAACTGCTACCCACTACATTAGTATCTCCACTGCCATCAGAGAACGAGTTGGTGGTGGACACCATTTTAAAAACCTTTACCACAGAAAATGCTGCACAGTGGAGCTACCCCACAACATTAGTTCTTACCACTGCTACTAGAGGGCGAGGTGCTGGTGGAAATAATATGATAAGGTAAATACTGACACAAGCTCTATGTTGCGACTGACTGATTGGTTCAGTGTCAGGATAATATGATGGCGTGGGATATTGTGTCATGGTGCTGAAGGCCTTGTCTCCATGTCATCAGTGTGCACTGTCACCCGTCCTGAGTGTTCCTAAGGTGCAAGGCCCCAACAAACAACACCTTATGCTAGGTACACACCTACCGTTTACGATGCGATTCGCGCATACGACCTCGTTAGTCGGTAGGTGGGTGCGGGACCATAGCACACCAGACGTCCGCGATTTGCGATTACAACTCAGTTTTAGGCCTTAAAACTGAAATCGCAAGCAATTCGAAAAACGAATCGGGACGATTGCAAATCGGGAGGTGCGTGCGGTCGGTCGTATCTTAAACGGTATATGCGTGCTAGCCGCCGACCGTTCGCGTCTGAGTTTTAACGATCAACGAATCGCCGGGCCGGAAAAAGGACGCGTGACAGTGTCTTAACCAAAATATTCTAATCGGCGGCTATATATTAATATTTTCTAATCGACGGATGTAAACTAAACAAATATGTAGCAGGCGCAAGGAAATTCCACCGGTTCGCCGGCTACATATTAGAACCAAATCTATTCAACGGCGGCGATATTAATGTTTTCTAATCGACGAATGTAAACTAAACAAGTACGTAGCAGGCGCAAGGAAATTCCGCCGGTTCGTCGGCTACATATTAGACCCAAATCTATTCAACGGCGGCGATATTACTGTTTTGTAATCGACGAATGTAAACTAAACAAGTACGTAGCAGGCGCAAGGAAATTCCGCCGCCGGCGATATTAATGTTTTCTAATCGACGAATGTAAACAAAACAAATAGCATTGCTACAGGAAACTGCTAGATGGCGCTGATGGCGACGTAGTTCGCGCAAAACCCACCAGGTGCGTGCAGCGCAGTCGCGAATCGGCGCAAGGAAAATGCTAGATGGCGCTGATGGCGAGGTAGTTCGCGCAAAAACCCACCAGGAGCGTGGATCGCAGCCGCGAATCGGACGTTATATGTGTGCGTCCAGTCAGTATATGTGCGCATCCCTTATCTTCGGTTTTAATCGCGATCGGGTCACGACCGGGTCGCGATCGGGTCACGATCGGGTCGCGTCGGGCGCAAAGTTTTAGTGCGCGAGTCGTAAACGGGAGGTGTGTACCTAGCATGAGTAATGTACATAACCTCACACACCCTTACCTCCAAAAACACCAACCCCTTTTCTGAACCAACATTTAGAAGGACTGATAGCATATATCGAAAATAAAAGTACTGCAGAAAGTAAATCGATGCTACCAACTACACGCAACTACACGCAAAAACCAATGCTAAATACAGTGTGTTTGTCACAACCCAGGATGATGAGCACCACCCTCTTACCCCCCACACTACACATGGGTACAAATTAAAGTGCCCCACAGAACCCACACCAAACACCCGACACCACGCATAACCTTATGGGGCTGTCACACTACGACGCTTCTCGCCGGCGACCCGTCAACGTGTGGTGTTTTTGGGCGATATTTGGTGAAATATCGAGAAGCTCTGGTGGCGCGTTATGGGCGCGTCGGTACACGTCGGTACACTATCCTTGACGTTGACGGTCGTCGGCGAAAGTCGGCACGCGTTATTGGTCGCTGAGTGTTTTGAACCTGTCCAAAACAACCCAATGACCACCAGCGCGCGCAAATATTTGGGTAAGGACGTTAGGCGCGCGTCGCGCTGCGTTGGACGCGCCGGCATAACGTTATGGGAACGCTAGGAAGACGGCGCGCGCGCGGGAGGGTCATTGCTCAGACGTTGCGGCAAACTGGGCCGTTTTTGTTTGATGCCCTAGCAACATTTAAGGTTAGATGAAGACGTCGCGCCAAACTTTTTTTTTTTTCCCCCCAGCGCGTAGACACACGTTGGCCGTGCGCGCATAACGCGCCGCGCTGACGCCGATCTTTTCCCCCAAACCGCCGAAAAGTTTGACGTTTCTCGACGCGCAAAATAGTACTTTCAACGCTGACGGGTCGCCGAGAGAAGCGTCGTATTGTGACAGGGCCATAAAATAGCAACCACGTTGATGCCCTATATACGGCACTCACTCACCAGTGATCTTTTATGCACCTTTCGTGACTAATTACCTACTCCACGGAGCAATTTTATTTCTCTTTCTTTCTTTCTTTCTTCCTTTCAGTCTTTCCTTTTCTTTCAGTCTTTCCTTTTCTTTCAGTCTTTCCTTTTCTTTCTTTCTTTCTTTCTTTCTTTCTTTCAGTCTTTCTTTCAGTCTTTCGTTCTTTCAGTCTTTCTTTCAGTCTTTCCTTTTCTTTCAGTCTTTCCTTTTCTTTCAGTCTTTCCTTTTCTTTCAGTCTTTCCTTTTCTTTCTTTCTTTCTTTCTTTCAGACTTTCTTTCAGTCTTTCTTTCTTTCAGTATTTCTTTCAGTCTTTCCTTTTCTTTCTTTCACTCTTTCATTTTCTTTCTTTCAGTCTTTCCTTTTCTTTCTTTCAGTCTTTCCTTTTCTTTCTTCCAGTCTATCCTTTTCTTTTTTTCAGTCTTTCCTTTTCTTTCTTTCAGTCTTTCTTTTTCTTTCTTTCAGTCTTTCCTTTTGTTTGTTTGTTTGTTTCTTTCTGGCTGTCTTTCTTTTTTATCTTTCCTTCCTTCTTTCCTTCTTTCTTTCTCTCTCCGTTCCCCCCTTCTTTTCTACATGAGCGCGCACTGTCACAAGTTGGTACCCGTCCTGATGCGACGATAAATGTTGCCAGGACATAAAACCCCATCAAATAAACCTGTGACAGTGCGCATTGTTGTCGACTTTATAATGCTACACCATAGAGAGACCAGACCGCGGGCACCATGACCCGATTTCCCACTCATGCTTCCTGATGACCAAACTTGATCGGCTTCTTGCCATACAGTTGTTTCAATAATGGAGATTGCAGTGAAATTGCACTGGACAATATTTGACATTAGATAAAAGACTACTTCCTATATGTGTCCTGACTACCTCTGCACCTGTACCCCAGCTACAGAGTGCTAATTCTGGTCACCCACACCTTGTCCTAATTAATAACCATGGTAAACCTCACCTTCCCCCAACAGACGGGCTGGGTGAATGAGGTGACCATCCGTCTCCCGGTTTGGTAGATCGTGGGATTCGAACCCACCGATTTGAACCCTGGTCGAGGTAAACTGGAGGGGTAGCAGTCGACACTGCTTCCTGCACACATATGGGATAGAGGGGGTGGGGTAGGGGAGGTTGGTTGTTGGAGTTTTACATCCTGGCAACATCTAAGCTCATGTCAGGATAGATACCGACTTGTGACAGTGCACACTCATGGTGACTTTATAGTGCTGTCCCACTGGGAGACCAGGCTGCCAGCACCATGACTTGATATCCCACTCAGTAACATTATCCTGATGCTGAGCCAGCCAGTTCTTGTCTTGCCTAATAATGATCAGTGCCTGGCTATGATTATGAAGTGACAAGTATACATTTTAAGTCATTCGACAAGGGTCTACCAAAACGGGAGACGGACGCTCAACTCATTCAGCTATCCCGTCTGGTTCCATTTGTGAGTGAGGGATATTCTATTTGTAGCAAAACACCATCATTATGCAGTAAATGAAACTAGATTTTCAGCGAGATGCAAATTACAGCATTTCAATAATCTCTGCATATTGCCTAGATTTAAACACTGATTTACATGCATATAGATTAAAATTTGCGGGAAGCTAAGCAAAGATATACGCATAAATAATTATATCACTGCCAATCGAAATTGGAGTATATATATGTATAATATTATGTGTCCATATATATATATAGATATATAAAGGAATAGATATATTAGCTAAATGAAATATAAATAATAGTGGTGAGTAGAAACCCTGACCAGTGTAGTATACATCGCCTAGGGGCCGCCACCTAAAGGATTGGTTGGTTGTTGGAGTTTTATGTCCTGGCAACATCTACTGTCACATCAGTACGGGTACTGAATTGTGATAGTGCACACTCATGACAACTTTATAATGCTGCCACACTGGGAGACCAGGCCACCAGCCCCATGACCCGATATCCCACTCAGTCACATTATCTTGACACTGAGCCAACCAGTCATTGCCCTATCCTATTAATGCCGAGTGCCATTATAATATTACTGGGTTCGGCCGTCGTGAACACCAGATAATACTACAAAACTCTCCCCTTCACCTGTGATGCAGTCATACTAACCAATATTACCAAAGCTGTAACAAAGACTAAGGAAGAAAGGAAGACAAGTCACAAAGATAGACCGTGAGGACGTTGTGCTTTATTGGCATCAACTCCTGCTCACCTATCTGTGACCTATCCACCTTACCCCTCACCTTCAGTCCACACAGTATCTCATTACCACTTTAGCCTGTGTAGAGAAAGCAGTGCCTACAACCCATGGGACAGTAGTCCTATGGCTGACTACACACTCAATTGGAATATATGAATTTTGCTAGCATCAGACAGAGTGTCTGGGGTTCCTGCTCAAGAGTAGGTCTGTCTCACTCAAGAGCCAGGAGTAGAGTGATCCCTCTCCAGAGTGTCTGGAGAAGTTTCTTGAATAATTAATTAGAATGAGACTTGTGTGGTCATGATAGGCCAAAGGGGGTCAGGTGACCGGATCTCCCACAGCCAGCCAATCAGACACTCCCCTACAGACTGGTCAGTGCAATGCCCTAATATGGGGGAGTTGCCACCCAAACCAGCCTGCAGGGTGTGGCTCTAAGGAATGTGGTATGGCTGGTGTGCTTGGCCCTGGGTCCAGTAGGGGCAGGTAATTGTAGACAGTTACAATTAGATATATATATGTACATACCAAAAATGTCCTTTTTCTCCAATTGCATTCATTATGAATACATAGAGGAACATTTCATCAAACTTGAACTGCTTCTTATATAAGAACATCTCTTCATTAACTTTAGGCATCATGTATGAACATATATCTCACATAGCTTATATCATGTCATCATGTGAGTGGGTGGCCCCATTGCTTTTAGATTACATAACCTTCTGCCCACTCCATCGCCCAACAATAATAATGCTCTCTGCCAATATATAATTCTTTACCGAAAATCCGCATATTTTTACACCATGTAAAGGCCCTCTCACAATTCGACGTAACGACGTCAGCATAGGGAGAACGTGAAAAACGTAGAATTTCTCAGCGTAGTATGCAAATTTGGGCACAAGTTGAACATGGATGCAGTGTAGTTGACGAGAGCGTAATGTCGGTAAAGCATAGTGATAGCGTCATTCAATGAGAGAGGACAACTTCATTACGGTCACGGAACGTTATGTACGTTATTCCATCGCCAGAAGAACGTTACGTGACGTTACATACGTCATGACACGGTGGCGAAACGCTGAAGGTACGTTGGAAGTACGTTCGGCATACGCTCTCCTGACATTCTCCTGATGTTCTCCTGACATTCCCATTACGCCGCGTTGACGTTTCCACCGGCGTTAATGTGGGTCGACATAGTGGAATGTAGTGAGCACCGTTTGACTAACGTCCGTTTAACTTCATTGATGTTCACCGAACGTGTACAGAACGTATGGCGAACGTAAACCCTTACGTTCGAGTCACGTCGAAAGTTTTGAACAGGTTCAAAACCTTGAAGCGCTCCGACGTAACACAACATAACGTAACGTAGCTTGACGTTAGTCTAACGTCATTCTGATGTCATCATAACGTAACCCAACGTACGTCAACGTAATGACGAAAAGTGACTACGTCAGGCTCATGTCAGCTCGTTACGTTGTAGTGTGACAGGGGTATTAGGAAGCAACAAGTATATAGGAAGAAGCAAGTATAAATAAAACCTAGAAACATCTTTTGGCTTTGAAAATTTGATGATTCATCGGACTATGCAGCTTTAATAAGCACCCCATAGCATTTGACACCATTGGTTATAGTTATACACTCACCCACCCACTCACCATGACGTCATCTGTGTGCGTCCCATAAGGCCCGGTGGATACCCGACGATGTTACCTGTTAATCGGTGATAATGTGGAACCAAATGTATAATCAAGTGTACAGTTTCCATACGAAATATTGAGCTATATAGGTGCCGGACCTGGCATCAGCAAATGGAGTTTGGTTGTTCCTGTATTTGTGAGTTAGAATTATTCTTCTTACGATTCTTAGGTAGAGATGATCCCATTGGGAATCACGAGTGTCCACCGGGCATTACTGGAAGGTTGGGAATACGTGAGAGAGTGAGTTCCAGTGTTGCAAAAACAAAAACAAATCTTTTCATGTTAAGTATTTTTCCTCCTCCATCCTTTTCCCCAGAAATGGTTCACATGAATATTTATTAAAACCATATCACAAATCCATAATGCTGCCCCACTGAGAGGAGACTAGACTACCAGGACCATGAAACAATTTATCCTGAAACTTGGCAACAACAAGTAACACTTTTGTGTCAGTCATTGGGTTCCACTCAACTGCGGTTTTTGTACCTAAGACTTTCCACACAGGAAGTAGGCAATCACTATTACCAATTCTGGCATTCTGTCCGGTGATGATGATGATAGTAATAATAATCAAATGTTATTAGAGTCAACGATGTTCCGGCCAGATGAGAATAGATTCATATATACTATAAGTACACGTATTCTGATAGTACAATCAGCAGCAGCCCAAGGCAGCTGAAATGACAATAGGATTTAAATTAACGCTGCAGAGTCCGATGGTTTTGAGTTTCTGTCATTGTCTGAGATAAATATATTCGGTCGAGTGCTATAATCCACTGTACTCTAGGTTGAAGTAACTTTTATTTTAAATGGCTAACTTTGGAGATATCTGAAATGCAACTTTCCTCAATTAATTTTGGCAAGCACGCCAAAACTCTGACACCCTTGGCGCTAGCAGTAACAGGCTTTATTAAATTGCCTCAGTATCCCCTTCTAAGTGGTGACAAATGCTTAATAAGTGCACCAGTATCTAAGTTAAATATGTAGAGTAACATTTGGATAAGTGTTTTGTTTTTGAAAATTTGATGCTGTCAGTGTCAAGTGCAGCTGTCAATGTCAGGTGCAGCTATCAATGTCAGGTGCAGCTGTCAATGTCAAGTGAAGACACTGTAAAGACACCGATGGATATCGTTCTGATGCAGCTGTCAGTGTCAGGAGCAGCTGTCAGCGTCAGGTGCAGATGTCAGTGCAAGCTACAGCTGTCAGCTTCAGGTGCAATGTCAGTGTCAGGTGCAGCTGTCAGTGTCAGGTGCAGCAGTCGATGTCAGGTGGGGCTGTCGATGTCAGGTGCAGCGGTCAGTGTCAGGTGCAGCTGTCGATGGCAGGTGTAGCTGCCAGTGTCAGCTTGGTCTCCCCGTGGGGAAGCAAACAGCTACATGAGTGTGCACTATCGTAAGTCGGTACCCATCCTGATATGACCTTTGATATTGCCAAGACGTAAAACTACAACAACTACCCAACAAAGTACAGGGCCTTTGCAGTGCCTTTGCAGGATCCCATTTTCGATGTACTACTTGTACTACCATGTAATGTGTATGTAAAGGTTCAGTCACACCTTACCGGACTGGGGAAACGGATAGAAAACGGACACTATACGGTGAAATATGGCAATGTAGGGTTTCTATACGGTACACATCCGGTGTGTCTGTTCTGTGTCCGGTGGTGTCCGGTGTGTACGGTGGCAAGTTTTGAACATGCACAAAACTTGTACTGGACACCGCTGGACTGACGTGTATGGTTGGTGTCCATTTAGTCCGTTTTGTCCGGTTCATGTCCGTTACCCATCCGTTGCGTCTCCGGTTTGCTTCCTGCCAAGTCCATTGATTGTGTTGCGGGAATTCGGTCAGTATATGTTTTCGGCGTGTCCGAGAACAATCCGGTACGTGTCCGGTCAATGTTCGGTCCATCCGTTTGACATTCAGTTGTCGTCCGGTTATCACCCGGTTATCGTCCAGTGGATATTTGTTAATGTATGTTCCTTGTCCTTTTAGCGTCCTTTTCGTATGGACATAAACATCAGAATCAAACCATCAAGAAGTACATTAAAAAAAATATTATTCCTATTATTATTTTGTCCGTTGCTCGATAACAATGTGATAATACGAAAAGTGGAATTGGTAAGAATAACAATTATTTTCAGGTAAAAATCTTGTATTTAAACTACATTTTTGGATTGGTGAATACGTGGTTTTGTGCCTGAACTCTTATTTTATTCTGCCGATTAAAGTTGCATAGTCCGATGGTTTTGAATTTCTGCATTTTTTCTGAGATAAATATATTAGATCGATCACTAGTGTCGTGGGGGGGTGATGAAAATAGGAAATATTGCACCTAGAGCGGGACTCGAACCCACATATCTTTGCATTCCGGGCCAGTGTGCTAACCATTACACCACCTAGGCTCCCTGATATCATCACACTATCCACACCTACCTGTCTATGTGGTTACTTGCCTGAGAGGTCAATGCAGACCACTACACTCGTCCCCTGGAATTGTAATCTTGTAATGCTTACAATTACATACATACAGGCAATGCACTAACACATACATACACAGGGTAGGTTCAACAACCATACAGCGCAAAGCTTGTACAGGATCCTGGTCACGGCAACCAGTGTCGTGGGGGTGATGAAAATGGGAAATATTGCGCCTAGAGCGGGACTCGAACCCACATCTCTTTGCATTCCGGGCCAGTGTGCTAACCATTACACCACCTAGGCTCCCTGATATCAACACACTCCCCACGCCTACCTGTCTATGTGGTTACTTGCCTGAGAGGTCAGTGCAGACCACTACACTCGTCCCCCTGGAATTGTAAGTCTTTTAATGCTTACAATTACATACATGCAGGCAATGCAACACACTTACATACACAGGGTAGGTTCAACAACCATACAGCGCATAGCTTCTACAGGATCATGGTCACGGCAACCAGTGTCATAGCGGTGATGAAAATCGGAAATATTGCGCCTAGAGCGGGACTCGAACCCACATCTCTTTGCATTCTGGGCCAGTGTGCTAACCATTACACCACCTAGGCTCCCTGATATCACCACACTCCCCACGCCTACCTGTCTATGTGGTTACTTGCCTGAGAGGTCAGTGCAGACCACTACACTAGTATCTATTTTACATTAGTTCAAAGTTACTTATATTTTAAATGGTAAACTTTTGAGATATTATGAGTGCAAACATGGAAAATTAGTTTTGGCAAGCTTGCCGAAAATCTGACACCATAGACTTCTGCAGAAACAGGTTCTGTTAAATTGACTCAATATTGTCTTCGACGCAGAAACAAATGCTTAATAAGTGCATCAGTATCTAAGTTAGATATGTAAGATCAAATCTAGATAATTGGTTTGGTTTTGAAAATTTGATGTTTCATCGGACTATGCAGTTCTAAGTCTTTTCTCAGTGCCTAAGACCATTGTTTGAGTGGTGGGACAACATTACTCTTAAAACGAATACACACACTTGAGCAACAACTATATTAAAACAAATCCATCATGCACACAATCAATGAAGCAATTTCTGTTTTACATTGAACCCATTTCTTTGCAGTAATGGTGATTCGATTTAGATCGTTGGAGTAGTAACACTGTGAAAATTAAGCTTTGCTGTGAGTTAGTTTTTGTTTGTTCAGTTAGAGTCTACGTGTTTATTATGCATGACTATCTATAATTAAGTCCGGTGGTGTTCGGGCAAGTTAAGTATCAAAATGTATTAAAATGTGTCAAATTGTTGTGATATCGAGTCAAAGGGCGCTGACCGAACGGACATGAAACGGACATGAAACGAACATGAAACAGACATGAACAGATAGCCAACAAATGATAAGCGGACTAAACGGACTCAAACTGGACAATAACTGTAGACTTCAATCAGCCGGCATCTGTTCCAAGTTTTGTGCATGTTCAAAACTTGTACCGGATCGGGCCGGATCAATGGATATGCAATGGATATGCAATGGATATGCAACAGATATGCAACAGATATGCAATGGATATGCAACAGATATGCAACGGATATGCAACGGATATGCAATGGATATGCAACAGACACAAACCGGACTTTGCTGAATATCAACAGACTTTGTTCGGTTTCTTTCCGTTTCCCCAATCCGGTGATGTGTGACAGCCGCTTTAGACTGGAAGAGGGGGTGTCTATAGTCTATATACTTAATTGTGTCAACATACAGGTTGCCGAAAATAGATGGTCACAGTGGTCGATGATCTAGACAGTAGAATGCCATAGCTGACAATAATAGAATATCGTAACTGACAAGAATACATCATAGTTGACAACAGTATAATATCGTTGCTGATAGGAGTCTACTATCGTAGCTGACAAGAGTACAGTACCGTAGATGACAAGAGTCCAACATCGTAGCTGACAAGAGTCCAACATCGTAGCTGACAAGAATACAACATCATAGCTGACAAGAATACAACATAGTAGCTGACAAGAGTAGAATATCGTAGATGACAAGATTCCAACATCGTAGCTGACAAGAATACAACATCCTAGCGGACAAGAATACAACATCGTAGCTGACAAGAATATAATATCGTAGCTGACAAGAGTAGAATATTGTAGCTGACAAGAGTCCAACATCGTGGCTGACAAGAGTCCAACATCGTAGCTGACAAGAAAACAACATCGTAGCTGACAGGAGTAGAACATTTTCGTTGGCAGGAGTAGAATATCGTAGTTGAAAAGAGTAGAATATTGTAGATGGTAAGAGTGCAGTATCGTAGCTGACAAGAATGAGAATGTAACATCGTAGCTGACAACAGTAGAACATATTCGTTGGCAGGAGTAGAATATCGTAGCTGTCAAGAATATTATATTATAGCTTGCAAGAATACATTATAGCTGACAAGAATGCAACATCGTAGCTGACAAAAGTAGAATATCTTCGCTGACAAGAGTAGAATATCGTAGCTGACAAGAGTAGAATATCGTAGCTGACAAGAATGAACTGTGATGGCTGGCAAGAATCCGCCGCTCAAAGCTTACATGCCTCGATAGCGCGTCCAATGAAGCTCACTTCCATTACGGCTCAGCGACGCTGGCTCCAACTATTACCCGTTCCAAATCCCCAGTTGTAATTCCTCTGAATAATTCCCTTGACAAAAACCCCCTTCCCCCATAAAAAAAACAAAACCCATCAAACAGCGATGTCCTGGGTTTATCATTTTACCATCCACACCGACTGTTGCCTGAGCTATTGCCGCCCCTCTGCCCCTTCGCCCCTCCGCCCCACCGCCCCTCAGTCCCGCCGGATCCGGCCGAAGCACCGAGCTACAAATGATCGGCGCCGTGACGTCACTGACACAAAGCGGAAGTGGAATCTAATGTGAAAATGAAGTGTGAGTCACGTGTCACTTCCAGTCGCGAGGCTAGGCTCTTTTGGATCCCTGCGCCGTGTGTCAACCAACTGATCCATCCATGCCCCCCCACCCCCACCCCCACCCCCACCCACCCTCTCCGTCCTTCCATTCCCCCAACATCCCCTCACTTTTCCCCTCTCCCTTCTCCACTCTCCCTTCTCCCCTCTCCCTCTTCACCATCCCTCATTCCCCCTCTTCATCCCACAAACCTACTCACAACGCTATGCCCCTTCCCAGCTTTTGCCATTGCCCCCCACTCCCCCCGCCCCCACCACCACCTACTCCCCTTCATTTGTGGCATTATTAGGATAGGGCAAGGACTGGTTGGCTCGATGTCAGGATAATGTGACTGAGTGGGATATTGGTCAAGCTGCTGGCGGCGTGGTCTCCCAGGGGGAAAGCACTATAAAGTCACCATGAATGTGCACTTTCACAAGTCGGTACCCGACTGATGTGATCATAGATCTTGCTAGATCGTAAAACCCCAACAAACAAACAAGCAACAAACCTTGCCATCAGTGGGTATTGTTGAGTGACCGGTGTACTTGGTCCAGTAGTAAGTAGCCAGTGCATCACATGACCTTAGATGTTGGCAGGACGTACAACTCCAACAACCAACCAACCTCTTCCTTTGTGTTCAAAACCTTACGTGTTAACATTATAGGGCACACCTCTCTCCATATTAGCATTGCGTGTATTCCACCCCCATCCCTCCACTTTGATTTGCAAGCCTTGTGTTGACTGACATTCTTTGTTTATATGAGGACATTGTTAATGTGTCATTTAACATTTAACATTTAATGTAGATTTAACATATCGGTAATGTGTGATTTAACATATTGTTAATGTGGATTTATCATATTGTTAATGTGTGATTTAACATAATGTTAATGTGTATTTAACATGTTGTTAATGTGGATTTACCATATTGTTAATGTGTGATTGTTAACATATTGTTAATGTGGATCAAGCATATTGTTAAGGTTTGATTTAACATATTGTTAATGTGTGATTTAACATATTGTTAATGTGTGATTTAGCATATTGTTCATGTGGGATTTAACATATTGTTAATGTGGATTTAACATATTGTTAATGGGCGATTTAACATGTTGTTAATGTGGCTTAAACATATTTTTAATTTGGATTAAACATATTGTTAATGAATAATTTAACATATTGTTAATGTGTGATTTAACATATCATTAATGTGTGGTTTAACATATTGTTAATGTGTGGGTTAACATATTGTTAATGTGTGATTTAACATCTTGTTAATGTCGATTTAACATATTGTTAATGTGTGATTTAACATATTGTTAATGTGTGATTTAACATAGTGTATACATGTAATTTAACATATTGTTAATGTGTGATTTAACATACTGTTAATGTGTGATTTAACATATTGTTAATGTGGATTTAACATATTGTTAATGTGTGATTTAACATATTGTTAATGTGTGATTTAACATATTGTTATTGTGGATTAACATATTGTTAATGAGTAATTTAACATATTGTTAATGTGTGATTTAACATATCATTAATGTGTGATTTAACATATTGTTAATCTGTGATTTAACATAATGTTAATGTGTGATTTAACAATTCGTTAATGTGTGATTTAACATATTGTTAATGTGTGATTTAACATATTGTTAATGTCTTAATTAGCATATTTTTAATGTGTGATTTAACATATTGTTAATGTGTGATTTAACATATTGTGAATGTGTGATTTAACATATTGTTAATATGGATTTAACACAGATTTACCTGGGGCTTTATTTCACTTATAACCTAAATACAGCGAACTGCTTCTCTCCATCCAGTTCTCACACCGGCCAACACCAACTCATCCGCCTGTATTTTAAATTCCAAATCCCACGTTTTTATATATATTTCTTTGCCATGCATTAAAAATAAATCTACTTCCATACTTTAAAAATAAATTGCTTATTATAAGCTATGTTACATTAGGTTAAAGGTACATTTTGCTATAAATGACTAACTCTGGAAAGTATTTGGATATGCACACCAAAATGCTGTACATCATATGGCTGTGTTAGTTGGAGCAAGATTGGACCGAATGGTTGAATCAAGATAAGAGCGCCGACTAGTTTCCCATGTGGGAGGCTGTGGGTTTGAACCCCGACCGAGTCAAACCGATGATTTGCAAAGTTCATACTTATCGCTACCGTGCCTGGCGCTGAGCATTAATAGGATAGGGCAAGGACTGGTTTGTTCAGAATGAGGGTAATGTAACTGAGTGGGATATTGGGTCATGGCGCTGGAGGCTCAGTCTTCCAGTGGGGCACCACTACAAAGACCCTATAATACTAAGACGGCTCACTCCCTATCTCTCCAATGGTAATGTAAATTTCGCAGTGCCACCTTGTGGTGGGTTTGATCAGCCTGGCTGCTGGTTGGTGTTTCACATGTAAACACATACAATTATATTATACATGAGATAGGTCAGTATGAATACACATCAATATGAAATTGCTATGAACAAATACACATCATCATCAGCATCATCATCATCATCATCACCATCATCACACATCTTTCACATTCATATATACATATAATATACTAACTGTTTAACCAAGAGAACAGCCAGCGCACCAAGTGGTGGGTTTGGTCATTTTGATTACACTGTACAGGCTGAGTGAGCCATCTTAGTATTATAGGGTCTTTGACCACTATAAAGTCGCATACTGTTACAAGTCACTACCCGCCTGATATGACCGTAGATGCTGGTAGGACGTAGCATCCCAACAAACTAAACCAAACCTTTCAGCAACGACTTTTTCTTTTAAATTCTAACTCTGACTTCTATGCAGCAAATACTTGTTAATGAGTTTACCTGTATTTAAATTGGATATGTAAGATCAAATATATATAGGCAAGTACTTTGGTTTTTGCAAATACCATATCTTCATCTGATTGTGTAACCTAGACCAATGTTCGTAGTCCCGTACATAGCTTTGAATTTGGTCATTAGATGACCTACATGGTGCAGGTAGGACACCCGCTTCCTGTGGAGCAGGTCATGGGATCAATCCCCGACTGAGTCAAACCAGTGAAATATATAAATTGATACTCATCAGTAGGTTGCTTAGATAACAGATTCGTCCCTATCTATAATAGGGGGTGAATGACGACAACCAATCCTAAATGCAAGCAAAAACTGCTCGAGGAAAAATTTACTATTTATAAACGAGCGGCAGAGGTTGTGGTTTCAGTGCGCAGTATATATCTGAGCCTGTCTCAAAAGGTGATAACTCTTCTATTTTTTGTCCATTGTAACGATTGACACAAAACAGCACAGAAACGGTTACACTGAAAACACAAGGACATTTGCTTCAAATCAATATGTATTCTATTGGGATTATGAAACACCATGTACAAAAGAAATCAGTTTATCCTGAGCAAATACATAGGCAGATAGTATGTTGATCGTTACAATGGACACAGTTTTGTCCCATATTGCTTAGCACCTTTTGAGACAGTCTCATCTATATTGGCCTAGAGTTGAGAAAGTTGGAGTGAATGTAAAAATAAACCAAGATGGCGTCCATAGGAAGCTATTGATTCAACTTTTAACGTCTATTAATTTAAATCATGTAATACATTATTTACCCCAAAACTAACAGGCCAATATATATTAGTATTTGAATAATATAATCAGCGAATTAGATTGCAAATGTATGTGTTTATTTCTATAACCCAGCCATCCAAAACCTTTGTATAGGGTTCTTTAACAGCCCTGTCACAGAGCTGGATGTGGGAATATCTCTACCTTGCCTTGCACTTGACAGTACTAGGATAGCATCAGGACTGGTACGGCCAGTGTCAGGATCATATGACTGAGTAGGCTATTAGTTCATGGTGCCTCAAGGACAGTATCCCAGTTGGGCAATATTGTAAGGTCACCATGAGTGCACACTGTCACAAGTCGGGGACAGTACTGATTTGACGCGAGATGTTGTTAGGATGCAAAAGCGCAATAAATAAAAGCTAAACTACTTCATGTATAACTGTTCTTTTTTTTTACAATGACTCAGCGATTTATGATTTACTCGTCTGTGATCTTCAGCCTCGATACCAGTATGCAATATATTCATATATTCAGTTATTCCAGAATATTCAATGTGTTAGTTATTTTGATGAATTTTGAATGTTAAAAGAAGAAAAGGGTTTTATTTTCTGCATGTTTTATGGTGCTTATGCCAGGTTCAAAATACAAAATACAAATATTTGGTGTCTTTTCTCCGCTCCACCAAACGCCGTTAAAAAAAAAACCCACACCCAAAAAAAACCCAGATTTGTTGCACGCAGTTTTAATCCGAAAGCAATCCAGGGGGAAGCGGACATCAGTGTTGCATTATGCCGTTGGCGGCGCGACGGTCGCGCGTCTCCACGTGTCGCATAGAATCGCTGTGAGAGCCACCTAGCGGCAACACCAGTTATAAGCGTCGCTGGTTGCCCTGCTGATTCAGATGGTTGGTTCCCGCCAGGTGAGCGATTGGAAGATGAGAGCTTCGGATCAAACAGATGGCACTTTAGGGTCTGTGTGTTGTCGTTTGTTGTTGTTGTTGTGCTAAGGTCCTTACTGACCACCATGCTGGCTGACCTCCACACACACACACCAGGCGGGATGGCTGAATGAGTTGAGCGTTCGTCTGCCGTTTTGGCAGATCGTGATATTCGAATCCACGGTTCCGAAGAACCCTGGTCGAGTCAAACCAATGACTTAACAATTTTAACTTGTCGCTTCCTAGCAAGGTGCTCAGCATTATTAGGATAGGGCAAGGACCTGTTGGCTCTGTGCCAATCACGATCCTCTAACTCTGTGGGATATCAGGTCACGGTGCCAGCAGAACTGCATCCCAGTGTAGCAGCACTAAATCACCTAATGACAATAACATCACTATGAAGTCACCATCGCAGCACTGTGTCACAAGTCGGTCCATGTGGTGCCCATCCGGGCATGACCTGAGGTGCTGTTAGGATAAAGCAAGAAACTAATACAAATAAACCGTCGGGGAACCAAAGGAAGCCTAATTGAGGACAACAACAGTTAATTACCACCACAATTAGCGCCAAGCCTGACGAGGACAATGTCTAATGAGAACAAGACATTATCCTATGAGTGTCAAAACTTTCTCAATAACAAACAAAAGAATTGCAGCAATTGACAGAAATGTATCTCACTGGTAATATATGCTTTTTTATTAAGATGATTTATTCATCTAAGTGTATTTGGTTTCAACGTCATGATATTGGTCTTCCGCCTGTAACAACTGCTACTATTTGTTATAAAAAGACATGGTAATAAGGTTGTTAGTGACAAATGCAAGGTAGTTTGACATCGGGTTTGATACACAGTTTATGTGTAATTTAATCTGTAAGTTGATCACCAACTGTTTAACCTGTAGCTAATGTCATTAATATTACCTTATCGTCAATAATATGATATACTAACATTAATATCACCTACTGTCAACAATATCACCTACTGTCATTAAAATAACCTACTGTCAATAATATCACCTACTGCCATTAATATAACCTACTGTTAACAATATCACATACTGTCAACAATATCACCCACAGTCTTTAATATTTACCTACTGTCAACAATATCACATACTGTCATTAATATCACCTACATTCAACAATATCACCCACTGACTTTAATATTTACCTGCTGTTAACAATATCGCCTACTGTCAGCAAAATCACATACTGGCATTAATATCACCTGCTGTCAACAATATCATCTACTGTTATCTATATTACCTACTGTGAACAATATCATCCACTGTCATGAATAGCACCTACTGTCAACAATATCATCCATTGTCATTAATATCACCTACTGTCAACAATAGCACATACTGCCATTAATATCACCTACTGTCAACAATATCACATACTGACATTTACATTACATACTGTCAACAATATCATCCACTGTCATGAATATCACATACTGTCAACAATATTATCCACTGTCATTAATATCACCTACTGTCAACAATAGCACATACTGTCATTAATATGACCTACTGCCAACAATATCACATACTGACATTCATAATACCTACTGTCAACAATATCATCCACTCTCATGAATATCACATACTGTCAACAATATTATCCACTGTCATTAATATCACCTACTGTCAACAATAGCACATACTCTCATTAATATCACCTTCTGCCAACAATATCACATACTGGCATTTATATTACCTACTGTCAACACTATCATCTGCTGTCATGAATATCACCTACTGTCAACAATATCATCCACTGTCATTAATATCACCTACTGTCAACAATACCACATACTCTCATTAATATCACCTTCTGTCAACAATATCACATACTGGCATTTATATTACCTACTGTCAACAATATCATCTGCTGTCATGAATATCACTTACTGTCAACAATATCATCCACTGTCATTAATATCACTTACTGTCAACAACAGCACATACTGTCATTAAGATCACCTACTGTCAACAATAGCACATACTGTCATTAATATCACCTTCTGTCAACAATATCACATACTGACATTTGTATTACCTCCTGTCAACAATAGCACACACTGTCATTAATATCACCTTCTGTCAACAATATCACATACTGTCATTAATATCACCTACTGTCAACAATAGCACATACTGTCATTAAGATCACCTTCTGTGAACAATATCACATACTGACATGTATGTCAACAATAGCACATACAGTCATTAATATCACCTTCTGTCAACAATATCACATACTGTCATTAATATCACATACTGTCAACAATAGCACATAATGTCAGTAAGATCACCTTCTGTCAACAATATCACATATTGACATTAATATCACCTACTGTCAACAATAGCACATACTGTCATTAATATCACCTTCCGTCAGCAATATCACATACTGACATTTATATTACCTCCTGTTAACAATAGCACATACTGCCATTAATATCACCTTCTGTCAACACTATCACATACTGTCATTAATATCACCTTCTGTCAACAATAGCACATACTGTCATTAAGATCACCTTCTGTCAACAATATCGCATACTGACATGTATATTACCTATTGCCAACAATATTTGCTGACGAGTATGGGGAAGCCACCCGGACTCCAAGGTGCTATTATCGTCATGATACAGGCTTACCGCATATCAGTATTGGATGAGTAACACAAAAAAAGAGAAGGTGGGTTGCAAGATCTACCCCCCCCCCCCTCCACTGTCAAGCCCCCGTCCTACCTCCCCCCTCATTGCCCCTCTTCTCCAATCCATGACCCAGCAAACTGCACCACCCGCAATCCGCACCGACCTCCTAAATGACCTCAGAAACCCACCTCTCCGGCTCACATTGACATTGACCTTGACCTTGGTGGCGGCTGTGTTTACACAGTTTCCGATTTGAATGTGTTCCGAGATTACCACTCGGCGAACTGAGTCAAGGTCAAAACTCCACCAGCCAACCGACTAAGCAACCAACATGGAAAGTCAGTTGTGGTGTTGTTTTTTGTATTTTTTGTATGGGTTTTCTTTTTTCAATACTTGTTAATGTTGTCGTGGGGGGGTGATGAAAATGGGAAATATTGCTCCTAGAGCGGGACTCGAACCCACATCTCTTTTCATTCCGGGTGAGTGTGCTAACCATTACACCACCTAGGCTCCCTGATGTAACCTAACTACCCACGCCTACCAGTCTATGCGGCTCCTTGCCTGAGAGGTCAGTGCAGACCACTACACTTGTCCCCCTAGAATTGTAAGTCTTTTAATGCTTACAATTACATACATACATGCAATGAATGCACTTCTACATACATACACAGGGTAGGTTCAACAACCATACAGCGCATAGCTTATACAGGATCATGTTCATGGCAATCCAGTGTCCTGGGGGTGATGAAAGTGGGAAATATTGCACCCAGAGCGGGACTCAAACCCACATCTCTTTGCATTGTGGGCCAGTGTGCTAACCATTACACCACCTAGGCTCCCTGATGTCATCACACTACCCACGCATACCTGTCTATGCAGCTCCTTGCATGAGAGGTCAGTGCACACCACTACAATGTTTTATATTTAAATACCATTCCTGTATTGGTTTTCCACGCCGGTGTACCTTGAGTATTTTATTTGCGTTGACTTATTGTTGAACAATCCGAACCTTTTGATTTTCTGACTTTGAATAAAGATACTTATATTAGCTTGAATATTATTATGTACTTCACTTTGCTTTAAATGAACTTTGAATTCATTTTAAAAGGATAACTTTAGAGATAGTTGAAGTTAGAAGTTGCAAAATTAACATTGCTGTCAGCACTGAAAAGCTAGATATAGTTTTGGCTTTCTTGTTATTCATAACATTATCTGTAAATCAATTATCCATGCAGCTGGGTAGTCCAAATTTGATTGATATATCATTTGTGTGCGCATGCCATGTTCTCGATCCATTAGACATGCACACACCTTCGTGCAAAGTCAACAGAGGTCAAGCAGACGGAATGGTCCAGCCGTAGAGTGTCTGCTTCCCATACGGGAAGTCATGAATTTGATTGCTGACAGAATGAATCGAAAGTCTTGAACCGATGACATTATTTGGAATGTCACCCAGGCATGCTGGGCATCAGAAACCTCACGTAAATGACTGCATAGGAGATAATCAGTGTACTTTGAGTGAACAGGATATTGCATCATAGCAGTAGGGTATCCTAATGGAGCAGGACTATAAAACAGGCCATGAGTGTGCTGTGTGACAGATTGGTAATTTCTCCTGATATGACCTACAATGTTGCTTGGACATAAAACTCCAATCAGTCATGCATTCATAGCCTTGCTACCTGCATTCAGTGAATACTGCATTCAGTGAACACTGACCTAGATCTACCTGTACTGACCAATAGGAGACAAGGCTGGTCAGGCCAAGCCAGAGTCACAGAGTCATGACACAACTTTAAAAAACAAAATAAAAACAAAAAATAAAAACCCACGAAAGAAAAAAGAGGAGCAAAAACCCACATACAAAGATCACTTTAGTGATGATAAGTAAAGCGATAGCCTACCACCCAGCGGACAAATAGCAATCCCCTGGGTACTTATCACTTCCTAGCCTGTCGCTCGACATTAAAAGTGCAGGGCACGGACTGGTTAGCTCAATGTCAGGATAATATGACTGGGTGCAATATCAGGTCATTGTGCCGGCAGCCTGATTTCCCAGGGGGGCAGCACTATAAAGTCCCCATGAGTGCACACTGTTGTAAGTCGGTACCCGTCCTGATATGACCTTTGATGTTGCCAGGAGGTAAAACTCAAAACAGCCGGTTTGTAGGAGGGAGGTAGACTTTGGGGTGGAATACCAATGCTCTGTGCTGCATTATAGATCGACTTGAAGCGTGGTTTGAGATGGGCCGGTGTGGCGGTTTCAGCTCGTTCCCGTGCTCAGCCGTGTCCCGTTGCTTCTGCGCATGCGCGGATTTCGCATCAACTCGGGTCACCCCAGCCACTTATTGGCGCATGCGCACATCCTACAAACTCGGGTCGAATAATCGAATACGCTTCTCTGCGCTCGGGTGGACAATTTTTTCTTTTTTTTTAAATAACCGATAAAACTACAGCAAAATAGGATTTAAAGTATTTTATGATGGTCTAGTTTACCTATATTTCCATTTAATTAATCTAAGTTATTCTTTTTTTGCACACGGCACGTGTATTTGTCGACTCCAATCGCCGTGTTCTATTTGAAATTCTGACCACTCGATGACCCGAGTCGCCCGGGTAGTGTTAATCGATTACGGCCATGCTTATTAGCTTCTGACGCATGCGCAGAAGCGAGGGACACGGCTGAGCACGGGAACGAGCTGAAACCGCCACACCGGATTGTTGTGTGTCGAGGGGTATGTCTCTCCATTTGGATAGTGGCGTGATAGTGGCAGGATAGTGGCGTGAGTGGTGGCAGTGGCACACCGCCAGGTGGAGCCCATGTTTGTATATATTAGTAATGACTACTGCCGCCAGGAGCAAAATTTGGCAGAAACTCGGGGAGCCATTTATGGATGGGTGCCTAGGTGGTGTAATGGTTAGCACACTGGCCCGGAATGCACAAAGAGGTGTGGGTTCGAGTCCCTCTCTAGGGGCAATATTTGCCATTTTCATCACCCCCATGACACTGGTTGCCGTGACTAAGATCCTGTACAAGCTATGCGCTGTATAGTTGTTGAACCTCCCCTGTGTATGTATCTGTTAGTGCATTGCCTGTATGTATGTAATTGTAAGCATTAAAAGACTTACAATTCCAGGGGGACGAGTGTAGTGGTCTGCACTGACCTCTCAGGCAAGGAGCCGGATATGCAGGTAGGCGTGGGTAGTATGGTGATCTGAGGGAGCCCAGGTGGTGTAATGGTTAGCACACTGGCCTGGAATGCAAAGATATGTGGGTTCGAGTCCTGCTCTAGGTACAATATTTCCCGTTTTCATCACCGCCACGACACTAATTTAAATCACTTTACAAAGATGTCATATTTAGTGCTATATATAATTTTATATGGTCTGATGGTATTGTTTCTTCCTTTACTTTTTTGTCTTGTATTGTTGCTATTTTAAATCACTTTACATATAATGTAATATATACTGCTATATAAAATTGCACATATATTGTCATAAATATATATGGTCCGATAATATTGCTTCTTCCATTCATTTTCTCCTTTGTTGTTACTATTTTAAATCACTTTACAAATAATGCTTTCTATATAGCGGTACATATAGTTGTACATATATTGCCAGACATATATTGTCTGACAGTATTGGTTCTTCCTTTAATTTCTTTCTTTATTGTTCCTATTTTTTAATTTTCAAATGTTGTTCTTTTCTGACAGTTGGTCCATGGATATTTCGCTGGAGGCGATCGATGTGGTTGCTATAAGTATGTCGATGGTGGCTGTGTGGGCTGCTTGACTGTTGGCGTGCCTAACACTGATAGCAGGACCGCAGTCATTTTTATGTATATTTAATGGTCCCTTGAGTGCAATAGGATACTTGTTGATGGAGTTGCAATGGCCACTTACTGACCACTGGTCACTGTAAGAGAAGCAAAATGCAACAGGTTTCACAAGCACCTACAAATATCCACAACTTGTGCTTTTGGTCTTTTATTCAGGTGTTTTTTTCTCACTTTGCCAAAAATAAATAATGTTGTTCCATTTTATTTCCTTTCCCCCCCTTTTTTTTCTTTCAGTTTTTTCCATTTTCTGTAAAAATAAGTCATCCTTTTAATTTATGAAAAGCCCCTATTTGTCGACTTCTTAGATCACAGATGGGATATTGCTCGATTGCTGATGGGTTAACGCCATGGTGGAAGCAAGGGCACCCGCTTGCGCCCAGTTTGGACCACAGAACCCACCTCCTTGCGACCTCCTTGCGACCAAAGCAATGGTTGCCGACCTCTGGGCAAACATTTTGGTCGCAAGATTTTTTAGTGCAGTATCTGCAATCTCTTTGCAACCATTATGGTCGCTACTAGGTGGCTGACCACTGAGCACCACTGTGCGGCAACTTGCGAGCATTTTGGATTTTGTGATGTCTTTGCGACCACCCTTTTTTTTGTGATCGCAAAGTGGTTGCAAGCAGTTGTGTGACTGAAGTATAAACTGGCGCCCTGTAGTAGAAACTGGCGCCCTGTAGCATAAACTGGTGCCCTGATGTGTAAACTGACGCCCTGTAGTATAAACTGGCGCCCTGGATTAGAAACTGGCGCCCTGTAGTATAAACTGGCGCCCTGTAGTATCTACTGGCGCACTGTAGTATAAACTGGCGCCCTGTAGTATAAAGTGGCGCCCTGTAGTATCAACTGGCGCCCTGTAGTATAAACTGGCGCCCTGTAGCATCAACTGGTGCCCTGTAGCATAAACTGGCGCCCTGTAGCATAAACTGGCGCCCTGTAGCATAAACTGCCACCCTGTAGTATAAACTTCCGCCCTGTAGCATAAACTGGCGCCCTGTAGCATAAACTGGCGCCCTGTAGCATAAACTGGCGCCCTGTAGTATAAACTGGCGCCCTGTAGCATAAACTGGCGCCCTGTAGCATAAATTGGCGCTCTGTAGCATAAACTGGCGCCCTGTAGCTTAAACTGGCGCCCTGTAGCATAAACTGGTGCCCTGTAGCATAAACTGGCGCCCTGTAGCATAAACTGGCACCTTGTAGCATAAACTGGCACCCTGTAGTATAAACTGGCGCACTGTAGTATAAACTGGCGCACTGTAGTATAAACTGGCGCCCTGTAGTATAAACTGGCGCCCTGAAGCATAAACTTATCGTCTATTCGTTCCGAGACCATGGAGGCTGCGAAAGGACTGACTTTGGTGTCAAATCGAGAGGTGAATGCCCGCTGACTTGGCACTGTGTGCCAGTCACAGCTGGTGTAAGGAGTCATTACGTCAGTCACCCGCCAGCAATTAGCGAACAGCCCTAATAGTGGTCCAGGGGTGTTGTTGTTTTACACCCTAGCAACCTCTAAGGTCATATCAGGACGGGTACCGACTTGTGACAGTGCGCACTCATGGTGACTTTATAGTGCTGTCCCACTGGGAGACCAGGCCAGGGGCACAATGCCCTGATATCAAACTCAGTCACATTATCCTGACACTGAGCCAACCAGTCCTTGCCCTATACTAATAATGCTGAGTGCCTAGCTAGGAAGCAACAAGTATACATTTTTAAGTCATTGGTTTGAGTCGACCAGGATTCGAACCCATGGGTTCGAATCCCATGATCTACCAAAGCAAGATACGCACGCCCAACTCATTCGGCCATACCTAGAAAGCGATAAGTATCAATTTTTAAGTCATTGGTTTGACTCGACCGGGATTCGAACCCGTGGGTTCGAATCCCACAATCTACCATTCGGCTATACCGTGTGGTCGGTATTTTTACATGCTCAGAGGCGGGATATTTAATTGTCAAAACAGGTGGACGGAGTGATTTCACATGGGCCGAAGCTGAAGGCTGAGACCCATTTGAAATGACTCCGTTAATTCCCTGGACTATATATATCATTATGATGCTTACAAGTATGTACGGTTGTGTCCATAATTTTCTTATTTTACATAGCGACTTTGCTATTCGCTGTGGAACTAACTATATTCGGATCACTTCAGATGGTACGAGTACCATCTGGTGAAGCAGAAAACAGAAAGCGCCCCAGTATCAAAGTAAGGCGTGTGTAATAATGGCGGAGTGCAGCGTACGGCACCGCCTTGGTACGCCGGTTTGCCGACGACGGACCACTGCTTCAAGTCGGTGTCACTTTAAGGAAACTCGAATCGCGTCCAATTGGAATTCGCTGCGTCCTCCCTAGGGGGCGTGTGACTGGCTGATAAGGGGCGCGGTGGGAGGTGAGTGTTTAGCACGCTGTCGGGTGGTGGGTGGTGGGTGGTGGGTGGTGGGTGGTGGGAAGGGGGTGGTGGGAAGGGGGTGGTGGGAAGAGATGGTTTGTGTTAACAGGCCCAGTGGCTGGTGATTGGTGGTGTGTGGTGTGTGGTGTGGTATGTGTGGTGTGTGGTGTGCTATGTGTGGTGGGTGGTGTGCTATGTGTGGTGGGTGGTGTGCTATGTGTGGTGGGTGGTGTGCTATGTGTGGTCTGTATGTGTGGTGGGTGGTGGGTGCTGTGCTATGTGTGGTGGGTGTTGTGTGTGTGGTGGGTGGTGTGGTATGTGTGGTGGGTGGTGTGCTATGTGTGGTGGGTGGTGGGCTATGTGTGGTGGGTGGTGGGTGGGTGTTGTGTGGAGGGTGGTGGGTGTTGTGTGGTGGATGGTGAGAAGGGGGTGATGGCTAGTGTAAAGACGCCCAGTGGCTGATGGTTGGTCGTGGTAGTGGGTGGGGGTTGGTTGGTTGTTGGAGTTTTACTTCTTGGCAATATCTAAGGTCATATCAGGATGTGGGTTGTATTGGTGGGCGGAGGCTGGTCGGTAGGGGACAAGGTGGGTGGTGGGAAGGGGGTAGTGTGTGGTGGGTGGTGGGAAGGAGGTGGTGGGTGGTGTGTGGTGGGTGGTGCATGGTGTTCAGTAATGGTGGGTGGGTGGTGCTGGTGTGTGTGTAGATGTGCGTGGTGGTGCATGGAGGCGGAAAGGTAGTCGGCTGGTTGCTGGTAGTGGTAGGTTGGTTGGTTGTTGGAGTTTTACGTCCTGATAATATCTAATGTCATATCACGAGGGTACCAACTTTTGACAGTGCACACTCATGGCAACTTGATAGTGCCACCCCACTGGGAGACCAGGCTACCAGCACCATGACCTGATATCCCACTCAGTCACATTATCCTGACACCGAACCAACCAGTCCTTGCCATATCCTAATAATGCTGAGCGCCTGGCTAGGAAGCGACATGTATCAATTTGTATGTCATTGGTTTGACTCGACCAGCATTCATGCCCATGTGATCGAATCCCATGGTCTACCAAAATGGGAGACGGACGCTCAACTCATTCGGCCAACCCATCTGGTGTTGGTAGTGGTGGGTGATGGGTGATGATTGGAGGATAGTGCTGGATAACTGCGAGTGGTGGCCAGTGTTGGAGAAAGCTGAGACTGTGTAGCCTCTCGCCCTCGCGCTAAAGTCCCGCGTAAACCGGGTTCATAACTTGCCTAACGCAGACTCAACTGTTGAGCTGCTTTGGTCGTCACATCAAGTTAGATTACAACCATCACCATGCTCTATTTATCTAAAAGCATATGACAAAAACTTAAAACCATTGGATTATACAACTTTAACTAACAAGCAGAAAGATGGTGGTGGTGGTTCAGATGGTGGTTCAGGTACTGGTTCAATCAGTGGCTTTAGGTGGTGGTTCAGTAGGTGGTTTAGTTGGTAGTTCAGTAAGTAGCTAAGTAGGTGGTTCAGTTCGTGGTTCAGTTGAAGGTTCAGTTCGTGGTTCAATACGTTTTGTGTAGTTAACTATGTAGTTCATCTAAATGTGGTTTAACTTGGATGTTGTTTAATTTCGATGTAATTTAATTTACATGTAGCTTAATTTCGATGTAGCATAATCTTGATGTAGCTTAATTTCGATGTACCATAATTTCGATGTAGACAATTTATCCATTTCTCTTTGTTATTATAATGTTCAACAAAATATGGTGAGTTATTGTTATTAGAATTTCATGTGTGTTAATTTGATAAAAACGGAGAACCTCATTAAATTAAAGTCCTGGAGAAAATGTCGATTTAGAAGTGTCTGGTACCACACGATTAGATGTAGCTTAATTTTGATGTAGCTTAATTTTGATGTAGCATAATTTCGATGTAGATTAATTTCGATGTAGCTTAATTTCGATGTAGTTTAACTTAGATGTAGCTTAATTTTGATATAGCTTAATTTCGATGTTGCTTAATTTCGATGTAGCATAATTTCTATGTGGCTTAATTTCGATGTGGCGTAATTTCAATGTAGCTTAATTTCGATGTAGTTTAACTTAGATCTGGTTTGATTTAGATGTTGTTCATTTTGTATGTAGTTAGATGTAGTTTAATTTAGTAGATGTAGCTTAATTTAGATGTAGTTTAAGTTAGATTCAGTTTAATTTAGATGTAGCATGAGTTAGATGTAGTTTAAATTAGATATAGTTTAATTTAGATGTAGTTTAAGTTAGATGTAGTTTAACTTAGATGTAGCTTAATTTCGATGTAGTTTAATTTAGAGCTAGTTTAATTTAGATGTAGTTTAATTTAGATGTAGTTGAATGTAGATGTAAATTAATTTCGATGTAGTTTAATTTCGATGTAGCTTAATTTAGATGTAGTTTAATTTAGATGTAGTTTAATTTAGATGTAGTTTAATTTAAATGTGGTTTATCTTAGATCCTGTTCAATTTGTATGTAATTTAATTTACATGTAGTTTAATTTAGATATAGCTTAACTTAGATGTCATTTAATTTAGATGTTGTTCAATTTGTATGTAGGTTAATTCAGGTATAGTTTAATTTAGATATATTTTAATTTAGATGTAGTTGTAGCCAGCCCATCCAAGCCTGACTTGGAGGACTGTGCCTACAGCACTGATTACATTTCATGACATGCCAATCATTAGTGGCTTTATATATACCTATGTATTTATATATATATATATATCTATATATATCTATATATAGTCACACAGCAATGACACGTACACCCAATCGTGTGGTACCAGACACTTCTAAATCGACATTTTCTCCAGGACTTTAATTTAATGAGGTTCTCCGTTTTTATCAAATTAACACACATGAAATTCTAATAACAATAACTCACCATATTTTGTTGAACATTATAATAACAAAGAGAAATGGATAAATTGTCTATTTAACTCCCATTCCGACCCCCGACAAAACGCTCCTTGCTCGTGTTGTTTTCTTCAAAATGTCGGTAGTGTCGTCTTGAGATATTATACCATTGTGAATGATTCAGTCCACGCATGAGTATTCTATCCTGATATCCTACTATGTTACTATTACCACTTCCTGTCATATACTTATATAAATAATTGTAATTATTCGCGGCTTGAAGACCAGTGTTTTAATGCTGAAAGAAAGGACTATATTCAAATGGATAAAAATATGTTAACAAGACAAAATCGATTTAATATTCCCCCTGTGTATTAGTACAAAGTTGTCCTAACCTTGACATTGAAAACATTAAATGTACACCCTGTTATCTCACAATTACTATGTTGGGTAACAACGGTATTCTCTCTTTTCTTTGTAGCAAAGGTCTGGTTAATTTAGCCTATAAGGTAGGGCTATGTAATGAGAGAGAAAGACGAGAGGTGGGTCGGTCACTTTTATTGTGCGACATGGCGAGCATAATAAACAGGCTTACCGGTAAAGTTTGAAATCGAGTAGCAGACTGACTTATGCCTGCCCGTTCCGCGGCGTTGCCGGGGGCAACGGGGGCAAATCAAGGCTAGTCAGCCATTGGACATAATAAATGGACAGTAATGGTAGAATAATAATAGTAATAATAATAATAAGGAATATATACTCCGCCTACTTATATACGCATAATTCATTATACATCCTATATTGTATATGTGAATGAATGTAGCATAATATGGCTGGAAGACGACTGCTTCGATGCTGAATAATACCTTTATTCACTGACTAAAAGTTATCATTACAAAAAAAGTATATATATTTAGTAAAGAAACAGAGTATATATATTGAGTGAATAATTTATTCATTTTCATCATCTTCTCAACACAGGGGCACTGATTTCCCAGCCGTTTAACATTTCGGGTGTGCATATATATATATATATATATATATATATATATATATATATATATATATAAAGACAGAAAAAGGTTCCGGGCGCAAGTGACAATGTTAGCGCCGGAAGTATGGTCGAGCGGTGGTGGAGCCACCAGTACCCCACATTACTATGAGTAAGGAGCAAATACATGCAGAGAGCCCATTGGCTAATAATATAATATCAGAATAATATAATATAATATAATACACATATAGAAAATCCCTTCTGCGGCTTTATACTCGCAGAATGCTTATACATCACATATGTGTATATATGACGTATGATAATTATATGAGTATACATTCGTGGAAGTTATTACTTACCATATATTACTTGTTTATTACGCCCAGTGGCGCCCCCTTCGGGCTCCCCGTCGCACTACACTCCCGAGTTTTCCTCCGTCACTCCCACCTCAAAATTGATATATAGCCAAGTATATATTAAAGTATATGCCGATGTAAGGAAAATGAATCGTGCTGGCCCCTGCTGCCGATTCGATGAACCGGGCGGAGGGGTTGCCGGCTAATATTGATATATTATTTGTACACAAGCTAGATATCAAGCTAAATTAAAGAGGAATTTGCAGAAATTGAACATAATAAAGTGAACCACACTTGGGTGACAAATGATAAATATAACCAATGACAAAATGACAAAGACAAATATTTATTGACTTTATCAACCCCTTTTGGGGTATGAGAGCAACAAAAGCATACATCTTTAATTCAGTTCAGTTGAGCATTGCCCGCAACAGAAATAACCTGCATATACACATGTGTTGAAGATTTGACGAAGTAAGTATTTATTTTTACTTATGGCTCTGTCACATTACGACGCATCTTGCAAGCACGTGGCCAATGCGTAAAATCACTTTTTACCGTCAAGATGCATTGAACTTTTCAGTGCTGGGGGCAAAGTTGGACATATACATAATGTATACATGGCGTATGGCCAACGTATGACCAATGTAGGGCTAACATGCCTCCCAGCGAAAAATGCTCGAATTACGCTCACAATACGTTCACAGAACGCAGGTGAAGTTATATATGTTATTCGGTCGGCAGAACTATGCCTCATATGTTACATACGTCAAGACGTGGTGGAGAAACGCAAAACATACGTTAGACGTATGTTAGATGTATGTTAGACATATGTTAGACATATGTTAGACTATGTTAGACATGTGTTAGATGTACATTAGATGTATGTTAGACATATGTTAGATGTACATTAGACATACATTAGATGTATGTTAGACATACCTTAAACATACATTATCCATACTGTGTCAGTATGTGGACTGTACATTTCCACTACCTTTAACGTAGGTCAATGTAGTGCAATGTAGTGAACAACATTTGTCTAACGTATGTCTAACATACATGGACATATGCCAAACGTATACATAACGTAAGGCTGATGTAAAATCCACACATTGTCAAAGGTTGTCGATGGTCGAAAGTTTTGTGCATGCCAAAACTTTGTCCATCCCCCTGATGAATGACGCCATATCTCGACAAACGTCAACATACATTGACATGTACCAACGAGCGCCTAACGCACGCGTAACACATAACGACGTATCCCGACGTAGCAGCCAAAAATCACATACCTCAGCATACATTTGCGTGATGCGTCGTATTGTGACAGCACCATTAATAACAAATTTCTTTGCGCATTGTGCATATTACCTCGGTAATATGGGTAATTCGGGACCGAGTCGGAGCTGCCCCTCACCCCCCCCGCTCCTCTTCCTCCCTCCCCCTTCTCCTCTACCTGACCCACCTCCCTACAGGTGGCGACACTGCTCCCCCTACCCTACTTCCCCCACTACCCTGCAGATGGCGCCACTATCGACTCACGACCGGGAACCAGCATCTCTGACCTCATTCCCCCCCTGCCCCTACACTGCCCTGCGCCTCCCGCTCAGCCCACTTCTCACTAGACACCGCACCGACAACACCCCTCCAACTTCAACTTCATCTACACGCCGTTAGGCTGACCAGACCACCAAGCAACTCACCATGCTGCCACGCAAGACAGCACGCCACGCCGCCGCAAAGGCTCAGACCACCGACCCAGCCACCGACACAGAAACGGCCAGGACCCCTCGCCTACGCAGCAGACCACGGTCGGTAGTAGCGAAAAAACCGACGACGCCTGGAGACACTGAGCCCGAGGGAGGCACGACGGCGCAGCAAATCGCTATGCTACGGCAGTCCATCGCCGACTCAATCCAGCAGCAGGCCTCCATCGCCACAGCCATGGCAGAGAGAGTCAGCACACTAGAGACCCCCAAACGGGCATCCCGCACGAGGAGCCGGTCCCAGGACGAGACTCGTACAAAGAAACGGAAGAGACACCACGAAACGGAATCGCCACGCACCCCCCCCCCCCCATCACCACGTGGTCGCAGATGGCGGGAAACGTTTAACGAGTCAAGCCGGAGCGACAAAAGCAGCAGGAGGAAACACAAAGGACGAGACGAACAAGACAAACACACAGCAACTCACAAGAACAGATCAGCCCGTCGCACACGATACGACTCGTCGAGTGAGGACGACCACCGACACAGAGACCTCGTAGACGCCATCCTGGAAACGAATGATGACGGACGACCCAACAGCAGAGGTAGGAGGCCATTTCTTCCCCACACATATGTGATCCGCGAAGAGAAGAAAGGAAAAGTAGGGTTGGGGGAGAGCAACTGGCACGAATACATGTCAGCCCTTGCGCGGATGAGAAAGGACCCCAAACTCCCCCACCACTGGATCAAGGCAATTATAGAGCACCAGGACGAGATTTGAAATATGGCCGGGGAGTGGCAATGGGAGACATGCTTAGCATGGTCAGAAAAGACTTTCGCCATGATAGAGGACGCCGCCTCCCTAGAGGTTGGCGCGATGAGCAAGCCATAAAAGATCTCCAGAGAGGAGCCTGCCTGGCGGGCATACGGAGAGAGGAGCAGAGGAGAACGGCGAGGTCCGAGGCGCCGCACCGAACCCAGCAAGCACGAGACGAACAAACAGCACCTAACACTCCCTACAAGAGACCCGAGTTCACACCCAACACGGATGGCTGCCCGTGCCACAGGTGGAACTGGGGCAACGACTGCGGATTCACGGCCACCCATGGCACGGGTAGCGAAAAGTACGCACACGTATGCGCATGGTGCGCAAATAAATACAGAAAGTCCAACCCGCACCGGGAGCAAGAGTGTAATAATAAAAAACGGCAACTGGAAAGAAAAGCGGCTGCGACCGACGCCGATGAACAGAAAGTGGATTTTCGCTGAACGGCTGGGCACATGCCGAACAAAACGCCACTGCCGACCACCCCTCAGAAACGAAAAATGCCACAAACCTAACTCCCGCCAAAACCAGGCAAAAGGACGTGGACAACCGACCACAGACTCCCGCCAAAATGCCACGTGGGACGCTGGCGGACCAACCACCCGACCCGAGCTCTGCCGCTAGGGTGCCCCTAGCACACCACGTGACATCCTCTGATGCAATGAGCAGCTCAAGCGAACCAGACCTGAACCACATTAACATACCCACGCCCTGCTCTGACCACAGACTTCAAACGCCTAACCGCCATCCAAATGACCCCCGCCGCGCCACTGGAGACGGCGACCGCCACGGGGCACGCCCATTAAACACCGCCGCGGACACAACGACTACAGCTAACGGCCATGGAGAGAACCCGACACCAACGGCCGACACAGACCACGTGGCGACCGGCGAGGCCCGTCTACACACACCTCCACCCACCCCCGACCACCCCCACCACCGGACCCACCCACCCACCCACCCCCCACCACCCCCACACAGTCCCCCCCCACTCTCACCAACCACTCAAGCCCCCCCACACTCTCCAGCACCATCCACCCCCCCACCCCACCCCAACACCCCAACACCCCAACACCCCAACACCCCAACACCCCAACACCCCACACACCCCAACACCCCAACACCCCGCCCCAGCCCCCACCCCAACCCCCCCCCCCCCCCCCCCCCACCCCCCCCCCCCCCCACACCACCCCCACCTCAAAACCCGCTTCCCCTCCCGTATGCGACGGCACCCGGACACCCCCCCCCCCACACACACGGCACAAGCCCTTGACAACACCACCGACACAGAACGACCAACCGACGACATGCCACAACAGACCGCTGTCGTAGTTCGCTACGAGCCCGCACCACGGTCGGCTGCGTTCAGCCTTTCTCCTGGTCCGCGACAACCCACCATGTCGACGACAACATGACGAACAATGACGACACCGAACCTCCGGACGCGCTCCTCACATACCACCAAAAAGAGGCGGCTGACGAGGGTATTGACGACGTCACCAATAACGACCTCACCTCGGTGGCACCACACTACAACCCTCCGCACACACCACTCTCATATAGGAACATCCTAGACCGCTTCTGGCCTACTTCCATACCCCAGATATGGAAAAATGACATATATCGATATACATATGATGAGGTGAGGCGCTCAGGCCTCCCCAACTACATTGCAGCTCGGATCCCAGTCCCATCCGACCTCAACATAGACCGCTGGAGGGACCTCCTTACCGGATACCATGACGACTAGCTCGTGGACTTCCTGGAGTACGGGTGGCCCGCAGACTACACTGCGGATGCCCGCCCTTCCCCTCGACAGCAAACCACCGCGAGGCGCCCCAGCACCTCGCCTGGGTCAGGAAGTATATCCAAACTGAGGCGGCCAAAGGAGCCCTCATTGGTCCCTTCCTCGAACCACCCTTCACGCCCTGGGCGCAGGTCAGCCCGATGATGACCCGCCCAAAAAAGAACACCCTGGAGAAGCGGGTCATCGTCGACCTGAGCTTCCCGAGGGGCGCAAGCGTCAACTCGGGCATTAGAAAAGGCTACTACGTGATCGACGAGTGCCGCAGATGGACCCCACAGGCAAAGGCATCTAAGAAAGACCTTCAACGACTCATCGGGAGGCTACAACACGTCGCCAGGTGTGTGCGCCCAGCACGTCGATTCATGAACCGCATACTTGATGCCCTCCGACAAGCACCTCACACCGGGAAACACCCCATCACACTCGACATGACAAAGGACATCCAGTGGTTCCTGACCTACGCCGCAGCCTCAAACGGTGTGGTCCTCCTCCGCCCACCACCCAAACACGAGTGGACCATCGAATGCGATTCCTCCCTGAAGGCCGGAGGCGCACAATCACCAAAAGGGTATCTCTCCGAGGCGTACTCAGAGAACTTCCTGGAGGGCAATCACAGCATCCATCAGCTAGAGGCCCTCAACCTCATCGTGGCCCTTCACGCACTCTCCCCCCCGAACCCACATGACTACGCTATAATAGTCAATACTGATAACCAGTCCTCCCAGATGGTTCTCGACTCTGGGGCCGGGAGGGACCCCATCCTCTGTGCCTGTGCCAGAGCACTCTGGTCCTTCACCGCCCTCCGCTCCTGCGAGGTCCAGGTCCTCCACAAACCCGGGGTCAAGATCGCCTTCACCAATGTCCTCAGCAGGGCACCATTCGACGGAATTGCAGGTTGCAAGGCAGACCACTTCGTGGAGGAAATGGACCTCGAACGGATCCGAGTCAGACACGACATCAACATCCTCGCTGGTAATCTCTAGCCTGGGGAGCTTGTAAATTTGCCTCTCTCTCCCCAGGCACCACCAACGGAAACCAAGACATCATCCGACTATTCCGGGCCGGACTAGCGCCCGGAACATGGCGCAACAAGTTACAACAGACAAGGAGGTACCTCAATCACGCACGAATGACCTCCTACGATCCACGCCACCCCAACCAGATGGATGTCGCCGCATACCTAGCCCACCTTGACGAAACCCTGGCCACACCCAGGGCAGTCATGAACTATCTGAGCACCACCCGAATATGGGTCAGCCTGTCGACGGGCGCCACTGCGCCCTTTGACACCTACCTAGTCGCCACTATCAAACGCGGGGTAACGAGGTCCTCTCAACACGTGACCAGACAGGTGCCCCCACTGTCCGTGAGACAGCTCAGGACCGTGCTCGACTACCTGGCCGACACGGGCCCCCGGGCCTTTGTCCTGAGGTCGACCCTCCTGATGGCCTACTTCACCCTACTAAGACAAGGAAACCTCCTGTTGACCGGACGGAGGGACGACCCAGGGCACACCATCAGAGTCGCCGATGTCACTGACCACACGACCCACCTCATCGTCAAGGTGCGATTGACAAAGACCTCCCGATCGCCCCGTGACGCCTACACAATCCGAATACCCAAGGTACAGAACTCCAACAACTGCCCTGTATGCGCCTGGAAGCGCTACGTCACCTCCACCCGACTGGCCCCTGAAGACCCAGCCTTCATGACCTCCAACGGGGGCCCCCTTGACGACGCGGACGATGACTCGGGTCCACCGGACAGCGCTCGAGCACAGCGCCGTCCAAAACTATCGACAATACACCCTGCATAGTATTGCCATAGAGGTGCCGCCCAGGCCTGTGCCGCAGCTGGGGCGACCCTTCAGGACGTCCGCGACATTGGCCACTGGCGGTCGTCCGCCATCCACCGTTACGTCCGCGCCGACGCCTTCTCGGCCACGACCCGGGCTCTCTCAACTTTATTTGGTTGAGGGCCGGATCGCGCCCGAGAAAACACTACCTCACCCTACCATACTGACCTCTTTCCTACTTCCCTCTTCCCCCCCTTCTACGCCTCCCACACGCTCCCCTTCCCTACCTCCTACACCACCCTCCCCCTACCTCACCCTAACCACATACCTCCTACCTCTCCGCATACCTGATGTACCCCTTATTATCCCATTGTTCATCTTAACTGTACCATAACCCATTATATGTACCTGATTACCGATTAACGACATCTCACTATTGATCACCTGATGATCTCATCGACCTTATCTGAACGATTATTACCTGATTATGCCTTAGTAATGTCCTGATCTACTGTCCTATAACTCCTGATTACCGATTACCGACATGACACTATTCATCATCAATTAACTGATTCACATTGTTCTCAACTGATCTGATTATCTACTGATTGACCATTGCCTGCCTTGTACTACTATGCTTTTTTCTAACTCCAATAAAGTTCCATCTTATAGCTCCGTCTCGTGTCCTGAATTAGTATAAGTTATAACCAAAGTTTGTATTGCGCACTCAGGCATGAACATTGAGTGGCCCTTAAACATCGATTACACAGTGGGGGTACCCACCGGTGGTAACATCCAGGGTAGTTATTCCTGCAGCACTCTCTGTGACAAGGCTACTAGATGAACCTATAGAGAAAGTGGTTGAAAGTGGGTTGATGTGAACTGCGCATGCTCTGCTGAAAAGGTATATTGTGTTCTAAACACATTTATTCATATAGTACTCTTACCCCCCCCCCACACCACCCCATACAAGACTCCAAGCACAAGCAAATGTCTCAGCAGGCAGGATGCAACATAATCACATCATATCAAGGACCGGACGCGTTGGCTGAATCGGTACAGCGAAGACTTCCCGTGCAGAAGGTTGGGAGTTCGAATCCCAGCCGAGTCAAACCAATGAATGATTTATAAAAAGTGATGCTTGTCGCTACCTAGCCCTGGCGCTAAGCATTAATAGGATGGGACAAGGAGTGGTTGGCTCAGTATCAGGATAATGTGACTGTGTGGGATATCAGGTCATGCTATCAGCAGCCTGGTATCCCAGTGGGACAGCACTATGAAGTCCTCATGTGTGCGTGCTGTCCCAAGTCGGTACGCGTCCTGATATGAAATTAGATGTTGCTAGAACGTAAAACAACAAACAAACAAAATATCAAGGAAATTAAAACCAAATCCAGTTGTAATATAATTACTTCTATCACATAAAAATTAATATTTTTTAATAACTCATTAGCATTCACATACATCGTCATACATGTGTCATTGGAGCGAAGTCATTTTGTCACCACAATAGATTCTTCCGCAGCCTATTAGCAAAGACCCTATAATACTACGATGGCTCACTCCCTATCTCTCCAATGGTAATGTAAATTTTGCAGTGCCACCTTGTGGTGGGTTTGATCAGCCCAGCTGCTGGTTGGTGTTTCACATGTAAACACATACAATTATATTATACATGAGATAGGTAAGTATGAATACACATCAATATGAAATTGCTATGAACAAATACACATCATCATCAGTATCATCATCATAATTGCCATCATCACACATCTTTCACATTCATATATACATTTATACATATAATATATCACCTGTTTAACCAAGAGAACAGCCAGCGCACCAAGTGGTGGGTTTGATCATTTCGATTACACAGTAGGGGCTGAGTGAGCCGTCTTAGTATTATAGGGTCTTTGCTATTCGGTTATAATTATCAACACATATCTTCTCTGAATAGCAAATGTTTGATTGGTTTGATGGTGGTCGACAATTGAATTTCCTTGGGAGGTAATTAGCAGATTAGCTGTGTGACGGGGCTTACATTCCGATGAAGACGGCCTTAAAGTTGCAGAGTCCGATATCTTTGAGTTCCTGTCATCTTTCTGAGATGAACATTTTAAATTAATCAGTATAATCTACCTATCATTAGCTTATAGCTGCATGGTCCGAGGAAGCATTGAATTTTCAAAACCTAAACATTCACCTAGATTTGATTCTATATATTATCTAACGTAGATAGTGGTGGACTTATTGAGCATTTGTTGCCACATAGAAGGGCATACTCATGATACTTAGTCACTATAATAGAACACTACCTAACCCTTTGGTGTCAGAGTTTTCGCATGCTTGCCAACATTAATTTTGCATGCTCATGCTTCAAATATCTCCAAAGTTAGCCATTTAAAATTAAGGTTACCGCAAATTAAAGTAAGATAGATTATGACAATCAATTCAATATATTTATCTCAGAAAAAATGGCCGAACCTCTAAACCATTGTACTATTCAACTTTAAAGTAACTTTTATTATAAATCGCTAAGTATTAAGATATTTTAAATGCAAGCATGTACAATTAGTTTTGGCAAACATGCCAAAACACTGACCCCATTAGCTTTAGCAGTAACAGGTTCTATTAAATTGTCTCAGTATTCCCTTCTATGTGGCAACAAATGTTTAATAAGTGCATCAGTATCTAACATAGATATGTAGAATCAATTCTAGATAATTTTTTTGGATTTGAAAATTTGATACTTCATCGGACTATGTAGCTTTAAATTAAAGAAAACATTACTTAGGTGGGGCCTGGTAGTAAAGTGTATCCTGATTGGCTGACTGTTTATTAAATTGTCTGGTATTTAGTCAAGGCCCACTGATGATAATAAGATATGTATTTGCTGACTCATGACAGTGATAGAAAGTAACCCTTAGAATATGGTAGCACATTTTTGCTACCATGTTTAACAATCTAGTGGCGAATACACTATCAATGTAGCAAACACAAACCCATCATACATTCATTTCCAGACCTATGCTTTCATTTCGATGAATTATAATGTGAGGGTCATGCCTAGTAGTGTTTATTTTAAACTACTACTGACAATCATGTGGGATTAATTATACAAAATAATGCTAGTGGATTTTAAATAAAATTTTAGTGGCCTTTTCAATATGTTGTTTTCCCATGATGCACTGAATATAAATGTACTGAATATAAATACAGGAATGATGGCGAACGTTAGTGTTGGAGGGGAAGTCTCGGAATCATTCGGGGTTACCAATGGGGTCAAGCAAGGTTGTGTACTGGCCCCTATGCTCTTCTCCATCTTCCTATCAGCAATGCTCGACGAGGCTTTCCGAGACATGGGGGATGGCATCTATATACAGTCCTGACAGAGCGCTGACCTATTCAATGTTGCACACTTCAGAGCGAAGACCAAGACTACTCGGATACTGGTGAGAGAGCTACTATTTGTAGATGACAGTGCACTGGTTGCCCACTCTGCTGAAGAGATCCAGAAAATAGTGGGCGCTTTCTCCGATGCATCAAAGAAGTTCAGCCTGAAGATTAACATCAAGAAGACAGAGGTGCTGTACCAACCCAACTCTACAAGAACCCGAGAGGAGGAGATCATGGTTGACGGAAACAAGCTGAACTCGGTTCCGGAATTCACCTACCTCGGAAGCACTATATCAAGTGATGGACGCATTGATGCTGAAATACAGAGGAGGATGGCCAAGGCTAGCACATCTTTCGGCCGACTATGCCAGAGACTCTGGAACAACCACCATGTGTCCATTCGGGTCAAAGGCAAGATCTACCGTGCAACCGTGCTATCCACCCTACTATACGGAGCCGAGGCCTGGACAGTATACAGATGACAGGTGAAAAAGCTGCATGCCTTCATGATGCAACATCTGCGTTCAATCTTAAGGCTAACTTGGAAGGACAAAGTGACAAATAAGGAAATACTCGAACGGACGGGGCTGCCCTTTATGGAAGATCTTCTGATCAAAAAGAATATCGGGTGGACTGGACACCTCATGAGGATGTCATCAAACAGGCTACCACAGATCCTCTATTCTCAACTGTCTTCTGGTTACAGAAAGAGAGGGCGCCCTCGTCTCCGGTTCAAGGATACCATCAAGAGAAACCTGAAGCTGAGAGACATTAAGACCGACTCATGGACACAACTCTCACAGCAGAGAGCTAAATGGAGAGTGACAGTCAAGTAATGAAAGCAGTCTTTGTCACATCGTGACCGACAGCATGATGATGACTGAATATGCAATTTATTGAAATAAATTGAATGCCCACATGTTGCGTGAATTAATTTGTTAAGAGCCTATTGATTCAGGACTACATTGTAATTTCCATGCAGTGTATGACTGACTAACTGCCATGGTACACTCGGACCGCTAATAAGATTAATAAATAAACTCAGGTTCTGGAAACATGACCCAATCTGGCCAGATTGGGGTAGACATTTTTCATTGAGCATGTGCAAGGGGTGAAGTGCGTTGCCATGCACAACATTAATTCTTGCCTAGTTGTACAGAGTCAGAGTTGAATCTTGTATCTATGCAACACAGCAAGAGGTTTTCTCTGTTGTGGAGTGGTTAGAGTGTCTGACGTTTTTCTAGGTCGGACTCCTAATCTGAAGGTCAGTGGTTCAATTCCCCGTGCCCCCCACCTCTGCCAATTTGGATTTCCACTGCTGTGTATAACTTCCAGCATCATCAAAGGCCAGTTGCTCTCATACCATGTCTATGTGATGTGGGAGCTTAAAAATCCCTTGGGTCGGTAAAAGTGTAGCCTCGGGATTTCTATCAACAAACTGTCTAATGGTGAAAATAAGTCTATTCAGACTCATCCATGATAGCCAGTATAAATAATCAAGAAAGACAAAATAAAACACACAAAACTGACCTAATCACTCTACCTCCCACATATATGCAGTTGCATAAACTGAAAAGAAAAAAACTAGGCAAAGGTGTGCTTGGAGAGCATTTGTCGGAGTACAGTTCACCTCTCAGTGGCATATACTGGGTCAGTTTAAACAGCACGACTTAAACAATTTATATTAGACGCTTCCTAGCCAGGCAGTTGACATTATTAGGATAAGGCATGGACTGGTTGGCTCAGTGTCAGGATAATGTGACTGAGTGGGATATCAGGTCATGGTTCTGGCGACCTGGTCTCCCAGTGGGGCAGCACTATGAAGTGGTCATGAGCACGCACTGACACAAGTCGGTACCCATATTGATATGACCTTAGATGTTGCCAGGACTTACAGCTCCAACAACCGACCAACCGTTTAAACAATGGCTGCCATTCAGTGGTAATGAGACCTGACAGTGTGTCAGCTTAAACTTTAAATCGACTGTGGTGTCAGGTCAAAGGTACCTGACACGGCCGAGAGAGGGCGCCACCGGTCGTCTGCTACACGGGAATGCTGTTTACAAGGCAGTAAATGGAAAATAACATTCCAGGAGTTGTAGTAAATTCTTAGCAGTTTTTTAATCACTTTGTTCAAAACAATTTGTCGTTGTTTTCTTCAGCGCTGAGGTAGTGGTCAACTACGGGTGAAAGATTTCCGCTATTTCGCGGATTTCCGCGATTTCCTTTCTTCTAATTTGCAATAATATTGTATTATTTCTAAAGACATTATATGCTATTCTACATTTTCTATAATATGCTACTATTTTCATCAGTTATTATGTAAATTCTACAAAATGCTTGGAATATTTGAACGATTCAACAATATCCCTGCACTCTAATGGAATTTGATTTCAGTGAAAAAACGCGGAAGCTCTTTCATACTAATCATAGGGTTAGCATCATCAGGGAATCACTGAAAATAACCGGAAGTCAGGCTTCATCCAGTACTCTCCTAGCACTGTCTTATGTCCATTCCACTGACCATAGTAATAAGAATAGAACAAAAATACAATGCCAAGAGGGCCCAAAAAAAACTAACATAGGCTACTAAACGTACCAACAGACTATCTATCTGCTACTGAAATGCAGACAATCAAATAACTTATCAGCAGCTACTGTTTGGTAAGACAACACCAACACTACAACTGGCCAGCATTGAAAACAAGCCTGGGTACCCGGGCTTACATGCTATGGACAGTATAAATACAGCCTCAATAATTAAAAAAAAAAAACAACCAATCAGCTTAGAGTATCCATGGAGAGTGGAACACTCACCATGTTGTCACCATATTATTGTCCTGGGGGGCGGGGGGGGGGGGGTAGTCGGCTGGTTGCAAGGTTATTAATTAGTATTGGGGTGGTTGGAATGGTGACTGTTTTTGTTTGTGGTTTATTTGAAGTGATTGTTTGTTTATTCTGCTCATAAAGGTTAAGGGCATGCTTTTGTTTGTTGTTGTTTTACGTCCTAGTAATAAGTGAATGCAGTTGTTTTCGCTGCTGTGCAGTAGTGGTCATAATCCATACGGATTTACTTCCTTTTCCATTTATTTTTGGTTTTCGATTATTATTTTTGTATATAATTAACATTTGTATTACCTTGTTTAAAGACGTGTCAAAGACTCAGGATCCACTTAACGAGTGTTTATTATTGTTCTCTGACGTCACGCCCTAGTGGCCGATCCTTACACTAGCATGACATATGTTACATCTTCCCCTTTATATTTAAGGGTAATAATTGGTGTTACAATAAGTTGAGTCTTAACATTATGTGTATTGGTAAGTCAACATTTGAAATTTTATCTTATCCTTTTACATTGTTCGTTATCCTGATGCCTTATGAAAGTATCTGTTATGGCATTGGTCAGGTAAGTTGTTGATGATCCATTAACCTCCTGGGCAGGTTGGTTCATGCCTTAGTGACCAAATCTTATACTACCATATACATACATACATCCTCCCTTCATTATATTAATGTAATAATTGGTGCTATAATAACTTGAGTCGTAAATAGTCTATATTGATTCTTCAATGTTTGAGGTTTTATCTTGTCATTCATGTGATGTAGCTTTCATCTCATGCTACTGTATCAACAATTTCCTTATATTAGTAATATGCCGTGCAATTGTCCTAAATAGTTTTCTTATATGGTCTTACTTTTATTGAGTAAACTTTATATTCTTTATAATCCTTATTATATTTATTTTCTTAACTAACATCTAGATTCATCCGATCTCATTTTTATAACATGTTGTAAAGTTTGACCCTCTATATTCATGGCCACGTCCAGGGTCAACTTCGCAGGTTCCTCTTATGTCGCTATAGACTATGCCCCTGCATAGTCTATGCCTCTTTTTTTTTTTCTTTTTTTTTGTTTGTCCATTAGTTGTTTAAGCAGGGAAAATTTCAGTCATAGACGACTGGTCTTCCTCATTCCACTGCTGGTCGATAGAAAGCCCGAGCCTACACTTTTACCGACCCAAGGGATTTTTAACCTCCCACACCACATAGACATGGTATGAGAGCAACCAGCCTTTGATGACGCTGTAAGTTATACACAGCGGTGGAAATCCAAATTGGCAGAGCTGGGGGCACGGGGAATCGAACCGCCGACCCTCAGATTAGGAGTCTGACCTAGAAAAAAGTCAGACACTCTAACCACTCCGCCACAGAGAACGTCTTATGGTCACCGTAGTGAGTTCCCTCCACAAAGAACGAAGAACACCATAGTCTTCAGAGCTCAGAATGGAACTGTCTTTTAATGGTCATGTACACAGTATATATTCAAACTCTTACCCACACATCTACCCACAAAGCTCTGGGATGGGGCTGACATGACATGCCCACACATCACATGTCATTGTGTGGGAGGTCGGTCACGCATTCTGGGTATCTCTGATGACACCAACTGACTCGTCACTTCCAATATATCGGTCTGCTAATACACTTTCTTTAATGTACAGATACAACCTTTATCCGGCTGGCTACTCAGTGTTTCCCAGTATACATTGTCTGTGCCTGTACTAACATTGCATGGTAATCTTATTAATTATTTATTTGATCAAAAACCTAGTCTTTGGACAGAGTTTACAGTTCTTCCAACTCTTGTTATGTAATTGTTGTTTTGCTTATTATTTTCGTTTGCTCTATTCTCTTTCATTTTAGATATGTGTTTTCTATTTCTTCTTAGTCTGTTATTTTCCACATTTATTATTTCATAGTCTCTGTTTTCTGGGTTATTTATTTTTGTTATTTTTCCTGTTGCCCACTCTTTTCTATGGTCGAAGTATCTGACCTTGTTTCCAACTTCTAACCTTGTGTGTGCTTTTCCCGCATGCTTATCAAAATATTTCTTTTGTCTCTGTTGTATTTTTGTCATTTGTTCTGTTTTGGACTTTTGTATTGCTGGCTTTAATTCTTTTGGTTGTGTGGGAATTTTAGATCTTAATTTTCTACTCATGAGTAAATGTGTGGGCGATGCCTTTAACTCTACCAATGGAGTATTTCTATTGTTTAAATCATGGTTTTCTTTATCATTTGTTTTATTGTTTGCACATATCTTTCTGCTTGCCATTGCTTTGTGGGAACATAGGGTTAGAAAATCTATGGTTAAAACCATACTCAGTTGCAAATTCCTTGAAATCATTACTTGTGAATTGGGGGCCATTGTCAGAAATTACTCTGTTTGGTATTCCATGTCTGCAGAAAATAATTTTCAATTCTAGTATTGTGCGTATGCTTGATGTGCTGTTCATTTCTATTATTTCAGGAAATTTTAAGAAATAATCTACCACTAACAGAAATGTGCTTGTGTATTTGGAAGAAATCAATTCCTACTTTGTAATATGGTATATCTGGTATTTCATGACTGATGAGCGGTTCTGCGTGTTGTTGGTTTCTAAACCTCTGACATATCTGGCATCGTGCTATCTTGTCCTCTAATTATTTGTCTATTCCAGGCCAGAATATGTCATCTCTAGCTAGTTGTATGCTTTTCACTATACCTAAGTGTGTTTCATGTATTTTACGAAGCATTTCATTTTGCATTGTTTTGGGTATTACAATATGGTTTCCTTTTAGCACTATGTTATTGTTTGGTGTAATTTCATGTCTGTAGGTGAAGTATGGTTTAGCGTCTTCTCTTACTTGTTGGTTGTGGCCAGGCCAACCGCATTTGGTTAGTCGTATTACTTCTCTGAGTGTCCTGTCTTTTTCTGTCTGTTGGGCTATCTGTTGTATGTTTTCTTTTATCTTGTGTAGGGCTGCTACGGTTATTTCGAACAGGTCGCTCGGTTCAATACTTTCTATATGCACCTGTGACAGTGCATCTGCAAAATATATTTTTGCCCCTTTCAGATATATGACATTTATGTTATAATTTTGTAACTGCATGCGCGTCCTTTGCATGTATGTTGACAGTTGGTGCAATGGGTTTTCATTATCGATACTAAGGGTTTGTGCTCTGTTTCAACTGTTATTTTCTTGCCAAAAATGTATTCATGGAACTTATAGCATCCAAAACATATAGCAAGTAATTCCTTTTCTGTCACTGCATAACTAGCTTGGGTGTCGTCTAAAGCTTTCGATGCCATCGCTATTGGTAGTTCCTGTTGGAACAAGGTTGCTCCTAACCCGATTTGGATGCATCTACCTCCAGAGTTTTTTTGTGTTATTTACGTCATAATATCTTAGTACAGGTGCATTTGTAAGTATTGTTTTGAGTGCCTTGAATGCAATTTTGTGCTTGTCCACCCAGTGCCATGCTGTTTCTTTGTTTAACAGTAATCTTAAAGGTTTTGCTATTTCCGACATTATATTAATAGGGATTAACTTGCTCACATAACCTATCATGCCTATAAATCGTTGTACTCCTGCCTTGTCATTTGGTGTTGGCATGTTTACTATCGCTTCAATGCGTTGTTTATTTGGCTTGAGCCCTTCTTCTGTTCGAACATGTCCTACATAATTTACTTCTGTTTTGCATATTTTTTATTTATCTTGTTTTAGTTTTAGGTTTACTTCTTTAGCTTTTTCTAGCAGCGACTCAAGGTTTTTGTTATGTTCACTGATAGTTCCTCCATGAATCAATATGTCATCTGCGATTACATTTACCCCTGTTAATCAATTTAGTATCTTGTTCATTTCCTGAATAAAAATGTCACCTGCTGTTTTTATTCAAAATGGCAGTTGTGTGTACCTGTACCTCCTCTACGGAGTGTTGAAAGTACACGATTTTGAACTGTCTTCGTCTAACTCTATTTGGCGTCAAGCACAGAGAAGTATTTTCACCCATGAGTTTTAGCTACCACTTCCTCTATAGTTTGTGTAGGGTATGGACTTCTTAGTATTGCCCTATTTAATTTTGTTGGGTCTAGACATACTCAAATTTTTCCTGGTTTTCTGATGATAGTTATTGAATTTACCCAGTCTGTTGGTTCTGTTTGTTCTACAATTACACCTAATTTTAACATCCTATCTAGCTCTTTACAAACTTCATTCTGTACTGCATGTGGGATTATGGGATCAATGGATGGGTCTATTTATATTTTTGCATTTACTTTTATTGTACCTAGACCTTTAAATACATTGCTAAATCTATTTACCATATCATGGGCGTCTTCTTCCAGACATTGGCTTGTCTTGACTTCATCGATGCGTGCCAGTAGGTTTAGCTGCACACATGCTTGTTTCCCTAGTATTGGGCTGCCAGCCTTCGTACCTTGAAAACGTATCCTTTGACCGCGTATTGTGATGTATGTTTCCCCGTTGAGAATAAAATGCTCTCCCATGTATGTCAGAAGTCTGCATTGCGGCGGGCTGATGTCGATATCCTGTAGTTTTTTTAATTAATCGGCGGTGGGATGATATTGGCTTCTGATCCTGTGTCGAGCTTGAAACGCACTTGAGTTCCTCCTATTTGTGCATCTACTTAGCACAGATCTTGGTTGTTGTTGTTATCTTCCATTATCACCCAGGTGAACAGGCTGACATCATCATCCTCGTCGTAGCTTGTTCCTGCTGCGTCCTCCTCTTCTGGCGTGTTGTTCTGATGCATTTTAATTTCATTGATAGGTCTAGTAGTATTGTTTTTTTGTGATCTACATACCTTAATAACATGTCCAACGCACATGCAACCTGCACATTCTTTGCCTTCTGCAGGGCATTTCCCTCATGCATGCTTGCAACCGCAATTTCCATATATTGTTTGCATGTTGTTTTTCCTCGATTGTTGATATCGAGGTTGCCAGGACACCGTTTGTCGCTCATCTCGCCTTGCCACTTCATCGACATGTGTTTCTTGCATCTCACTGTTCGTCCTGTTCAGCTGTGCCCTGCTGTTTTCACTCATTCAACACTTTTCGATGCATCTGTCCAACGCTAAATTTGGTGTTTATAATAAACTGTCCCGCAGCCTGTTACACAAACCTCTCACACAGCATCGACTCTTATATGTCTCCATAGTTACAATAAGTTACCCTTACTTTTAACTCCTGTATGTACGTTTCCATCAGTTTATTTGTCTGCATGTACGAATTGAATTGGTACCTCACAACTGTAATATTCGTTTTTTCTTCGCATTATTTTCAGAATGCTTCGATGAGAGGTGAAATCTGCTCTTGTTCTGTTGTGCTTAATTTTAACATTGTGTAGACCTTCTGGGCTTCCAATCCCGCGATGTGCAGGGATATCGAATCACTGAACTTTCTCCGTTTTGTTAACAACTCCTGTTGTAACTGCAAAGATTTGGTACGAATTGTACCATGACTTCCAATTTATGGACAAGTTATCATGTAGATTTAATGATGCTAGGGGTTTCAATCCTGATAGAGCCATCTCTACCTTTTCTGCTTGAACTATGTATCTGACACCATGTAAAGACATGTCAACGACTCATGATCCAGTTAACGAGTGTTTATTATCGTTCTCTGACATCACGCCCTAGTGGCCGATCCTTACACTAGCATGACATATGTTAGACCTTGTACCCATGTAATGTGTGTTTTAATCTAGATATACTATGTTATTATTTTTGTATTTGTTTTTTGTCACACTTAATAGCGAAGTCGCGAAATGGTAGACAGGAAGTGTGAACACTTATTTGTCTCTCATTTTTGCTTGAGTGCAAAGTAAATAAGCAACACAAGGAATACACAACATGGACGTGGCACCCCACTGATTTGCCCGAGAGAAATATGAGCTTTTCTCATGGGTTTGATAGGGATGCACGCTCACCTGGATTCAGCTGAATGCATAAATTCAATAGCAGTAACATGAAGGTTAAGTTTGTGGATAATTAGTATGAGTTTTAGGTACTCCACTTTCTCTTTTGTTGTTTTCAGCTCATTTTGCTTTAGAGACACCTTCCGTTATTTCAACTGCATGTCTTGTCTGCCATTTACATGGTCATTAGCTGTTTAGTATGCTCCTATTGGTTTCTGATATTTTATGACTTACTCACTGTTTATCCCTGATCTATTACTTGGTACATATTATTTACACTGGTTAGTGCACGGTTATGGTTTGTGCTAAAGTGGCCATCAGGAAATTATGATATATATATATATACAAAATGGATGTAGAGGAAAGTTTGTGCAGAAAATGTGATGGCAAACAAAATATACCTGTATGTGAAAAACATCATTACATTGATTCTTCATTCTTTATGACCGTCATTGATTAGGGGAAAATTTCAACGGTGGACATTTGATATTCCTCATTCCACTGCTCCTTGCCATATATCCTAGTTATACCGAATCCCTGGCGACGTACTGACAACTATAAATTTTAGGACATGGATTTGACTCGGCCAGGGTTCGAACACCACAACCTGCCACACATCACAAGTGGGTGTTCAACTCATTTGCATCAGTTCTATTTGGGTGATTTAAACAGAAGAACAACGCAAATTTTCAAGGACTTGGTGAAGTTGCTTGTTGGTAAAGTGGAGTCACAGAGCCTTACCCATCTAACCGTGAGTGTAGGCGGTGAGGCATGGCAACAGGACGGCCTTATCGGGCCGCTTCATGGCGTCCCCAGGGGGCGCCACGGAGCCGCGCATGGAGCGACACTCACCGGCCAACTGTCACAAACCCTGCACATATAAAACAATAACCAGCGTAGCAGGACCCGGCGGGCACAAGCAAACCTGCAGGTGGGCATGCCCTCCTCACAGGTCACGCCCCTACGGCGCTCGAGCGCTCGAACGCTCGAATGTATGCATGTATGTGTTGTTGTAGATGTGCATATCTATATGTATGCATGTTTTAAACGGATCATATAACTCAAGCTAAGCTGACACATCAGTAGAGGAAAGGAAATATTGTCTCCTTCTCAAGCTAAACAAAAAGCGTCAACAGTGGAAAGATCGTCTCCTTCACCCACCAGACTCTCCGACTGCAGCTACACACACATGTCCAATGTGCCACCGCACATTCTGAGCACAAATTGGACTCATCAGACATGGACGAGTCGACAACAAATGATGACCTGCTGTAATCATCGCCACCGATGGACAACCAAGAAAATATGTATACATGTGTAGTGGTCTGCACTGACCTCTCAGGCAAGTAACCACATAGACAGGTAGGCGTAGGGAGTGTGTTGATATCAGGGAGCCTAGGTGGTGTAATGGTTAGCACACTGGCCCGGAATGCAAAGAGATGTGGGTTCGAGTCCCGCTCTAGGCGCAGTATTTCCCATTTTCATCGCCCCCATGACACTGGTTGCCGTGATCAGGATCCTGTACAAGCTTTGCGCTGTATAGTTGTTGAACCTACCCTGTGTATGATGTGTTGGTGCATTGCCTGTATGTATGTAATTGTAAGCATTACAAGACTTACAATTCCAGGGGGACGAGTGTAGTGGTCTGCACTGACCGCTCAGGCAAGTAACCACATAGACAGGTAGGCGTAGGGAGTGTGTTGATATCAGGGAGCCTAGGTGGTGTAATGGTTAGCACACTGGCCCGGAATGCAAAGAGATGTGGGTTCGAGTCCCGCTCTAGGCGCAGTATTTCCCATTTTCATCACCCCCACGACACATGCATGAGTGCATGCTTGGATGAATGGTTGGATATCTACCTATGTATGCATTGCATGTATGTGTCATTGCATATGTGTATATTATGAGTATTTATTTATAGGTATGCATGCTTGAAACTGATTGTATATCTCAAGGTAAGGAAATGTGTCAATATTTTTTCTAAATGACATAGCACTGGTCTTCCGGCTGTGTTACATGTATGCAATTGCTTGTTTTTTTTTGGTAAATATTTTTATTCATCTGAATACATATTTTGTCAGCGCCGGGGCACTGGTCTTTCAGCCGTCGGAGTGGGCGCATTTCATCTGTACATAGTGGAAGTGGAATGTGTTGCATTGTGTGCAGCACAACCCATTCTGAACATAAAAGAAAGTGGGGGAGCAGCCTATGCTGCATAGTGTACAGCATATGTACTGAACATAGTACAAGGTATATGCATCAAGATTGAGTGTGCAGTAATGTACACTAGTGGTTAAATCATATGCTGTGTTTGTATATCAGTTAGATTTGGTTTTAATAACGGTTAGTCTTTAAATAGTGCCATGTTGTGCATGTATAGTGGTTTATATTGTGTGCATTGCTGGCTGAAGATGTAGTTATTCAGTGGTGGTAATGGGTCTAAATTAGGGGTAGTGGGTCTCGAGTCATTGAGTTATAATAGTTGTTTTGTCAAATGTAGATGGTGGGGGGGAGGGGTCCATGGGTAGGGGGGGGGCGGACACGCAGGGAGAGAGCAGGCATGAGAGAGGGTGAAGTCAATGGGTCGTTCAGCAGGTCGTATTATATATTTGCAGTGCCAGGTTTTGGGCCTGAATAACCAGGTGAGCTCTGTATGCATTTTTAAAGGCAAGGATCGAACCCGCTTCTCTGGTTTTGGTTGGGAGCTCATTCCACATGACACTTCCTTTGTAAATCGGAGCTCTCATTAACTTATTTGTATTAGGGTTGGGCACCCCGAGCAGAGTCGATGTACCCCTTCTTGTTACCCTGGTTGTGCGATCTATGTATTTGTCATCACTCGCACGTTTATACATCAACGTCATTAGGTGTAGGTTCCTACGTACATCCAGAGTGTCCAGCCCTGCTCTGCTATGCATTTCAACCACACTTAGTATCTTGCCTTGGAATACTGTTCTGAGGGCTCTGTTTTGCGTTCTTTGTAATTTGGTCTCTTGCTGCTTCGTTAGTAATCCATAGATGATATCATTGTAGTCTATAATTGGTAATATTGTTGACTTGTACAGCTGCAGTGCAGTATTCTCACTTACATATGTCCTTATTTTTCTGAATGTGTTCATTTTTAGTGCCAGTGTTTGGTTAAGTCTTGCCAGCTGTTGGGTACCAGTTAAAGTCGCATCGAGAGTTGTGCCTAGGTACTTATAGGAGTTCACTTCACGGAGCACTAAGTATCCAGGTATTTACACAAAGTTTGTACATGATTTATTAAGCGTAATAAATGCAATACGTAAGGAATAAGAGGTACATCAAATCATTTTACGTGTATATGCAAGGCTTTAGGCACTGATTTAGAATTGTCGAGTCAATAAACTGGAATAGAATACTAATATCTAATATAGTTCGATGTAATCAGATTAAACTTTTTTATAACACACTATACTGTATCCGGTTCCGACTATAGTGTGGCTTGGTCTTTGCTGACAATAAGCGTTACATGTGTGTATGTAGTAGCATTTGGGTGTTAGTTGGGAATCTTTGTGTCAGTAAATCGATATGTAAATCATTAAAAAGAAACTCTCTTCCTCCAAATGTATGCTTGCACGTATGTGTGTGATACACATACATGGATGTGTATACACATGCATGTATATTCACAGATTTAGGCCTGATAGGGCTAACAAAACAAATATTAAAAAAAAACCATATCCCTCTCTATATTAAATACCAATTTCAATGCTCATTTCAAGAGAGAACTTCCAGCATTGGTACCTTGATCAAACAATGGCTGTTTAACATGCATGTGTCACGTGACTATCACATGATAGCTGTGGGTGATATCAGATGAAATAAGGAAGCTCACACTGGCAGGTTATCTGCCATTTTGCATTCAGCACGGTTAGTGGGCTGGTAACCGGCGTGTGCGTCTTGGTTGTCATGGTGACCGTCTCCTCACCGATAAGGGAATTGGTGAACAATCAATCTGCTGCCATTTTCTGATGGAAGCAGTTGTTGAATCAAGAAAATGCCAAAACTGGACATAGTTGGCCGAATCGGTAGGAAAACAGACTTTCCATGTGGAAGGTTGGGAATTTGAAAACCCAGCATAGTCAAACAAATGGCTTACAAAATTGATACTAGTCGCTACCTGGCCTGACCTCTATCTTTGAACTCTATTGCCAAAGTGAATTTCCATTTCGCAATTTTCTCAAATTGATTTGCCACCTTTTCATAGCTAGGAATCTTTATTTTGCGACAGCAGATACATTCTTAGAATGGATGAGTGCCAAAAACATGAAACGCTAGCGGTGTCTGGGGATATGCTCTCCTTCCCTCAGGACATATTTAAATCTTGAATCTCTGAAATACCATTTCCAGCCATTTCAGGGAAGTTACATACCGCATGTTTTTTAAATCTTTGGTCGGGGGACAACTTCCCCCTTCAACCACCCCCACCACATCCCTACAACGCCCCAGCTAGCTACAGCCCTGGTTTCCAATCGCAACTGTATGTGTCAACTCATCACAAAGCACAACACCCACACAGCGGGACCAATTAGCCCACCAAGAAATACAGAAGCGCCCGCAGGTTTATCGGGACTAATGAACCCGCACTGACAGGCTTTCTGTGCCACAATGGCGCCTTAACACCGGAAGTCAGTGCGGCCGGCTTTTAGCGCCCGGAGACCAGCGTCTGTCAGCGTTTCCGGCCACGATGCGCGCGGCTTCTCTGATGTTTCAAAACACCGCATTCATGATCACGTGGTCGAGATAATCTACTTTTAAACCACAGAGCTTTGAAACAAACACAACAAACTATAAACAAAAATAAATGAGGGGGGGGGGGTGGAGCGGGGAGCGATGGGGGGGGGGGGGGTTGAGGCTGATACTGAGAAACTAGAACACCGTCACAATTTCTCCCCCTCCTCCTCCTCCTTTCTCTTCTCCCTCTTATTTCTGCCCTCTTCCCTCCCACATCCTGTTTCCTTCTCCTCCTGCACCTTCCCCCTTTCTCTCTTTCTTTCCTACCCTTTCCACCCACGCTGTTCCCGACCTCACTCCTCCCTCCTCCCTCCTCCCTCCTCCCTCCTCCCTCCTCCCTCCTCCCTCCTCCCTCCCCGTCTCCTCCCCATTCAATTCCATCCTCCCCTCCCCAATTCGTCCTCCTTCTCTTCACCTCCCTCTCTCCCGATCTCCTCTCCTCCTCCCTTCCCCTTCCCTCCTCCTTCTCTTCGCATTCCCCTCTTCCCCCTCCCCCTCCCCCTCCCACCTCTCGCCCCCTCTTCCCTCGTCACTCTTCCTTCCTCCTCCTGTATCCGTCCTCCATTCTCCCATCACCTTCCCTCCATTCCTCCACATCTGTCTCCTCCAATCCTCCTTCTGTCCTCATCCCATCCTCCTCCCGTCACTCACCTCTTTCACCCCCGCCTTCTCTCCCTCGCCTACTAACCCCCCCCCCCCCCCCCCCCTCCTCCCATCTCCCTCCACAAGCACTTCTAAATCCAAGCCGTCTGTCCAGTGTCCACTTGACCCATCCTTTCTCGGGGTAGACCTATTCTCCGTATATACTAAAAAAAACACAGTCACACACCCACACGGGCAGCCACATCACACACACACACACACACCCACAAACACACGCGCATGCGCTCTCACCCAATCCAACCCTTATCACATCAATGCACACCATGGAATCCCAAGCATTAACAGCCTTGAACTCCATGCCGTCTGTTGAGCAGTAGCTTCTTCTCTTCCCGCCATTCAACGCGATGTCGTCTGCTCTGCTTTCTATCAGCCGCTGTCAACCGCTGGTGACCGGCCTAAGTCCCGCCCCCGCCCGGCCCGCTCTCCCGCCTGCTCCATTCCCGCCTCCCGCCCCCCTTCTGCCGCCCCCCCCCCCCCCCCCCCCCCGCCCGCTCTCCCGACCCTGGCTCGTCCTTCATTCCTGCCGCCCGGCACCCAGCTGCCGCCCGTCTTCCCACCCAACCCGGACAGATCAGTCACAGGTGAATTACCCGCCAACCACCTGCCGCCATTTGTTGTTGGTTGACATCCTAGCAACATCTAAGGTCATATCAGGACGGGTACCGACTTGTGACAGTGGACACTCATGGCAACTGGGAAACCCAGGCCGTGGGCAATATGACCCAATAACCCACACAGTCACATTATCCTGATACTGAGCTAACCAGTTGTGGTCCTATCCTATTAATGCCGAGCGGCAGGTTAGGTAGCGACAAGTATCAATTTTATAAGTCATCGCTTTGACTCGACTGAGATTCGAACGAACTCCCTCCATTGTGACGCTGCCCAAGAAGGCCCGAGAAAGGCGAGGGTGGTGGGAGGGTGGTGGGAAGGTGGTGGGGGTGAGTTGTTGGTGAGAGGTGGGTGGCGCTAGGAGGGGTCTCCTTCCCCGACCTCCGCGTCCGCCCCGCCCCTTCCCGCCCACAACATGTAATCCCACTGAGCCCCGCCCACCCACACCCGTCGTTGGGCGGGTGATGGATCACGGTTGGATGAGTTTAAGGGGGTAAACCCCATATCTAGATTCCAGCCGCACAATCTCTGTGGTTCATGCATGTCCTGCATAAAACATTCCGGGGAGGCACAGACCATGCCCTCTCCTACACCCCCCCCCCCCCCCCCCCACACACACACTCCCCCCCCCCCCCCCTCTTCCAACTTCCACAACACCTCCCATCCTGAAACCCACGTTCTCCCCTATTCTCACTGGTCGACCTTTCTTGGGTGTACCTCAAGAATATATTCACAACTTGAAGTCACATAGAGCAGATCTCTTTGTTGCATATCTCTATTTATAGATATGTAACAACAGTTTGTATGTTTGTTGTTGTTACATTATCCTAATAATGCCGAGCACCTATCGAGGTCGAGTCAACCCAATTACTTTAAAATGTATACTTGTTGCTTCCTAGCCTGGCGCTTGGGAGTGATAGGATAGGACAAGGACTGGTTAGCTCAGTCTCAGGATAATGTGACTGAATGGGATATCTTTTTTTTTGTTTTTTTTTTGTTTTACGTCCTAGCAACATCTAAGGTCATATCAAGACGGGTACCGACTTTATAGTGCTGTCCCACTGGGAAACCAGGCCACCGGCACCATGACCCGATATCCCACTCAGTCACATTATCCTGACACTGAGCTAACCAGTCCTTGTCCTATCCTAATAATGACGAGCGCCAGGCTATGAAGTGACAAGTATCAATTTTTAAGTCATTGGTCTGACTCCACCAGGGTTCGAACCCACGATCTACCAGCACGGGAGACGAGCGCTGTAACTCATTCGGCCATCCCGTCTGGTCGAATGGGATATCAGGTCATGGTGCTGGTGGCATGGTCTCCCCCAGTGGGAAGTCGCCATAAGTGTGCATTATCACAAGTCGGTACCCATCCTGTTATGACCATAAATGTTGCCAGGATGTAAAACCTCAATGGCATGTACTTAGAATGTTCATGTAGAATTTAATTATGTATTAATCCGAAACATAATTCTTTCCTGCCCCCACTCCCAAGTTCCCGTTTTATGTCGTGAAGAGTTAATGCACGAGAATGAAATAAACAAATAGTTGGGAACATCACAGCTGGGGAGAAGAGAAATAAGTGTCCTTGAAATGTACAGGTTACTGCGCAACTGTCTTTTAAGTGTCGCTGAAATAGACTATTTTCAGTTGACGTTAGGGGCCATTCAACGTTATCAACATTTTCAAGGTAGTACAAAGAGTACTACTTTTCCAGACGCCTCCCCCCCCCCCCCATCCCCTCACAAAGTAGTACACATCAACATTTTACGACAGACCCATATGGGATGGCCAAATGAGTTAAAAGCCTGCCTCTCGTTTTGGTAGGTCATAGGATTCCAACCCCCTGGTTTAAACCGAGGTCACGTCAAACCAATAACTTAAAAATTGATATGTGTTGCTAGCTAATCTGGTGTTTGGCATTACAGGCATTGCATATGTTGGCGAGTCAACATGGATAATTTGGACGCGGGAACCTTGGCACTACTTTCACGCACTACTTTCTTGACCGCACTCCTTTCTTACCTGACACTCAGTGTGATTTCACTCTTCCGTGTGATCCCGTTCCTGCCAGTCGCTTCAGCTGTGGTGCTTGTGTGTTACGTATTACCGGTGTCGGTATGCCGCGGAAGGAAGAGAAGAAGGGCTTGAAGCCGGCTCGCAAGAAGATGTGTTCCGGTGTTGTGAAGAAAGTGACGAGGAAAAGTGAGAGACATGTGAAACTGGTAGTGCGGCCGGAAGCGTCGTTGGTGACGGGGGGCGTGGCGGCAAGAAGGTGTCAGGAGCTGGTGGCGTCAACTTCGGCGGTGCCAGATTTTCCTGACCCGGACGGTATGACAGTGTTCGAAATGCAAAAAGAGGTGCTTATGACGAATAGGCAGCTGGAAATGAGGGTCGCGGATTTGGAAGCAGCCATTGAGGTGCAACATGCGTTTAGGTTCCTGGCTGGTGAGGAAGTTTCGCCGCCGCCGTCGCCGGTAGTTTTCCCCCCGCCGGTGGCCTCTCAGCCGGTGGCTTTGGCGGGTCAAGTTCAAGCGCCCCCGCAGGTGCCTCAACCTGTGACAGTGCCCGTCCTCGCAGCGGGTTCGGGGTTGCCATGTGGTTCTGGCGAGGCAGCCGGCGGTCACTCAAGTGTCAGTCCCGGTGACAGTAGTGGCCGAGCCTGCGTCGGTGTCTCCGGCCGCGCCTGTGCTGCAAGCGCACCAGACGGCAGCCGCGTTGGCGGAGTTATTGTTGGACGGCTCGGCTACTTTCAAGAAACCGAAAGGTATGGTGTTTCAACCGCATTCCTTCGTTACAAGGGGGGACGCGTTTAGGTCCATTCAGATGGGGGAGGCGTCCTGGCCGGAGTATTTTGGTGCCCTCAAGAGGTTAGCAGCGGCTCCGTCTCTTCCGCCGGCGTGGTTGCCAGCGCTCGCCAAACATGAGGAAGAGTTGGCGGAAATGGCGGAGACCTGGGATTGGCCGACCTGCCGATGGTTGTCGGAGAAGGTCTTTAAGAGATTAGCAGCAGGCAGGATCAAGAATGGTTGGGATAATGAGTCCACCATAAAAGATCTCCAGCGAGACGTGACTTCAGCGGCAATTAAGCACTCGCAGGCATCGTACCAGCAATATGCGTATCAGTCAGGTGTCGCGCGGCAAGTAGCGGTGGTAGGCGGCGCTCCACAGAAGGCGGCGGTGGCACCAGTGCAGCAACAACAGTCGTCCCAGGCGATCAACCCTCGTGATGACTATGTGAACGAAGTCAACGGAGTGCCATGCCATAATTGTGCCTGGTGCGCTCTCAGGTACAAGAGGATCTTGTCCCATCGGGAGCAGGATTGTCTGAAAAAGCGGCGGTTCCTTGATAAGAAACTGGCTCAGCCGGTATCAACCGCAGGCCCAGACGTGAGTGTTGTTGATATTAGTAATGTGTCGTCACGGGTGGGTCAGCCCTGCTTGCCCGAGTCCTGTGTGCAGCCAGTGTCTGAAGCGCTGCTCACGGGGCACTCAACCGTGAAGGGTGCGGGCGAGGCGGTCGCTGCCAGTGAGTCAAGTGGGTCATGAGGTCGGCGCACACAGCTGACGGGTTGTTCTCTACTAGGTCAGGACGTACCTCGTGACCACTTGGGGGGGGGGGTGGTGTTAGCACAGCTGTTAGTAACAGTTTCCTTCCGGAGTTACCGCTGCCGGTAAGCCACATGCCGGCACGTATAGTGACAGATGACTCTTGTTCTAGTACTGCATTTACTGAAGATAATATTTATCTTGATACTAATGACCGTGATATCCCTAATGATGTGATGTTTGATTATTTTGATCCAGGTTTCCTCTTTGTTGATAACCCGCAGCCGGGTTCGGCCCTCGAAGCATATGCACCTCCCTCCCCCATTGAGTATAGGCCAACATTGTTGTCGTTTTGGCCGGTCGCAGATATTCCGTATTGGGTAGACTTTCAGGCTTATCTTAAGATTTTTTCGGCTGTAAGAATTACAGGGCTTCCTAACTATTTAAAAGCTAGAGTTCCGGTGCCGTCGGGCTTGGCAATAAATAATTGGCGAGCTATGTTAGCAGATTATCCAGATATTTCGTTAATTGATCATCTGGAGTTTGGGTGGCCTTTAGACTACTCGGCTAGTTTTCCACCGACACCTTCTCTGAAGAATCATGCTCCGCGTCACGAGTTGGTCACACATGTAGCGGCTTTCATTAAGAAGGAGTGTGGATTTGCTGCAATGCTGGGTCCGTTTAGGGCTTCCCCGTTTACCCCTTGGGTGCAGATAAGCCCTGTAATGACAAGGTCGAAGAAAGATTCCCAAGAAAGAAGAGTTATCATTGACTTGAGTTTCCCGTTAGAAGATAGTGTTAATTCAGGAATTAAGAGGGGCTTCTACCAAGGGAGACCTTTTTCTTTTTCACTCCCCTCAGTAACCACATTATCTGATAGACTTATTGTTACCGGGAAGACCTCTTTTCTATGGGCAGCGGATCTTGCACGCGCTTACCGCCAGCTAAGGGTGTGTCCTCTCTCTGTCCCGCTGTTAGGGATAATGCTAGACAATGACATTTATATTGACATAGCGCCACCGTTCGGGTCACGTACGTCGGCCTTAGCGTGTGCTAGGACGACGCATGCGGTGGTGTGGCTCATGCGCCAGCGAGGTTTCTTCTGCCTGTGCTATTTGGATGATTTTGTTGGGGTCGAAAAAACTAAACAAAGGGCCATAGAAGCATATGACATGTTTTTCAAAATTACAAGGGAACTTGGGTTGGTCCTGGCGCCAAATAAGTGTACACCACCCTCTGATAACTTGGTTTGGCTAGGTTTCTCCATAAATGCGCCTAATCTAACTGTAACTATTCCAGAGAAGAAGTTGGTCGATGTCCTTGATGAGTGTCGCTCTTGGAAACAGAAGCGGGTTGCTTCAAAGAAGCAATTGCAAAGTATTGCAGGAAAGATGCAACATATTGCGAAATGTATCAAGCCGGCGAGGACTTTCATGAATCGTGTCCTGGCGGCGGTTAGGGCGTCGCCTAACGTGGGCCAGCACCCGTTCTCGGGTGATATATTGAAAGATATCGAGTGGTTTCTAACATTTGCAGCGCAGTTCAATAGAGTGGTTCTTCTCCCGGTGACACCGGTTTGTGAGTGGCTAATAGAGTGTGACTCAACGTTGAAGGCGGGGGGGCGTTCTCCCCAGTTGCTTATTATGCAGCGGAGTATCCGGTAGACATAGTAGCGAGACTAAAATACATAAACCAGCTAGAAGCCTTTAATCTAGTAACAGTGCTCAAGGTGCTTCTGCCGCCATGCCCCAGGAATTTTAATATTATAGTTAATACTGATAATCTAGTGTCACAACAGGTGCTAGCCTCGGGAGCGGGGAGAGATCCGGTTTTGACTGCGCTAGCGAGCCAAATTTGGCTGATTTCAGCATTGAATAGTTGTAATATTACAATTCTACATAAAGAAGGTTCTGAGCTAATACTAGCCGATAATCTGAGTCGCTTACCGACGGATCCTAAAGCTAAAGCTGCAGCGCTAAGAGAGTGTGAACGGCTGAACCTGAAACATATAACTGTTGCTTTCTCCATGAAAACTCTTGATTTTTCTCTGTAATGTGTCATTTTATTCCCTGGAAGATAGCCATTTTTATGCTTCTATCTTCCAGGGTACAGCCTAACACATCATCTGCAGCTAGTCTCTGCTCTGGCAGACGCTCTCTCGACGGGGACCTGGGCAAATAAAGGCCTTCATCTGCGCTCATATAGGACGTTCTGTGCGCGTCATCATGTCGACTTGCTGAACCCGGATGTATATGATGTGATGTCCCACATCTTGTTCCTTAAAGCACGCTTGAAGTCGCCGGGTTCAATTGCAAATTATTTCAGTGGCGCCAAGACATGTATTCAGGCGCTTGGCGGTAATGTAGGAAGCTTTAATGCGTATCAAGTCACAATATTAAAGAGAGGCATTCTTAAGAACTCAACCCATAAGCCATCTCCAGCATCACTGTTGATGCCAAACGAGCTGAAAGCTATAATTACCTACTTAACTGCTCTCGGTGATCATGCCTCGGTTTATATAGCCGCCTTTCTTCTAATCTATTTTACACTAGCAAGACAAAGCAATGTCACCACACCAGTCTTGGCCCTCCTAGGACCGCATACGATACGATACCACAATATTACTGTTGCTAACAATCGACTCTTGGTCTCATTTACCTCTTCTAAGTCGAGATATACCTCTCAACCATCACTCACTTATTCTCTTCCTAGTCTCCCTGGTTCCTCCTGCTGCCCAGTTGCTGCTTGGCTGAGATATTCACGTACCTACAATTCACCACACTTCTCGCCTGCCTTCATTCTTCCTTCCGGGGTGCCGTTGACGGCGTCCCGCCTCGCTAAAGTCCTGATCATGACCACACGTGTGTTGTTCGGCCCGGAACGGTCGGTTACACTGCACAGTCTCAGGAGAGGGGCGGTGCAGGCCTGCGTCTCGGCAGGGGTACACATCGATGATATAAAAGAAGCAGGGCCGTGGGCCAGTGAAGCTGTGTCTGCCTACTTGGCGCCGACGGTCATCTCGACCGTACCAGCAGCCCTTGGTCTATTGTTGGGTTGAGGGCTGCCGGGTTTGTCTAGTCCTATCTCTTGGTTTCGGGTTCCTGATTATCAACACTCTCTAGATATTAAGCAACATTTAACCGATATTGTCTAGCATTAAGGCCAATTTGATATGATATGATTCCGATATGATTTGACATTGATAACCAACAATCATCTCGATTACATTTAACTCGATCCTGACATCCATCTCATATGAGACACGATACCGATATGTTCGCCACACAAGTCGACCTGCCGCAGGTTATGTTCTCCAGTAAATTTTGTTATTTCCAATTATGTCTTGTCTCTATTTTGTTCACGTGTTCAAATTACAAGCATTTGGCAAGGAGCAGCGGAATGAGGAAGAACAATTGTCAGTGATTGAAAATTCCTCTACTTAAAGTTGCATAGTCCGATGGTTTTGAGTTTCTGAAATTTTCTGAGATAAATACATTAGGTTGATCGTTATTATGTACGTTACTTTAGCTTGAAGTCACTTTTATTTTAATTGGCTAACTTTTGAGATATTTGAAGTGGAACCATGCAAAATTAATTTTGGCAAGCTTGTCAAAACTCTGACCCCCATAGGCTTCCGCAGTAACAGGTTCTATTCAATTGCGTCGGTATTCCTTTCTGTGTGGTGACAAATGCTTAATAAGTGCAGCAGTATCTAAGTTAGATATGTAGAATCAAATTTAGATAATTGTTTTGGTTTTGAAAATTTGATATTTTCATCGGACTATGCAGCTTTAATCAACTTTCATGGGGGGTGGCGGGGGTGATGAAAATGGGAAATACTGTGGACGGACCCCCCCTTGGTGAGTTCCATATCGCACCGGGTGTGCCCAGGGGTTTGCGATTTACTGCCACACCGGGTTTGTCTAGTCCTATCTCTTGGTTTCGGGTTCCTGATTATCAACACTCTCTAGATATTAAGCAACATTTAACCGATATTGTCTAGCATTAAGGCCAATTTGATATGATATGATTCCGATATGATTTGACATTGATAACCAACAATCATCTCGATTACATTTAACTCGATCCTGACATCCATCTCATATGAGACACGATACCGATATGTTCGCCACACAAGTCGACCTGCCGCAGGTTATGTTCTCCAGTAAATTTTGTTATTTCCAATTATGTCTTGTCTCTATTTTGTTCACGTGTTCAAATTACAAGCATTTGGCAAGGATCAGTGGAATGAGGAAGAACAATTGTCAGTGATTGAAAATTCCTCTACTTAAAGTTGCATAGTCCGATGGTTTTGAGTTTCTGAAATTTTCTGAGATAAATACATTAGGTTGATCGTTATTATGTACCTTACTTTAGCTTGAAGTCACTTTTATTTTAATTGGCTAACTTTTGAGATATTTGAAGTGGAACCATGCAAAATTAATTTTGGCAAGCTTGTCAAAACTCTGACCCCCATAGGCTTCCGCAGTAACAGGTTCTATTCAATTGCCTCGGTATTCCTTTCTGTGTGGTGACAAATGCTTAATAAGTGCAGCAGTATCTAAGTTAGATATGTAGAATCAAATTTAGATAATTGTTTTGGTTTTGAAAATTTGATATTTTCATCGGACTATGCAGCTTTAATCAACTTTCATGGGGGATGGCGGGGGTGATGAAAATGGGAAATACTGTGGACGGACCCCCCCTGTTGATAATTTTGGACGGCCCCTAAAGCCGTAATCGATTATTCACATCGGATCATCCGAACCATTTTTTTTTGCTCATGGTCAGATCCAACAAACTCGGGTTGATTAAACGAACCCCCATGGGATGGAAAAATGGTGGCTTAATCAAAAACCTTTTCTTTCTTTTTTAAATAACCAATATATCTAAAAGATATAATTTAAAGCATTTATGATCACAGAATTTAGATATATGTCCATTTTAATCTGGATGGTCATACTTTTACATTAAATAAAGTGTAGCTTTGCAGTACAGGCTCTCGCTATAGGTACCAGAACAAATAGACTTCTTTTCACCATTAGACAGTTTGTCGATAGAAAGCTCGAGCCTACACTTTCACCGACCCAAGGGATTTTTAACCTCTCACACCACATAGACATGGTATGAGAGCAACTGGCCTTTGATGATGCTGTAAGTTATAGACAGCGGTGGAAATCCAAATTGGCAGAGGTGGGGGCACAGGGAATCGAAACACTGACCTTCAGATTAGGAGTCCGATCTAGAAAGAATTCAGACACTCTAACTACTCCGCCATAGAGAACACCACACACCCCGGGGTGTTCTATTTGAAATTCTGATGACTCGAATGATCTGAATTGTCTGGAGCGTCATAATTGAATACGGCCTAATATTGCACTGAGATATCAGCATTATTGGTGAGCCGTTGATGGTGATGACCTGTTGTCTTGTTGAATAACCAGATGAGATGGCCGAATGAGTTAGAGCGTCCGTCTCCCGTGTTGGTAGATCATGGGTTCGAATCCTGGTCGAGTCAAACCAATGACTTAAAAATTGATACTTGTCGCTTCCTAGCCAGGCGCTCGGCATTATTAGGATAGGGCAAGGAGCAGTAGAATGAGGAAGACCAGTCGTCTGCGACTGAAATTTCCCCTGCTTAAACAACTAATGTACAACAGCAACAACAAAAATCACAGGCGTCAGCTTGCTTCAGTTATGCCATGTCAGAACTCGATATCAACTTGATGAACCATTGTTAGATGGGAAGTGTGTAAAAACCTCCCCAAGATTCACTAATTTGCTTTAATTAATCGATTATAGTCCACCACCTCTAGTTCATAAAGATGGCGGAGTGGGCGGAGGGGGGGCGGGCATAATTTAATTTTAGAACCTATTTGTCCTACTTTCAGAGCACTAGTTTTCTATGTGTGAGGCTGCAAAAGAACCTGTTTGATTTAATCACATCTATGATGAGCAAAGTGGATTTAATTATAATTTGACTGTTAGATTTGATGGGCCATAAGCCTACTGTGCCCGGTGTTGAAATGGACTCGGGCCTCACTTTCAACAGTGTCTTGTTTCCTACCCCCGTCTTGATATGACTTTAATGTTGCCAGGACGTAAAACTCCAACAACAAACCAACCTATTTGCTACCTCCATACATAATTCATAGCCATAATTTATGCATATCTATACCCACACACACACATATAATATATATGGGTTATTCTCTAAAACTGGGCACAAAAGTCTGACATGGAATCCCAAAGTGAAAACCTTCCAAATAATAGCAAAAGAAACTTCCAAATAATAGCCTAATCCAATGTCCTATGAAGGTTTGTATGTTGTGAATTTCAAATTTTGAATTAGATCTTATACAAATTGAGCAATACGTTAATATCACTTGTGTCACATGAAAATCAAAGACACATCCAGAACCTCATTTTAACATATACAACATAGTCAAACAAGATTTGATTGATTACTGTTAAGCAGACAAGGTTATGAGTTACAAGAAAAAAGTTGAAAAATAAGTTGAAAAAAAGTGTGGCTACATGCATTGTGTAAATGTGTAAATTTTCACTTTCTCACATTAACACAAAATCATATAAGTAAACTTTTAATTTCTTTCTTGGGATAGCTTCAATAAATGTACTATTGCTAACATACTTAATACACAGAGGATACAATAATTATTTGACTTGAAATCAATAAAGGAAAGAACAAATTATCAGCATCGTAATGTGGAAACCAAATATGTGGTGCCCAGGTCGATATAATAATCCATATATATATATATATATATATATATATATATGTATACTTGCTCTATAGTCTATTATGGGAATATAAACAAGGACACTGCCACTTATCAGTTCTCTTCTATATATTAGTTATTACCTACTATCCTACTGTCATAGGAGTTAGTTCCTGCTTCTGCCACTATAGAGCCACCTGTGAGTGGCTCCTGGCCACCCTGATACCAGCTCGTCTGGTCACTACTGCCTCCAGACCTGCTCGGATGGTCATATATATATATATATATATATATATATATATATATGGCCTATATATATATATATATATATATATATATATATTGTTTCTGTGCCCACCATATATGCATATCAAATGTCTTCAAAGTTCACCGTTTAAAATAAAACTGACTTTAAAATAAAAGTAAATAAAATGATACCCGCAAACCTAATATATTCATCTAAAATATATGCCATCGAATTATGCAACATTTTAGCAATCCTTAGCCTCGTGCGTCACCAACTCACTATCTGGACTACAGGAGGCACTGTAGACACCCTGCTATTTTTGTTTGTTTGTTGTTGTTTTACGTCCTAGCAACATCTAAGGTCATATCAGGACGAGATATGGTTAGCATAATATTATGCGGGTATACATTTTCGGCAGGATGTATTATTATTTGTCCTAATATTCTATCATTATTGTATTAATTATTAACCAATCTGCTATCGGCTATGTTAAACTGCGGGACTCTAGGGACTCTAGGGTGACGGTGGCGCCGCCACCGTCGTTTCTTGGTACTGGTGGGCCAAATGCGCCCTGCTCACTGTGCTTAAAAAAGTCTGCTAAACCAGGACTGGATAATAAGTGAGACACCCATATGATTGAGTGGACCCATGGTACTGCACTGTCCATATCCTGCGTATACCTCACTACAGTACAACCCCGTAAAACCAAGCTCGGCTAAACCAAACGATCGGTTAATCCAAACTTTTTTCGGCGGCCCGGCAAAATACTACCATTTATCATATAAAAAGGTTGGTTAAACCAAAGTTGGTTAATCCAAAGTATCGGTTAATCCAAACAAAATTGTCTGTCCCAGGCCACTTCCGGTACAGTTAAAGCAAACTTTCATGTGGTTTTAAGGTCATCTGAGACTTTTTTTATGTGATAAATGGTAGTATTTTGCCAGGTCGCCGAAAAAAGTTTGGATTAACCGATCGTTTGATTTAACCGAGGTTGGTTTAATGGGGTTAAACTGTATATACATAAAAAAAACAATAATCATAGTGTCCACATACATTGTACATTCATAATGCACCCCCGTTTTTGCCAAGCCAAGTCAAAGTCAAAGCTTGGTTAAACCAAAGATCGGTTAATCCAAACAAATTTCTAGGGTCCGTTCAAGTTTGGTTTAACGGGGTTATACTGTATTACCCACACCGATTGAGACCTGTCTCGACAAACTCAATTCGCACACCCCACATATAATCTCCCTGTCTCGTTTGTCACTCATATTTTTACTTAAGTTGCTGAGTAGCGGTACCGTATTTAGTCACATAGAACTTAAAATGCCTGTTGTGTCTTCCTTTCTAGAAGTAACACTTCTCTTAACCCCTTTTGCGGGGGTCGATTAAAGCAGAACACAGATTGTTGGCTGAATGAGTTGAGCGCCCACTTCCCATGCGACAGGGCGTCGGACTCAAGTCAAACCTGTCGAGTCAAACCAACGAATTACAAATTTATACTTGTTGCTAACTAGCCTGGCAATCGGTATAATTAGGATAGGGCAATGAGCAGTGATATGAGGAAGACCAATTAGTCGCCATTGAAATTGTCCATGGTTAAAGTTGCATAGTTCGATTGTTTTGAGTTTCTGCCATTTTTCTGAGATAAATATATTAAATTGATTGTTATAACAGACCTTACTTTGGTTTGAAGTAACTTTGATTTAAAATTGTTATGTTTTGAGATATTTGAAGTGCAAAAATGTCAAATTAGTTTTGGCAAGCTTGTCAAAACTCGTACATCATAGACTTCAGCGGTAACAGGTCCTATTAAATTGACTCTGTATTTATTCCCTTGTATACATGGCAACACATGTTTAAGAAGTGCATCATTATCTAAGTTACATATGTGGAATCAATGTTAGATAACTGTTTTGGTTTATAAAATGTGATGCTTCATCGGACTATGCAGCTCTAATCAGTGAATGCTATAATGTATTTTTTTTTTTTTTTTTAAAGAAAAGACAACAAATACTACTCATAGGCGATGGGCACAAATTAATAATAATATACTGCCAGTGTTTATTCAATACATAGTTTGGCCATTTGCAGCACATGCTTTCCATTGTAGCAACATGAAGGTTTACAAGTTTCATCTTCACTTCTCAAAATAGAGAACAAAACAAAACGAGTTGGTTGGTTGGTTACGTCTTGGCAACATCTAGGGTAATATCAGGACAGGTAGCGACTTGTGACAGCGCGCACAAATGGCGACTTTATAGTGCTGCCGCACTGGGGGACCAGGCCACCAGCACCATGACCTGATATCCCACTCAATCTATCCCATCCTAATAATGCCAAGCGCCAGGCTAGGAAGCAACAGGTATACATTTTTAAGTCATTGGTTTGACTCGAACAAGATTCGAACCCGCCGGTTTGAATCCCACGATCTACCAAAAACGTGATACGGACGCTCAACTCATTCGGCCATCCCGTGTGGTCATGTGTTCGCGATAGGGAAACCTAACCTCATCATACTAGCCTGTATGTGAGAGCATTTAAGAAATTGCTTGCAAATATCTACATCTGAAAAAAAAACCATGTGTGTTGACATTGAGAAGAGAATGAATGGTCCAGCAAAATAAATATTCCTTACAACAACATAAATAGGGCATACTACATTGAACCAAATCTGGATATTTAATATTATATTTATTTTAGTGTTGTGGTAATACAATAAAATTATATACACATACAGGGTAGGTTCAACTACCATAAAGCGCATCGCTTGGAAAGGATCCTGGTCACGGAACCAGTGTCATGGGGGTGATGAAAATGCCTCCCTAAGGTCACCACCCTACCCACGCCTACCTGTATATGAGCCTGTCTCAAAAGGTGATAACTCTTCTCTTTTTTTGTCCATTGTAACGATTGACACAAAACATCACAGAAATGGTTACACTGAAAACACAAGGACATTTGCTTCAAATCAATATGTATTCTATTGGGATTATGAAACACCATGTAAAAAACAAATCAGTTTAGCCTGAGCAAATGCATAGGCAGATAGTATGTTGATCATTACAATGGACACAGTTTTGTCCCATATTGCTTAGCACCTTTTGAGACAGTCTCATATGCGGCCCCTTGTCTGAGAAGTCAGTGCAGACTACTACACTACCTAATTAACCGGATGTATTTCAATGATAATTCATCAAGCTATAGATAAATCAGTTACCACATCCCTCTAATAAGTAAACCTCAACCAGAAGCAGCAATCTGTTTAAGCACCTGGCAACTGTTTGAAGAAATACGGTCGCCGTGTGGTGGTTATTGTCAGACACGTCTCTCCGCTCTTTAGTATTCTAATAGCGAGACTTGCATTTCAGTCATTGAGTGGACTTAGTGATGATTTAACGCCATTCATGCCAGCAAACAAAGGCTTTCTTTGGTGAGAAACGGCTCAAATCGCTTCATCTTTTTTAAATGTAATAAGATCTGACGTTGGCAAAGTTAATTCTTATAAAAAAAACACATCCCATTTGTGCAGTGTTTCAAATGTGATATGTGACAGGGGAATATTGAAAAAATCCTGATATGTGACAGGGGAATAGTGAAAAAAATCCTGAACTGTTCAGTGTTGTTTTAGTGTAAAGGACATCAATGCATGCAAGGAGCCATACATTGTTTGTAGGTGCTCCATATGGTTGGTTGGTTGTTGGAGTTGTACGCCCTGGCAACAACTAAGGGCATATCAGGACGGCTACTGACTTGTGTCAGTAGGGTTGGTTGTTGGAGTTTTACGTCCTGGCAACATCTAAGGGCATATCAGGACAGCTATTGACTTGTGTCAGTGCACACTCAAGACAACTTTATAGTGCTGCCCCACTGGGAGATCAGTTGACGTAAAATGTTGTTTTTTTCCAACAACAAACCAACTTAGTAATGCGGAGCACCACACCAGGTAGTTACAACAAGTATCAATTGCATAAGTCATTGGTTTGACTCTGCCGGGTTTCAAACTCACGGCCTTCTGCATGGGAAGCCTGCGCTGTACCGATTCAGCTACCGCGTCTGCTCACAAAATCGAAGGGGAAAAAGCCACATAAAATAAAAACCAGCCGAAGTCACAGTGAGAAAAATACATTAACCCTATATTTGGTGGACTAAACAATTGTTGTTGCTATTCATGGGCTTTTCTCATAATGGCTTATAAATGTCCAAGTTATTTTATTTTCCTGAGCAGGCTGGGAGTTATTCATGGCCACTTCCGGGTGCTCGGTGTGGTGAGACACGACCTATCATTTTCCATGGTGCTCGTAACATGGGTGATTGAGCGTGCGAGACCACCACACTCTGTTACTATGGACGCGATCCTTGGCGCCCCCTAACAATGTCTTAGCTAACTAAGTAAATGGCTGCCGCTCGACGTGCCACCTCGCATAATTCTTATAGCACATTGCGTCGTAGTAGAATTTCCGAATTCACTTCGACCAGAACATTTCAATCGATCGGATGTGTACTTCTCCAGCCTAAATTCACCATCCCACCCAACCCAACTACTGTAAGAATTAGTCTCTATAGGGTTAAGTGCCTGGAAACCTCAAACTCTAAACTCATCATCATGACTCAGAAACTGTAACTAACTGAAAGAAAAATAAATGCCGCTATATAATGTACTGGTCTCGTGTTGTTCAATTGCTGGAGTGGGCAGAGAGAACGACAAAGAAGTATAATAATACATAGCTTCATTCCTAACTCAGGCAAAATCATCAGTGTGCATTGTAGTTCTCATGATCTTTGACCAATGTAGTGACCAGACGGGATGGCCGAATCAGTTAAGCGTGTCTCTCCAGTTAAGCAAAGGGCCCGCATGCCCACAAATTTTGTAAGTCATTGGTTTAACTCGACCGGGAATTGAACTACCCATCTCCACACCGGAGGCCTGCGCTCTATCGATTCAGCCACCTCGCTTTGAAAAGAAGTGTCCCTATCAGCATGTATATCCCCCACCCCACCCACCCCACCCTCACCCCACCCTCACCCCAACATCATTCCTCCAGTATTGATACAACAAGCATCATTGTTGGCTGTGCATTGGGTGCCACATCACAACATCATTCTGTGCATGGCAATTGATTGGAGGCTCAGACAGACCTCCCTCCCCATCACTGTATTTCCTGTAATACCTCTGTTGCCATGGTGATTTATCCAGTTTTGATTCGTTGTGGTCTTATCTAAACCTGCCGTCGAGATTTAAACCAGTTGGGTGGTGAGGGGTGGGGAAGGGTTGGGTGGGTGGAGGGGTGGGGTTGGGTGGGGGAGGGGTGGGGTGGGCGGGGGTGGGGTGGGCGGAGGGGTGGGGAAGGGTGGGGTGGGTGGAGGGGTTGGGTGGGGGAGGGTGGGGAAGGGTGGGGTGGGTTGGGGAGGGGTGGGGAAGGTGGAGTGGGAGGATTGGAGGGGTGGGAGGGTGGGAGGGGTGGGAGGGTGGGAGGGGTGGGGAAGGGTGGGGTGGGGAGGGGGGAAGGAGGGGTGGGGTGGGGGGGAGGGGTGGGACAGGTGGGAGGAGTGGCAAAGGATGGAGTGGGAGGGTGGGAGGGGGGAGGGTTGGAGGGGTGGGAGGGGTGGGGAGGGGTGGAGAGGGTGGTAGGGATGGGATGGGTGGGGAGGGTGGGGAGGGGTGGGATGGGGGGATAGTGGGAGAGGTGAGGTGGGGCCGGGAGGGGTGGGGAGGGTGAGATGGTGGGAAGGGGTGGGAGTGGTGGGGATGGCTGGGTAGGGGTGGAGAGGGTGGGAGGGATGGATGGGTGGGGAAGGGTGGAGTGGGAGGGTGGGAGTGGTGGGAGTGGTGGGAGTGGTGGGGAGGGGTGGGGAGGGGTGGAGAGGTTGGGAGAGATGGGATGGGTGGGGAAGGGTGGGGAGGGGTGGGGAAGGTGGGAGGGGTGGGAGGGGTGGGAGGGGTGGGAGAGGAGAAGTGGTTGGGGGCTGGGGGGGTTGGGAGGGGAGAAGTGATGGTGGCTAGGGGGTTGGAAGGGGGGAGCCGGGCTTCCACGGCGCATGCCCAGGCCTTATCAGCACTGCTTTGCATCTCATGTATATTCAGTGACCCCTTCTCTCCCACTGATGTCAATATTAAAGCTGTGTTGACACAAAATGGATTTATGACGCGCAATTTTGCCCGCATGCCCACAAAGAAAACCAGCAACAAGATACCCACATACCAAAAAGAAGGACACCAGAAAAGGAAAAAAAATAAACACCAATAAACTAAACACTTGGCTTGGCAAGCTTCATAGCAACGGAGAAATATTGGTCAGTTGTGGTTACTACCTACGCAGCTCAGTTGGTGTGCAGCTGTGAAGTTTTTCTATTCTCGGATTTAAGCTGCATAGTCCGATGAAGCATCAAATCTTTAAAAACCAAAGCACTCACCTAAATTTTATTCTACATATCTAACATAGATCATCTTCATCATCATGCTGTCGGTCGCGATGCGAGAGAGACTGCTTTCATTACTTGACTGCCGCTCTCCTTTGTGCGGTTGTACATTTCATGAAAGCTGCCTGCAAAAGTGTTGATGTGCTGCTGGCTTTTGCAAGTTACCAGCAGCACTCTCTCGGGGAGCAAATAGAGGTTTCACAATGGGAAGAACATGTCAAGACAGGCGCAAAACTATTTATCCCTGCAGTGGCTGGTCGGGAGATGTTGGGAGTTCCATACATCAACCACCCTTGATGCTGCCACAGTGACATGGTTTTCTGTTCAGGGTTTGCTCCCTTAGCCTTCGGTGCTGATAAGAACCTGTACCACAAGGCAGTGGTTTACAACTCTGCAGGGCAGGGGTGTCAAACTCCCTGAGGTATTGCCATACCTGCATACCCAACATAGATACTCATACACTTATTAGGTATTTGTTGCCACATAGAAGAGCATATTAAGTCAATTTAATAGAACATGTTACTGTATAAACCTATGGTGTCAAAGTTTTGGGATGCTTGCCAACATTAATTGTGCTTGCTTGCACTTCAAATATCTCAAAAGTTAGCCTTTGAAAATAAAAGTTACTTCAATGTAGGGTAAGGTACATTATAACAATTAATATAATATAGTTGTCTCAGGAAAAATATAGGAGCTCAAAACCATCGGACCATGCAACTTTAAGGAGGTCCATAAAGCTTATTTACAAGGCTTAGTGCCTACTGCAGACTGGCTGGTATAGACGAGATCACGGTTCCGAGTGCGCATGCACTGAACACGGCGTTGGGAGCAAAGCAAAGGCCATTGAGTTTGCTGATACGTGTAGGGCAAAACTGCCATTTTATCCAAAATTAATAGAAATACATGACAATTTGGCACAAACATGGACGGAATGATGCAATATAATAATATAATGAATATGTTTAAGACACAACTCTCCATAATTAAGCATTTTGAGCTAAGAAACATACAATTTCAGTCACTTTACAGGCTGATTTTTACATCACCATTGAGTAGCCAGAAATAATTCTTGTTCTAAATATTAAAATGTCAAATGTGTCAACAAAAACTTGTTTCAAAGAAATATATAACCAATATCTGATTAACCCTACTCATTTTCTATTTCTACATATGTCATTAACCATTGGATATAAATAAAAACATGAATAAAATAAGTAAAACTGACTCTGGCTATGGCTCTAACACTCGTCTGAGGGCCTAGATTTGTCTAAATCTAAATGCACATGGCATAAGATGTGCTGATTATATTGATGTAGATGCAATGCTGGATAAAAGATTAATATCTTAATTTATTATATATCTTTTTTTAGTTGGTATTCTATGTTTCAAACAAGAGCTGAGATGAGCTAAGACTAGCACATTTCATAGCTGCACCCAGTGTATTAGCATGTACTATGTGCTTCTTGCGGGTTTGTTTTGCTCTGACACATCCCACAATGCACCGCGCCGCTGGAACGGTGATGTAGTCTATTGCTTTGAATCAGGGTTAAATGGTCAAATGGTTTGGAGTTTATTCCATATTTTTCAAATGCAAATATGTCATGTTGATCATTATACTGTGCTCAACGTGGCGTCACTTCAAAGTAATTTTAATTTTAAAAAGGGACATTTGAAGAGAAATTATACAAAATTATTTATTTGTTTGTTGGTAAAACAGTTTATTCATCAGAATATACATTTATTTCAGCGCTGAGGCAACGCTCTTCCAGCCGTTAACATTACATTGTAAATAGGTAGATCAGTGGGTACTTAGATAGGGTATATTAGTAGATTATGACGGGGGTTAGTGGGTTAGCCATAATAAGTTTAGTGTTATGGGCTAAGATGGTCGGTCGAGGCAAAAACTGTGCTGCTATTACGGTATAGCTGAGGTAAGTAATTGAGTGAGGGGGAGTGGGGAGGGGGGGGGGGGAGACAAGGAGTATTAATGATGATTAAAGCTACATAGTCCAATTAGTTTTTATGTTTTTGCCATATTTACTTCGCTCAATATTATTATACTCTACATCGTTTAATATTATTAATCGATATGTGTCCCATATTTGCTCTACTTTATTCAAAGTAACCAGACGGGATGGCCGAATGAGTTACAGCGTCCCTCTCCCATGTTGGTAGATCATGGGATCGTGGGTTCGAATCCTGGTCGAGTCAAACCAATGACTTAAAAATTGATACTTGTCGCTTCCTAGCCAGGCGCTCGGCATTATTACAATAGGGCAAGGAGCAATGGAATGAGGGAGACCGATCATCCGCGATTGAAATTTCCCCTGCTTAAACAACTAATGTACCTACAAAAATAAAGATAAATGGGTATGTGATTTTTACGTTGCAGAATCCAAAGAAACATAGTATTTTCAAAAGCAAAAACGTATTTGCTGTTGATTTCATTCAACATCCATTACTGCCCATAATAGGAGTGAAACTAAATTTAATAGAACCTATAACTACTGAAATCCTATGGTGTCCACTATTTTATTCTGCACATCAACTTTATTTTACATATTTACATTTAAGATATCTCTAAAGTCATGCCAATCTAAAGTAAAGTAAATTATAACAAAGAACCAAATGAGGAGTTTAGGCGTAAAACCCCATAAACGCCAATCCTAAAATTGAGATAAACATTACAGTCAAACCTACCAAATGTTTTTTGTTTGTTTTTACATCCCTATTATTTTGTTTATTACTCCATAGCCACTTCCTGACAAAAAAAGTGGAATTATTGAGAATTACCAGCCTGATTACTATTAACCTGAGGTAAACATCTTTTATTTTAATTCAATGTTTGGATTGCCATTTACGGGGTTTTGCGCATGAACTCTTCAAATATAGATATACTTTATTTTAAATGACCGAAATTACAAACATAATATTATACAGCTTTAAATTGGCTCTAACGGGACCAGTTGGCATCTGTTTAGGGTAAGTGTTGATACCTCTTTAGGTCCTCATCTCCTACCTAAGGTAACTAGTGATATATGTTTCGGTACTTAGTTGTTATTTAATGCAGCTATTAATATGTGGTTAGGCAGTTGCCATCTCTTTACTGTAACTATTAATATCTGGTTAAATACTTCTCTTCTATTTAATGTAAATATTAATCAATATATTTAGGCAGTTCTCTATTTACTGAAGCTATCAATGTGTACTTATTAATAGCTGTAGAGGCACATTATCGATTTGGTTCAGCTATTCATTTATTTTCCATATAATTTATATTAAAAAACACTATCAGTATATGTTTAAGCAGTTATAATCCACCTAATGCTGTCTACAACCAGGACACCTAGAACTCAAACATGTCTGGTATAAACTGAAAACCCGTCTCCTCCCCAACGTCTCCCCCTCCTGACCTCCACACCCTCTGACAAGCACCCACCCACAGTCAACCACACCCACCCACATGCACACCCACACCCACCCACACCCACCCACCCACACTCACCTACACCTACCCACACCTAGCCACACCCACCCACACCCATCCATCCACACCCACCCACACCTACACACACCTTCCCACACCCACCCACACCCACTCACACCCACTCACACCTACCCACACCCACTCACACCCACCCACACCTACCTACCCACACCTACCCACACCCACCCACACCCACCCACTCCCACACACCCACCCACACCTCCCCACACCTACACACCTTCCCACACCCACTCACACCCACCCACAGCCACAACCACCCACATCCACCCACATAAACCCACACCCGCACCCACATCCACTCACCCACACCGATCCACACTCACCCACACTCACCCACATCCACCCACACCCACGTACGCACACCCACCCACTCACACCGACACACACACCCACCCACCCACACATACCCACACACTGGCCCTTGGTTCCCTAGCTCGCTTCCCCTCGCCTTCCTCACCTCGCCCTGTCTGGGATCGTGCCTCTTTGGCCTCGTTATTCGCCTGTAATTGTCGGTGCCCCCGCACGGTGGCGCTGCTGTGGCTGGAGGCGCTTAACGAGGTCGCGCTGTACGCATGCGTCGCCCCAGCCGTCGCCAGGTATCACGGAGCTGATTTGATCTCGCACTGAAAGGCGATTGGGTCGGCCGACGTGTGGACTGACTCCCAGGTGAGCAGTCCCCCCGTCTCTTCCCCCCCCCCCTTCTCTCGTTCTGTCTCTCCTCCCTCTCTCCCCCCTCTCTGCCCCCTCTATTCCTCTCCGTCCCTCTCCCTCTCTCCCCCCTACCCCCTCTCTCCCCCCTCTATTCCTCTCAGTGCCTCTCCCTCTCTCCCCTCTCCCTCTCTCCTCCGTCTCTCCTTCTCCCTCACTCTCCCCCCTCCCCCTCTCTCCTCCTCAGTATCAGGATAATGTGACTGAGTGGGGTATCTGGACATGGTGTCAGCGGCCTGGTCTTCCAGTGGGCAGCACTATTAAGTCACCACAGGTGCGAACTGTCCTAATATGACCTTAAATGTTGCTAGGATGTAAAACTCAAACAAGCAAAATTAAACCCTCACACCATGCTCCCTTACATTATCGTTCTCATTCCTGTATATGGTTGGAGCATGGTGCCCTTTAACATGGTGCCCTAAAGGCTCTGACTGTAAAGGGAATAAAATTATACGAAAGTTAGTTTTATTTAACAACGCCTCCAGAACGCATTGATTTTTATCATCGGCTATTGGACATCAAACATATGGTCATTCTGACATATTTCTTTGGAGGAAACCTACTGCCGCCACAAAGGCTACTCCTTCCGATAAGCATCAAGGGGTCTTTATATACACTTTCCCATGGACAGAACAGCACATACCTCAGCCTTTGAAGAACCAGTTGTGGACCACTGGTTGGAATAGAAAATAGCCTAAGCTGCAAATGGGTAGACCTAGCAGGATCTATCCGACGACCCACACCTTCACAGGTGGATACCTAGATGCAAGATTCACCCTGTACTTACTGTACAGGGGTGAACGACAACGTAGTCTAAATACGGGCGAAAATAGCTTTAGTATGGAACAGGAAGTAGAATGCCTGGCACCAGTTTCAAATTGTTACTTATATCGGCACACAGTTGGCGAAATGGGAGAGAATGCAAAAAGACAAGATGGCAGCCATAGAACGCTGTCGATTTCACTTTTAAAGTCTATTAAACTGCTACATCTTTCAACTCAAAGGTAGCGGGGAAATATAAAAACATATATAAAGAATAAATATTGCTTCTTAAATTAAGACATTATTCACTCAATTAATTTCCCCAGCATGTCACAATTCTTGGCCAGCTTTACTAATGGGTTGGTTTTCACCCTGTACTGTCAGTACGGGGTGAATCTTTTATCTCGTGGACACCCTACTGCCTAAGTTACGTCCCGCGTCCTAATATTATATGGTACACTTCTCCAACCCCCACCAACAAGCAAAATAAGAGTGCAGTGGTCGTCGGATGAAGGCGCCACCAGCACAGTTTGATATAAAAGGCATATCATTATATTAAATTACTTTTTGTACATTTCTACTCGCAAATGCATTATACAGTGTTATACAGACGGATGGCCGAATGAGTTAGAGCGTCCGTCTCCCGTGCTGGTAGGTCGTGGGGTCGTGGGTTCGAGTCCCGGTCGAGTCAAACCAATGACTTTAAAATTGATACTTGTCGCTTCCTAGCCAGGCGCTCGGCATTATTAGGATAGGGCAAGGACTGGTGTGCTCAGTGTCAGGATAATGTGACTGAGTGGGATACCAGGTCATGGTGCCGGAGGCCTGGTTTCCCAGTGGGACAGCACTATAAACTCGCCATGAGTGTGCACTGTCACAAGTCGGTACCCGTCCTGATATGACCTTAGATGTTGCTAGGACGTAAAACAACAACAAACAAACAACAACAAACAAACATTATACATCACATAAAAAAGTTTATACCTCCGGCGGGACTCGAACCCGCAACCTCTGGATAACTTCAAATTATTCCACATTCATAGAAGTCCAGCGCGCTATCCATTGCGCCACAGAGGCCTACATAAGGATAGCGGCTAACTGTTGGTTCACAATGCCATTTTACTTTCGTCACTACTTGCCGTTCTATGATATCCTTGTGGGTTCTCTGTATTATATTACTAGGTACCAAAAACCGTATAATACAAAGACGGCTCTCTCAGCCTGTACTGTGTAATCAAAATGATCAAACCCACCACTTGGTGCGCCGGCTGTTCTCTTGGTTAAACAGGTGCTATATTATATGTATAAATGTATATATGAATGTGAAAGATGTGTGATGATGGTGATGCTGATGATGATGCTGATGATGATGTGTATTTGTTCATAGCAATTTCATATTGATGTGTATTCATACTTATCTCATGTATAATATAATTGTATGTGTTTACATGTGAAACATCAACCAGCAGCCAGGCTGATCAAACCCACCACAAGGTGGCACTGTGAAATTTACATTACCATGGGAGAGATAGGGAGTGAGCCATCTTAGTATTATAGGTTCTTTGTAGGTACCGACAGTCATTTTTTTACAGCTTTAATATGGGCAGTTAATTCAGGTTAATCACACAGTGCTAGTTAAATGCAGAATAACACAAAAGAACAGAAAGGTTCTATCTTGTTTACTTTTTTTAAGATATTCACATTTTAAGATTTGCCTTTAACACTGAATGAAACATGAGGTATTTTTTTGTTTGGCAGAATTTAATTTTGTTTTAAATATATATACTCTATCCCATACCAATTTAAAGCTCATTTTGTTGTCTTTCTAATAAGATCTCTTGGTAGCCTGTGTGACCACCAGCGATTTAGCGCCAATCGAAACAAAACCACATGGTTTGGTACTTGTTCTGATTAATGTGATGCAAAATAATGCGCTAAATAGCAAAAGTGCCTGTAATAAAGTGCCCGTTGGTGTGCTGTCTTAATATACAACCCAAGTAATTTTGGTATCAAAATAAAGAGTAATCCTTTAGTTGATGTCTTTGGGTATTTTTACTTTAAACATTCACCCAAATAGGAATGTTTACAAACTAGCAATTTTTTTAAATGATTTTCATTCTTTTTTTCCAGTGTTATTTAAGTACTGCGGTACCTAATAATACATCATATCAATTATTTACACATGCGGCGGGACTCGAACACGCAACCTCTGGATAGGCCTACCAGCTGATGTTGCCTAACTGTATATTCATTATGCCATTTTCCTGTTGTCAATGCTGTTCTATGCTGTTCTAGTAGTTGTATGTATCATATTATTTGTACATCACCTAAAAGGCATACACCTCCGGCGGGGACTCGAACCCGCAACCTCTGGATACATTTGAGTTATTTCATATTCATTTGAAGTCCAGCGCGAGCTGCTCCTATAGATACTGAGGTAATCATATAGATAGTGAGCTGCTCATATAGATACTGAGGTAATCATATAGATAGTGAGCTGCTCATATAGATACTGAAGTAATCATATAGATAGTGATCTGCTCATATAGATACGGAGGCAATCATATAGATAGTGAGCTACTCATATAGATACTGAGGTAATCATATAGATAGTGAGCTGCTCATATAGACACTGAGGTAATCATATAGATAGTGAGCTACTCATATAGATACGGAGGCAATCATATAGATAGTGAGCTACTCATATAGATACTGAGGTAATCATATAGATAGTGAGCTGCTCATATAGATACTGAAGTAATCATATAGATAGTGAGCTGTTCATATAAATACTGAGGTAATCATATAGATAGTGAGCTGCTCATATAGATACTGAAGTAATCATATAGATAGTGAGCTGCTCATATAGATACTGAGGTAATCATATAGATAGTGAGCTGCTCATATAAGTGATCCCTTGTGCCACAGACAGAAATTCAAAACCATCGGACTATGCACCTTTAAGTGTGCATGTTTATTATTCACAGAACTGTCCTGTGAATTAGCAGAAGAATGATTATTATTTGCAGAGCTGCCCTGCAAACTAGTGGAAGAAAGATTATTATTTGCAGTTAGAGTGACCAGTGGTGACTGCCAATCCATTCGCCGTTTTTCAATTTTAGCACTCTATTATTATTAAGTCTGGCTCATAAATAACAGAATTTGATCTTAGCAGTTTAATAGTAATGCTCATAAATAACAGAATTTTATCTCAAGCAGTGAATAGTCGATCTGTTCTTTTTTGGGGTCGGTTTTATTTAAGTAATGCCTGTGACACTAATGACAGTGACTGCCGCTCCCTTGCCATTTTCAATTTTAGCACTATTTTCATAAGTCACGCTTATAAATAACAGAATTTGATCTCAGCAGTGAATAGTCAATCTGTCCTTTTAAGTGATCGTTTTTGTTTTTGATTAATGTCCACACGCGGTGTTGATAGTTACAGCCGCTGACTTGCTGTTTTCGATTTGAGCACTCTCTCATCATTCTTAAGTCATGCTCATGAATAACAGAATTTGATGGGAGCAGTGACTAGTCTCACTCATGATAGACGGGTTCGTAATTCTGACGGCGCATGCGCTGAAAACGGCGTCGACAGCAAAACAAAGGCTCCCAACCATTGAGATTGCCAATACGTGCAGTGCAAAACTTTCATTTTATATCAAATTAATAGAGATACAGAACAATTTCGCGCAAGCATGGATGCATGCCTGCAATATAATGAATATATTTAAGACACAACTATCTATAATTAAGCATTTTGAACTAAGAAACATCCCCACAATTTCATTCACTTTAGAGGCTGATCTTCATATCACCATTTTTAAATATTGTTTTAAATATTAAAATGTCAAATGTGTTAATAGAAACTTGTTTCAAAGAAATAGATAGCAAATGTCTAATTAACGCTACCAATTTCCTAACTATCCATAGGATATAAATAAAAACATGAATAAAATACGCAAAACTATCGGCAAACTCAATGGCCGTACGCATTTGTTTTGCTATTGACGCCGTTTTCAGCGCATGCGCAGCTCTGCGAATAACAGTATTACTGGTTATTATTCATAGAGGAGCTATGCGAATATCCATACTTCACCTACAAGTCATATACCTCCAGCAGGCCTCGAAACCGCACCCTGTGGATATCTTTGAGTTATTTCACATTCATAGAAGTCCTGGGGCCGTATGCATGGAGCTGTGTTAGCGGTGTGTGGTGTTATCCCTCTAACTCCGGGTAGCTATCTCCGGTTATCTGCGGCGTCGAGAACTATGTCACGCCGTATGCATGGGGGTCTACACGGGTTGAGTTAGCTAAACTTGAATCTATTTATACATTTGGGAAATCCCTCTGCGACTGTAGACAGCGAGCACCGCTATTACCCAATATCGCCGCCGTTTTGGCGGCGGCGGCGGCGGCGGCAGCGGGGGTTGCTTGCATTCGTCGATTCGACAATATGAATAACGCTGCCAATGCTGCGGCTGCATTAATATCGGTTCGAATTTAGGGTTAAATTGATAAAATTTCACTTATTGCGTATGTAATTCTGTTAAATATGACAGCATTGAATAGATTGAGACCCACACACGCACACTAACCGGCGTGGTGACAGTATGTATATCGACGTCTATGCGGTGGTGGCGGCGATTTGTTTACTTTACATTCGTCGATTCGTCACTATTAATATCTCCGGCAATGCGGCGGCAGCGTTAATCTCGCTTCGATTTTAGGGTTAATTTAATAAAATTTCACTTATTGCGTATGTAATTCTGTTAAATATGATAGCATTGAATAGTTTGGTCTACATCCTGACACTAACCTAACACTAACACCGCTGTAAACCTGCTATGGGCAGGTGTTAGATTCTCTGACTTTAGCTCCGCGGAGTTTGTCTAACACCGCTCCATGCATAGCAACTTTTCTGCGCTAAACCAGAAATCCCGCCATAAACGCGTTTTGGGTCGCTAGCACCACTCCATGCATACGGGCCCAGCGCGCTATCCATTGCGCCACAGAGGCCTACAACTTACAAGCTGATGTTGTCTAACTGTGTGTTCATCATGCCATTTTCCTTTCATGAATACTTGCTGTTTCACCTAAAAGACATATACCTCCGGCGGGACTCGAACCCGCAACCTCTGGATACCTTTTCAATTCATAGAAGTCCAGCGCGCTATCCATTGCGCCACAGAGGCCTACAAGATCATTTTGCCTAACTGTGTGTTCATAATCCCAGTTCCCTTTCATCAATACTTGCTCTCGTATGTTATCCTTGTGGTTCTAAAGTAAAGTTTGTTTAATTTAACGACGCCTCTAGAGCACATTGATTTTCATCATGCTGTGTCAATGCTGTGTCAATGCTGTGTCAATGCTGTGTCAATGCTGTGTCAATGCTGTGTCAATGCATGTACAGAACCATACGGAGGCGGCCATCCTGTGTCAATGCTGTGTCAATGCTGTTGTCAATGCTGTTGTCAATGCTGTGTCAATGCTGTTGTCAATGCTGTTGTCAATGCTGTTGTCAATGCTGTTGTCAATGCTGGTGTCAATGCTGGTGTCAATGCTGGTGTCAATATCATATTATTTATACATCACCTAAAAGACATATACCTCCGGCGGGACTCGAACCCGCAACCACTGGATGCCTTTGAGCTCTTTCACATTCATAGAAGTCCTAACTCTGTCTTCATGATGCCAGTTTCCTTTCAACGATACTTGCTCTCGTATGTTATCCTTGTGATTCTAAAGTAAAGTTTGTTTAATTTAACGACGCCTCTAGAGCGGCTATTGGATGTCAAACAGATGGTCATTCTGACATATTTCTTTGGAGGAAACCTGCAGCCGCCATATAGACTACTATTTGCGATAAGCAGCAAGGGGTCTTATTTATGCACTTTCCCACAGGCAGGACAGCAGATAGCAGAGCCTTTGATGAAGCAGTTGTGGACCACTGGTTTCCTTGTGGTTCTGTACATACATTATATTATTCGAAAGAAGCAAGACAACTACTATCGGATGCGATATACAAATGAGCTGAGCGTTCACCTCCCATTTTGGTAGGTCATAGGATTCAAACCACCAAATTCAAACCACGGCCGAGTCAAACCAGCGACTCAAAAATGGATACTTGTCGCTACCTAGCCTGGGGCTGTATGCATGAAGCGGGATGACCAGACTGGATGGCTGAATGAGGTGAGCGTCCGTCTCCTGCTTTAGGAGATCGGGGGATCCGAACCCATGAGATCGTGGGTTCGAACCCTGGTCGAGTCAAAGCAATGACTTAAAAATTGATCCTTGCCGCTTCCTAGCCTTAATAGGATAGGGCAAGGATTGGTTGGCTCAGTGTCAATCTATAAATAAACCCGCGAATGAAAATGGCACTTTTGACTTCCTTCTGCAGCTCGTCACTGGATAATCGGATATACATACATTCGTGTATCCGCTGTGTGACTGGACTGCGCAGACTCCATTAATACTCTGAGCACCCCTTACACACACAGAAAAGAGAGAAAAAAGAAATCATGTCAATATACCCCCAGACCTCCAGTCGGCGCTGCATCCACCGTGTGTCGAAGATGCTGGGTGACTGTGACTGACTGAGCTTACCCCCACCACCACCACCACCACCCCCATCACCACCACCACCCCCACCCGACGGGATGACCGAATGAGTTGAGCGTCCGTCTCCCGTTTTGGTAGATAGAGGGATTCGAACCTATGGATTCGTCGGAACCCTGGTCAAGTCAAAACCAATGACTTAAAAATTGATACTTGTCGCTTGCCAGCCAGGCATTTGGCATTATTAGATTAGGGCAAGGACTGGTTGGCTCAGTGTCAGGATAATGTGACCGAGTGGAATATCAGATCCTGGTGCTGGCAGCCTGGTCTCCCTATGGGAAACCATTATAAAGTTGCCATGAGTGGCGCAATGTCGCAAATCGGTACCCATTCTGATCTGACCATAGAAGTTGCCAGGACGTAAAGCTCCAACAACCAACCAACCAACCCCCACCCCACTCGTAGAAGTATGAGGTTCCTGGAGTGCCCGTTATGCCAATGTCGCTGCAAGCGATAGGTGATCAAGTCCCCGGGAACCCACCTCCCCACCCCACCCCACCCCACCCGACTCCACCCATCCCACCCCAGTCTCAGTCTCTCACTCCCAGTCTCTCAGCACCTCCCCCACCTCCCCTATTATCGACCAGGTCGCCAAAGTGGTGTTGCCCGCGCTGGTGGCGCCCCCGTGTGCGCGCGCCCGTTACTACTGCGGCGGCGACGGGGGCGCGCGCCGGCTGGTCACGTGACGTGCGCGTGCGTTGGTGGCGTCTTCTGTGCGGTTCCGAGCCGCGCGAGGAACCCGACGGAATCCCGACGGAGCCGCGATCGGAGCTCGATCGGAGCCTGACGGAGCCTGGTTACGGCGGAGCCCGGCCAGAGAGACCGACACCGGAGGAGCCGCAGCCGGCGGGGAGCACTGCAGGACAAGCCCGGCAACCAAAACCGGTGGCGCCCGGAGAAAGAAGCCGGCCCTCATTTCATCGTACCGCGTCAGGCAAGGCAAACCCACCCCTCAGCCACCGCTCCCATCCACTACACCCACATACACATGCATGCACACACACCTATGCCCAATAGGCCGCGGTGTTTTTTAATCTGGGAGGTTGCGCCTCTAGTGGCAGAACTGAGAAGGAGGAGAGGGGCGGGAAGCAACTGACAGCTGATATCGCTGTTGTGGAGGTGTTGTGTTGTTATATCCTACATAACCGCCAAGTACTAGCCTACTACTTCTTCTCCGGCGTCCGTGTGGATTTCCTCTAAGGGTGGAATAGTTCCGCAGGTTCTGTTCCGAGCCGTGCATCCCAGGTATTGGCATTACAGGAAGTCAAGGAGTCGGACAAACTCATCGGCTGCGGTGTTATTTCATCCTGTGATTTGTTGCGCGGAATTTCTGTGTGAGTGGGTGGATGGGTGGGTGGGTGGGTTAAAGTTTGGCCGGCCTGTGTTTGCCCACCGTCAGCGTGAGCGGTGTGAGTGCTCGCCGAACATCCCTTGGTTCCCGGGTGGGCTGGGCATCAGTCAGTCAGTCAGTCGCTGCCCCCGTCTGAAACCACCACACACTCACACACTCACACACTCACACACTCACACACTCACACACTCACACACTCACTCACTCATACACAAACTCACATACTAACACACTCACACTCACTCCGCTCACTCACTCACACACTCACACTCACACACTCACACACTTACACACTCACACACTCACTCATATACACACTCACATACTAACACACTCACACACTCACACATTCGCCCCCTCACACACTTACCGACTTACCCACTTACCCACTCACACACTCACACACTCACTCATACACACACTCACATACTAACACACTCCCACTCACACACTCACACATTCGCACCCACACACACTCACACACTCACACACTTACCCACTTACCCACTCACACACTCACTCATACACACACTCACATACTACCACACTCACACTCACTGCACTCACTCACACACTCACACACTCACACACTCACACACTCACACACTCACTCACACGCTCGCATACTCAGTCACTCACTCACATACTAACACACGCACACTCACTCCACTCACTCACTCACTCACACACTCAGTGACTCACTCCATTCACTCACTCACTCATTCACTCACTCACTCACTCACTCACACATTCCCTCCACTCACTCACTCATTCAGACACTCACACACTCACTCACACACTCACACACTCACTCATTCACACACTCACTCAGCAGACTTTCTAGTGCTGCCCCTCTGCGAAACCAGGCCACCGGCAGCAAGGTCCGATATCCCACTCAGTCACATTATCCTGACACTAACACAAATCAGTCCTCTGCACAATCCTAATAATGCCAAGCGCCAGGCTAGGAAGTGACAAGTATCAATTTAGTAAATCATCGGTTTGACTTGGCTGGGATTCAGGATTCACACTCCTGACCTTCCGCACAGGAATCTTGCGCGCGCTCTACCAAATCGTCCACCGCGTCCGTTTGGTGCGAGAGGCGTTACTTGGAAAGAGTTGGGAGAGAGAGAGAGAGAGGGGGGTGTTATTTACAACTGAAGGAACCAGTTGGGTCGTTGCCATCCCACCACCCCCACCCTCTCATCCCTATCACCACTCTCTTAGGCCCATCCTCTTCTCCCCCCCCCCCACCCCCACCCACGCCCCAGCCCTCTCGACACCCGCATTGAAATAAACCATCGCGTGCTGCCCAAAGTGGGAGGCGCGTTGCAGTGCGGGGTGTATGTTCGCACATCACGGGGTTCTGGCAGAGAGGTGGGCAGGTAGAGAGAGAGGTGGTGGCGGTCTAAACGTGAGTTCCGCCCCGCCCCGGCCTCTGCTGCTACCGCTGCCGCCATCGTGCTTTGCTGTTGTTAACTTTGACACGCTGTATACAGACACCCATCCCCCGCTGACCGACTGACTAACTGAAGGACTAACTGACTGATCGACTGACGGGTGGATCGGGGGCTTTTTGAAGAGTTTAGCTCTCGTTGACAGTACCTGACAGCAAGCCGAGTTGCCACACTATATATAAATAAACCAAAGGAACTGTGAAGGAATGCATCGAAAGGAGGAGGACGAGGAGGAGGAGGAGGAGGAGTAGTACTAGCAGCAGTCGCGAGCTGTGGAAGACCAAAAAAAAACTTTAAAAACCACAACAACTCGCCCGCCCCGGGTATTCACCTGAGCGAACACTGCGGAACCAGCGGCGAGCCGGAGGAACCAGCGGCGCGCCGGAACCAGTAAAGCAGGCGGACGCCGGCGTTCCCTCCGCCCATTGCCGGCTGGTATCGGCGCAGAAGCGGTGTGTTATCGTGGACGCGCCCTTGCCGTCCGTCTGTCCCTGGAGCTTGCTCGCGGGAAGGTGTGGCGTGACGTGAAGTGGCGTGGCGTGGTGTGGCTGTGGTGTGGCTGTGGTGTGGCTGTGGCGTGGCTGTGGCTGTGGCTGTGGCTGTGGCTTGGCGTGGCGCGGTGGTGCGGAACCGGTGTGGTGCGGAGAGAGAGAGAAACCATCAATGATTAAGCTCTTGCGGTACAACGAGAACAAGGGGTAAACAGCCCGGGGATGGACCTCATGCTTACCGGGTAGGGTCAGGGTGTCGGCCGGCCCGATCTGCACCTTCTCCCCCCCCCCCCCCCCCCCCCCCACTACACACACCTTACCTCCACTTCCTCCACTCCACCCCACCCTGTCCGGTCACTCGCCTCGCCGACCCTTCATACCTAACACCTCACCGCCTAACCCCTCCCCCCGACTCATCTCTCCTCCAACCCTCCCCCTCACACGCCCCACCCCCGCCCCCACGGCAGACAGGAATACCCCAACCGGAGTGATCTCCAGGGAGGCCGTTAAATTCTCCGCCTCTCTCTCTCCCATCCCCACTCCCGCAGTCCTCACTACTCCCCTCATCCCCTTCCCCGCCACCTGGCGAGTGTAACAACAGTTGCTTCTTGCCAGCGAGTGCCAACAATCTGTTTAAACTTCTGAGGGATGGCTCATGGATACTCCCGCGATGGATAATCACAGAATCGTCAAATCGCATCTAAACAAACAAAACTAACTTCATAACAGTCTTGACGTCTTGTCCACACGCCCCAGCGCTACCGACTACCGACTGCCGACTGCCGACACCCGACTGTCGGTTGTGTCTCTAACTGAGTCAGCGATTGCGGCTGCGTGCGGCCTGGCCAGCGGGTGACCACACCTACTTACCTGGGGACCAGCAAAAGGTGAGTTATGCTTCTTGTATTGAGCCCCTTGTATTGAGGCCCCTCCATCCATCCCCTCCATCTGCGTCTGCATTCACACCAGGTGCAACTTCCACACCTCGCCCTGTACACTGCTTCACACCTGACGGTACCTTCAATCAGGGCATGGCCACACTCAACTCTCTCTATATATATATATGCAGTGTATGTATATATATAGGGCATTCTCAGAAAAGGTGTACCACTTTTGTTACATGGAAATGAAAAGAGAAAACATTCCAAATAATAGCAGAATCGATATAGATAGATATCAAGGTTTGAATGTTGTGCATATGTCAAATTGTATTATTGTCACAAGTTATATATATAAATATAAGTTATATATATATAAATATATAAAGGCCGGCTATTCCCTTCCATGCCTTTATACTCGCGAAATGCCTTATGCATCACAGATATATTATATGTATATATGCATAATTCTGTGTATATACACTACTTAAGTTTAACATGTAATGAACCTCTGTCATATGGGAACAGTTTTTAAATAAACGGACATTTTTTTAAATCTCCTTTGACTAACCCTCTAATGACTGCTAGCATGTGCCTATATATACATTTATACATGGAATTATATATATGTATCTATATATATATGTGTATAAATATATAGCTATGCATCTACACAATGTCTCCTTTGAGTATCCCTCTGCTCACTGCTTGCATGGGCCTATATATACATTTATGCGTGGATGTATATATATATATAAATATAGATATACATATATATATCTACATGGATATATTGATATATATAAACATATTGATATAAACATACATATATACATGTACAGAATGTGCCTTTATATGCATTCATACGTGTATGTGTATATACATATATGGATATATAGACATATATATATATATATACATATACACATACATGTATACAATTCCAGTGCGTGAGTGATAGTATCTCGTGCCACTGCTAGGGTTGGCGGTGGTGGCGCCACCTGGCCCAATTGTGAAAAGGGGTCATCCATAAAGTGGTACACAACATATGAGTGATCATATAGGGAACATTCCCTTTCATGCCTTCATACTCGCATAATGCTTATGCATCACATATATAGCTGGGCGTACACAAATATATGTTCGCATATATATATATGAAAACATGTATGATTATGTGCACCGGTATATGGTCTACGTATATTGATTATTTTAATATATATACTATATAAGTATATATATAAGTTTATATATATATGCCTTATAACCTATTTTGGGGAATATAACAAATAATACTACCATCGCCTCTTCGTCCAGACAACCGTGTTATTAATACTGTAATATGTATTATTTATATGTAAATATGAAGGTGTAGTTCGCTTTGCAGCCACCGTGGCGCCACCTGCGTGTGGCAAATACCATCCATTAACCGGCACATATATGGCTAGATTTATCCAATGTGACCTCACTAGTCCACAAACAAGCACAACCTGTCTGGATCTAACTGAACATGAATGTGAGTAAATAATTGAACAGGTCGTTGCCTTGCCAGGAGTAGAGTTGTGACTTGAAAGGAGGCGTTGGGGAAATACAATAAAGTTATTTGAGTAGCTCTACTATTTATTTTCATATAATCAATTATGTATAGATTTAAACTATATATTTATATAAATATGTATATATGTGTAGTGGGCGAGCTGCGGGCGAGCTTAGGCATGCGCAGGCCTAGGATGAGTGACATGCACTTTGTTGCGGGTCACTTCTTGGGCCTGAAACTGCCATATTCGCTGAGAAAGGACTAGTTATTCCTTCCCTCACTAGGTGGTGCCTTCTGGCACATCTATTGGTTAGCCTGTGAGGGAAGGACGTTCGAGCACTGCGCTTGAACCCGACGGACATGTCCTAGGCACATCCAATGATAAACTATATTTATTTATTAATTTATTGCTTTATTTCTAATTATTCGATTTTATATTCAATATAACATTTGATAGAGCTGTTCCTTAGTTCAAATCATTAATAAAAGGTCAGATCATCATAATCTACTGGTCACTTATTTCGTTTTGCCACCAGAACCGTCTCCTTTCCAATCAGATCATTATTACAACATACGAACGGTTAAACTGGAGCTGTGACCATTGGCATGTGGGGAAAAACCTTTGCATTATTTGTATTAATTTGACAAATTAATTATCAATTTGTTTAATTATTTGATAAATAGCAACAATTGCTACACAAGTGAATATCACCGTAACAGTTATGGTTAGTGTGTCGAACGTCCTTCCCTCACAGGCTAGCCAATAGACATGCCAGAAGTCACCACCTAGTGAGTGAAGAAAGAACTAGTCCTTTCTCAGCACCTATGCCAGTTGCAGGCCAAAGGAGTGACCCGCAACGAAATGCATGTCACTCGCCCTAGGCCTACACATGCCCAAGCTCGCCTGCAGGCTCGCCCACTACATGTATATAGTTTATGTATAATGTGTAAATGGGTCATTCTCTAAAACTGGGCACCAAAGTGTGACATGGAAACCAAAAGTGAAAACCTTCCAAATAACAGCAAAAATCCTTCCAAATAATAGCCTAGTCCAATGTCCTATGAAGGTGTGTGTTGTGGATATGTCAGAGTTGAAAAAAAATGAATTTCACGTTTTGAATTAGATCTTATATAAATTGAGCAATACATTATTATCACTCATGTAACATGAAAATCAAAGACACATCCAGAACCTCATTTTAACATATACAACATAGTCAAACAAGATTTTATTGATTACTGTTCAGCAGACAAGGTTATGACTTACAAAAAAAAAGTTGAAAAATAAGTTGAAAAAAAGTTTGGCTACATGTATGGGGTCAATGAGTAAATTTTCACATTTTCACTCTAGCGCAAAATCATACAATTATAATTTTGATATGTTATGTGAGATAATTTCAATACATGTAGAACTGCTAACATACCTAATAGACAAAGGCTACAATAATTATTTGACTTGCTATTGACAAAACAAAGACTTAATTATCAGCATCGTAACGTGGAGACCAAACATGTGGTGCCCAGTTTTGGAGAATAACCCATATACCTATTTGTGGTTAACACTTGCAGTCGGAAGACCAGTGCTTCGGTACTGACAAAAGATATAGAAAATTCATTTATCAAAAAAGGAGCGGGACATAGCTCAGGCGGTAAAGTGTCCACCTGTGAAGCTGTCGGTCATTCGATCGATCCTGCTCAGTGGGCCCATTTGCAGTTTGGGCCATTTTCCGTTCCAACCACTGGTTCATCAAAGGCTGTGGTATGTGCTGTCCTGTCTGTGGAAAAGTGCACATAAAACACCGCTTGTTGCTTATTGGAAAGAGTAGTCTATGTGGCGGAAACAGGTTTCCGCCAAAGAAATATGTCAAAATGCATATATATGTTTGACGCCCAATAGCCGATGATGCGAAAACCACTGTGCTCTAGAGGCGTTATTAAATAAACAAGCTTGGCTTTAAAATTTGAAAAAAAAAAAGAAGAAAAATCAATTATGTAGCAGATAGGCGTATGGATCTGCCTGGCTTCAGCGACCTCCTGTTATCTGTATACCCCTGCCATGAATAATTTATCAATGCACACACGGGTTTTTATTAAGATCTCATTTAACTGCACCTCTAATGACAGGACATCTGCTATGTCAGGAAAACAATGATATAGATGGTGAGATGTCCTTTGAAGAAGGCACTACTGATTGATTGGTGGTTGTTTTACACAGTGTCGGCAGAGAAGGCACTACTCTATGTGCCTGAATGCATATATATATATATATATATATAATTGAAGATTTATACTGCCTATCATGGATAAGTCTGAATAGACTTGTTTTCATCATTAGACAGTTTGTTGATAGAAAGCCCGAGCCTACACTTTTACCGACCCAAGGGATTTTTAACTTCCCACATCACATAGACATGATATGAGAGCAACTTGCCTTTGATGGCGCCGTAAGTTATACACAGCGGTGGAAATCCAAATTGGTAGAGGTGGGGGCACGGGGAATCGAACCACTGACCTACAGATTAGGAGTCCGACCTAGAAAAAAGTCAGGCACTCTAACCACTCCGCCACAGAGAGCACCACATATATACAAATATACACAACTATATACATATATGTGTACGCATAGCAACCAATACCCTACATGGATAGTGACAAACCCTTTATCGCAGGTAATAAGCTCTGTAGCGTCCTGCCCCTTCCCCCCCCCCCCTTCTCCGGGGTGGAGGGGGTACCAGCATGCACCACTCCACCCCACCCCCCCCTGCACGGGGCATCACACTCCACTCGCTCAGAAGATTGATATAGCCCTAAATGTATGAAGGCGCATACAACACAACACACTTCCAACCCACACGAGGAGAAGCAGATATAAATACTTTACTTATTTAAGCTAGATGTTGTTTGTTTGTTTGTTTGTTGTTGTTTTACGTCCTAGCAACATCTAAGGTCATATCAGGACGGGGGCCTATTTAAGCTAGAAGATGCACTCTAATACCCATCGCGCGGTGATGATGACGTCAGTGTTGTCGACTGGATCTGATTGATTATTTCATCTTTTTGTTTGTTTTTAAACTGTTGAGATCCCGATATATTCTGACTGAATTCACATGCAGCCTTATCTACCCTCACATTCTTTTCGGAGTAAAGACTGTTAAAGACTGATTAAAGACTGTTAAAGACTGTTAATGACGGATTAAATAGTCGGCGTGGTTCAACAGCATTTACCGACCCATTAAGATAATTAATTTGTCAGTGTGAACACGGCTTAAATTGTTGTCGGTATTTGTTGTTATTTTACGTACGAGCAACATATAAGGTCATATCAGGGCGGGTACCGAATTGTGACAGTGCGCACTCATGGCGACTTTATAGTGCTGCCCCACTGTGAAACCAGGCTGCGGACACCGTGACCCAATATCCCACTCAGTCACATTATACTAATCAGCTTGGACCTTGCCCTATCCTATTAATGGCGAGCAGCAGGCTAGGAAGCGACAAGAATCAATTTGATAAGTAATGGATTTGACTTAACCGGGAACCGAACTACCGACCTTCCGCACGCGAGGCTCGCACTATGCCGATTAGGCCATCGCGCCCGGTACGGCTTGAGTCATCGCAGTCGTCGGCACTCGCTATGAGACGATTTCTTCAAGTCCATCAGAACTGATTAAGCTTATAATGGCCGATCTAGTTGATATTTCGTGTTGCATACTTGTGACAATGCTATCATTTATTGCAGGATATGTGTTTTAAGCACGAGCGGAATATAGCCGTTCCAAATTCCAAACGAGCTTGCAGGATTTGATATCGGCAACTCCTATCTACACCCCTCCCCCTCCACTGCGGTCCTTTGCCATTTTATATTCTTATTTAATCAATCTGCAGATTCTCTGACAGGTGTCATATTGCATGGATATTATTAACATTTTAAGATCAGTTGTTATTTGCACACTTATACCAACTGTTCATTTCTAATAGATACCACATTAGAAATTGCCAATATTGGAAAGAATTTACCAGAACAGGGCAGGGATTGGTTTGGTTTGACTCGGCCGGGATTCGAACATCTAACCTTCGACGCGGGAGTCAAGGCTCTTACCGATTCGGCCACCACGTCCGGTGCTATTGCGTGGGAAACTGCAAAGTTGGTAATGATGACGTCAGTGTCCTATACAGGCAATATGCCTTAGGTTGGTTGGTTGGTGGAGTTTTACCTCCTAGAAACATCTAAGGTCATATCACGACAAGTACTGACTAGTGATACTGCGCGCCATGAGTACACCCTCTCACAACTCGGTACCCGTCCTGATATGACGTTAGATGTTGTCTGGAAGTACAACTCCAATAGCCAACTAACATTAGATTGCGAAGTCACGTGGTTATGTCTGTAATCCGGTTTCCCACCACTTTTTCTATAGGATTGTTTAGCAGCGCTGTCCTGGAGACAGCACTGTCCTGGAGACAGTGGTGCGGGAGTAACTACCCTGTGCCCTCCGTCCAGACGGGATGGCCGAATGAGTTAGAGCATCCGTCTCCCGTGTTGGTAGATCGTGGGGTCGTGGGTTCGATCCCTGGTCGAGTCAAACCAATGACTAAAAAATTGATACTTGTCGCTTCCTAGCCTGGCGCTCAGCATTATTAGGATAGGGCAAGGACTGGTTGGCTCAGTGTCAGGATAATGTAACTGAGTGGGATATCCGGTCATGGTGCTGGTGGCCTGGTCTCCCAGTGGGGCAGCACTATAAAGTCGCCATAAGTGCGCACTGTCACAAGTTGGTACCTGTCCTGTTATGACCTTAGATGTTGCCAGGACGTCAAACTCCAGCAACCAACCAACCTGTGCTACTATGTCATGCTTTCAAACAACTATATAGTTCAGTGTCTTTTGGGTGCCGGTGTAATTAAGGGTTTTGAGGCTGTTTTGTTATGATATTCCGATAGAAAACAGCTATACTGCCCAGTATTTCGATGAGGGCACAGCTACAGCTTGCATTGCAGAACATGCGGAGAGAAGGTTAATACACATACATACAAAGTAGTATTTTAGCTAGGAAAATGGCCATGGAATCTACATTAGGAAGAAATGAACGGTAAGACTCAACCAGGGTTGATAATCAGAAGGCAGGTGGTTACAATATATATGGATAGTGATAAACCCTTTGTGGCTAAAATAAATAATCACGAAGTTGGCATTGCTAAGTTTTGTTTTTGGTTGTTGTTGTTTTATGTCCTAGCAACATCTAAGGTCATATCAGGACTGTGCATTGCTAAGTAATACAAACAAAGTCATTATTGCAATGGTGTAAAACATAATTAAATCTTTCCGCCATTAAGGTTAAATGAGAAGTAGTAGAAAGGGGAGACATGAGATAAGGGTGCCTCGCGCAGCAGGAACAGGGAGTGTGTGTGACAAGAGGAGACTGACTGACTGGTGGTGTATTGGATGATACGCAGGAATTGTCGCTAAATGACATCTTTTGTGTGTGTGGGAAAACAGTTTATTCATCAAAACATACATTTTTTCAGTGCCAAGGCACTGGTCTTCCGGCGTTTACATTACATTGTAAGTATGTAGATTAGCGGGTACTTAGGTCGGGGATATTAGTAGAGTATGAAGGAGGTTAGTGTGTTAGTGGGTTAGCCATAATAAGTTCAGTATTATGGGCAAAGATGATGGGTCGCTGCAATAACTGTGCTGCTATTATGGGTACGGTGTATGTGATGGGGGTGGGTGAGAGAATGGAGCCCCCTCCCCCCAAGTAAAGACCCTATAATACTAAGATGGCTCACTCCCTATCTCTTCCATGGTAATGTAAATTTTGCAGTGCCACCTTGTGGTGGGTTTGATCAGCCCGGCTGCTGGTTGGTGTTTCACATGTAAACACATACAATTATATTATACATGAGAAAGGTAAGTATGAATACACATCAATATGAAATTGCTATGAACAAATACACATCATCATCAGCATCATTATCAGCATCGCCATCATCACACATCTTTCACATTCATATATACATTTATACATATAATATAGCACCTGTTTAACCAAGAGAACAGCCAGCGCACCAAGTGGTGGGTTTGATCATTTTGATTACACAGTACAGGCTGAGTGAGCCGTCTTAGTATTATAGGGTCTTTGCCCCAAGTCCCCACACTCAATTACAAATTGATAGTATTAATCTTGACTAACAGCTATAATGCTGAACTTAGTTTGATATCAATGCAGAATAGGTGGATTGCGCAACTCTAAGGGTGCAAAGATCTTGCTAAATATATTAATGAACACAACGCTCGGTTATGTAACTATCCAGCATCTCTTTAATATTGAGTTGCACGGCTTCGCATTATCTGATTCCGTAGAGTTGCATAGTCCGATGGTTTTGAATTTCTTAAATCTTTCTGAGATAAATATATTAGATCGATCATTAGTATCTACATTACATTAGTTCAAAGTTACTTTTATTTCAAAGGTTAAACTTTTGAGATATTTTGAGTGCAAACATGTAAAATTAGTTTTTGCAAGCTTGCCAAAATCCTGACACCATAGACTTCTACAGTAACATATTCGGTTAAATTGACTCAGTATTGCCTTCTACGCAGAAATAAATGCTTAATAAGTGCATCAGTATCTAAGTTAGCTATTGCAGGTATAGCAATACCTTAGGGAGTTTGACGCCCCTGCCCTGCAGAGTTGTGAACCACTGCCTTGTGGTACAGGTTTTTGACAGAACCGAAGGCTAAGGGAGCAAACCCTAAACAGAAAACCATGTCACTGTGGCAGCATGAAGGGCAGTTGATGTATGGAACTCCCAACATCTCCCGACCAGCCACTGCAGGGACAAATAGTTTTGCGCCTGTCTTGACATGTTCTTGCCAGTGTGAAACCTCTATTTGCTCCCCGAGAGAGTGCCGCTGGTAACTTGCAAAAGCCAGCAGCACTTCAACACTTTTGCAGGCAGCTTTCATGAAATGTCGCTAAATGGAGAGCGGCAGTCAAGTAATGAAAGCAGTCTTTGTCGCATCGCGACCGACAGCATGATGATGATGATGATGATGATCTAAGTTAGATATGTAAAATCAAATCTAGATATTTGGTTTGGTTTTGAAAATTTGATATTTCATCGGACTATGCAGCTTTAATTTGGGAGTTCCATTCTAACTAATATGTAAATACCAAAATTGTAGGGAGATGTGGGGGAATACTTACAAACATAAAGAATGCATGCAGTAGATAAGTATACAACTGAAAGTGACAAAACAAGGAGAACCACGAGACTGTAACTGTCTAGTGGTGAAAACAAGTCATTATACTTAACCACTATGGGTATCCTAATTACACCATCACCAAAAGCAATATATATATATATATATATATATATCTAAATCAGGGCAGGTTCAGAGTTGCCAATGTATGTACTCTTAATGGCAGCATAGTGATGCCCCACTTGGATACCTAGCTAGGGATCACCCCCCATTCACAGGATCGTGTCTAAATCCGGGCGAAAACTGCCTCGATATGAATTAATTGTAAACAAGCCATGGAGGATATGTTGTATTTACCTATATTGGAATAGAGTTGATAAACTGCGAGAGAATGCCTAAACACCAAACTGGCCGTCACTGGACTTTTGTTGTTGTTGGTACATTAGTTGTTTAAGCAGGGGAAATTTCAGTCGCAGACGACTGGTCTTCCTCATTCCACTGTTCCTTGCCCTATCCTAGTAATGCCGAGCGTCTGGCTAGGAAGCGACAAGTATCAATTTTTAAGTTGGTTTGACTCGAACAGGATTTGAACCCACGATACCACGATCTACCAACACGGGAGACGGATGCTCTAACTCATTCGGCCATCCCGTCTGGTTGATGCTCCATTAAACTTTTAAAGTCTATTATTCTATATGATTTCATATATTTTGCACTTTTAAAGCAACGCGTGGCAATATATCTAGCCAATTAGATTGTGAATTCATGTAACTATGTCCATAATAATCCAACCATCTGACACTTTATCGATATGGTTCCTTAGCAGCCCTGTCCTTGAAACAGGGCTGTGCGTCCTTGAAAAACAGGGCCTATCAGATATTGTGGCGTGCTATTGTACTTGGCCACATCGTCACGACACATGACTTAAAAATTGATACTTGTCGCTTCCTAGCCAGGCACTCTGCATTATTACGATAGGGAAACGACTGGTTGGCTCAGTGTCAGGATAATGTGACTGAGTTGGATATCTGGTCCTGGTCCTGGTGGCCAAGTCTCCCAGTGGGGCAGCACTATAAAGTCGCACCATAGATGCACACTGCCACAAGTCGGTACCCATTCTGATATGACCCTAGATGTTGCGAGGACTTAAAACTGCAATAACCAACCAGATCACCAGGACACTCAGCCAACACAGCCAGAGCCCTCCTTATCCTTGTAATGCCAGGCATCTACACAAAGTGGCTCGACAGACAGCCAATTTTGTAAAGCCGTGTTCACACATACAAAGTTAGGCCGACTTAGATGAAGCGAACTAGTTGTGGCGACTTAATGCCCCTGTGTTAACGGGGCTTACACAAACTAGTTGAGTTGACTCAGCCATAATTCGCCTCAGCAGAGCGTTCACACCTACGATCTGAGTCGACTTAGATGAGGTGAACTAGTTGAGGCGATTTCAAGCCCCTGTGTGAACGGCGCTTAAGTCAGATAATTTAGAGAAGACAGCGATTGTGTGTCTCGGCTGCAAAGACTTGTCTGTCTGATTAACACGTTAAAATGTCTGAAGTCACTCGTTCCAAGCGACTCCTTCGTACATTGGAGCCTCATCTTGCCAAACAATGCGCCTTCTTTCGGAACATGTCACTGCAATAAAACAACTTCTATTATTGGCTGCGCGACGAAACCCAACTGCTTTCTTAAGCCGAACTCTTTTCAAGGCTCTTTAGTGGAATCACGTTAATTTTGTCTGCGCCCATTAATGTCTTTCCCCCCCTCCTCCTCATCCTCCTCCTCCTCCTCCTCCCTCCTTCTCCCCATCACACACTGCCCTCTCGCTCCACCCACACACTGCCCAGGTCCTACACCCAGCCCACCACTTGGGGTTGGAGACAAAGATGGCGGCGCCAAGGTGCTCAGCGCACGCGCACTCATACTCACACATCATCTCTTCACCACTGTGCGTGTGTGGGGGGGGGGGGGGGAGGCGCGGAGGATGGGGAGAGAATGGAGGCTGTTTTTTAAATTTTTTAACTTTTCAATCTTTTTTTTAAAGGCGTCACTGGTGAATCCTTAACACAACACGCGTTCTTTAATAAGCGGTGAATTGGCGCCGCCTGTCGGCAGAGAGGGGAACAACAAATTGCGATCAATAAAGCACCCCAAAAAAAGGGAGAGAAACCCACCAAGGAAAAAACCCACCAAGGAATCTGCAGTCGCGCACACAACTACGCGCACACGCGCATGCGCACGAGCAACCAGTGTCTAGTGCTCTAAAGTTGCATAGTCCAATGGTTTTAGGTTTTTGACATTTTTCTGAGATAAGGACATTACATTGATAAGGATATTAAATTGATTGCTATAATCTACCCTACTTTAGTTTGAAGTAACTTTCATTTTAAATGGCCACCTTTTGAGATATTTGAAGAAGTGCAAACATGCTAAATTAATTTAGGCAAACATGCCAAATCTGACACCATCGGCTTCTGCAGCAACAGGTTCTATTACATTGACTCAATATTCTCTTCTATTTGGCAACACATGCTTAATAAATGCATCAGTATCTAAGTTAGATATGTAGAATCAGATCTAGATAATTGTCTTGCTTTTGAAAATTTGATGATTCATCGGACTATGCAACTTTAATGACAGTACGAAGAAGTACAGGTCGTAAAGACACAAAACCTAAGCTACATATATCGGTAGGTATACAGTGATCAAAATAGGGTTTGTACTAGTACTGGTAGTAGTCGATTTGTTATAAATTAGTGTCAAGTTATTTACTTCAGCATGTTTTTACGACAGTTAGCGTGACAAGGATCCTTGAAGAAATAATACTGAAATATTACTGGAGTGAGCAGGCATATATTGAGATAACTCACACAGGCATGATCAGACCCAGGCATAGATTGGGGTAACTGACACAGGCATGGTCAGACACAGGCATATATTGAGGTAACTCACACATCCATGATCAGGCGCAGCCATATATTGAGGTAATTGACACAAGTATGATCAGACATAGGCATATATTGAGATAACTCACACAGGCATGATCAGACGCAGGCATATATTGAGATAACTCACACAGGCATGATCAGACGCAGACATATATTGAGATAATTGACACAGGCATGATCAGATGCAGGCATATATTGAGATAACTCACACAGGCATGATCAGACACGGGCATATATTGAAATAGCTGACACAGGCATGATCAGACCCAGGCATAGATTGAGGTAACTGACACAGGCCTGGTCAGACGCTGGCATATATTGAGGTAATTCACACATCCATGATCAGACACTGGCATATATTGAGGTAACTGACACAGACATGATAAGACACAGGCATATATTGACGTAACTGACTCGGGTATGATCAGACACAGGGATATATTGAGGTAACTGACACAGGCATGATCAGATGCAGGCATATATTGAGATAATTCACACAGGCATGATCAGACACAGGCATATATTGAGATAGCTGACACAGGCATGATCAGACCCAGGCATAGATTGAGGTAACTGACACAGGCCTGGTCAGACGCTGGCATATATTGAGGTAACTCACACATCCATGATCAGACACAGGCATATATTGAGGTAACTGACACAGACATGATAAAACACAGGCATATATTGACGTAACTTACACGGGTATGATCAGACGCAGGCATATATTGAGATAGCCCACACAGGTATGAGCATACACAGGCATATATTGAGATAGCTGACGCGGGCATGATCAGACCCCGGAATATATTGAAAAGGACAATAACGTCACATCCAGAAGGGAACCTAGTTTGTGGTGATTAGTGAAGAGCCAAGGGACAGGGTCATGGGGGTTCGACGTAATGACCAGGAAGATTGAAAGATGTGGTCAGTAGAAGACAAGCAGGGTCAGTGGTAGTTGAAGGCGAGTGGAAGAAGGTTAGCCAATAATTGCAATGAGTTGCGGACAGTTGTGATGAGTCTCGCAAGGAAGCCAACTCATCACAATCAGTGTCATACGTTTGCCTGTCTCCTCCACATTTGATTGTTCAGAAAGTTGCTGTTCAAATAGGTTTGAGGTCCTTCACTCCTCTAACTATAGGAACCCATTGCAACCAGCCATGTATTTGTAACGATAGGCCATATATTACATACAACACAACACATAGTGTAACTTCATCCCCGTATTTAAGCATATGAAACTGGGTCAATTAATTGAGTTTGATCTCATTGTTTCCAATCTTAGCAATCTCCTAAAAATCCACGCAGCTACATCACCGAAATATTTGATTCTCCCTGCGAGTAAGCAAGTCATACGTTGCGGGCATGGTGCCATTTTAAACCACACTAACGCAAACATGAAGATATGTCAGTGCGGATAGCAAAATCCACATATTTCCTTTACACTAAACTTTGGTTTCTTTGTTGTTGTTTTACATCCTAGCAACATCTAATGTCATATCAGAATGGGTAGCGACTTGTGACAGTGCGCCCTCATGGTGACTTTATAGTGCTGCCCCTTTGGGAGACCGGGCCACTGGCAAAAGGACCCGATATCCCACACAGTCACATTATCCTGACACGACATGAACCAGTCCTTTCCTATTAATGCCGAGCGCCAGGCTAGGTAGCGACAAGTATCAATTTTATCATTGGTTTGACTCGGCTGTTATTCAAACTCCCGACCTTCTGAATGAGAGGTCTGCACTCTACCATATTCGAGTACCGCATCTGCTTTAACACAGTAATTTCAGTTACTGCTCGTGAACTACACTATACATTCTAGTGACGTCATACGGCACCAGTGTTGAACCAATAACACGCTGTGAGGTTAAATGTTTGTTTATTGTTGCTTTACGTCATAGCAATATCTAAGGTCATATCAGGATGGGTACCGACTTGTGACAGTGCGCACTCATGGCGACATAGTACTGCCCCACTGGGAGACCAGGCTGCCAGCACCATACCCTGATATCCCACTCAGTCACATTATCCTGTCACTGAGCCAACCAGTCCTTGCCCTATCCTATTAATGCCAAGCGCCTGGCTAGGAAGCGACAAGTATCAATTTTTAAGTCATTGATTGGTTTGACTCGACCAGGGTTCGAACCCACAAACCCATGGGTTCGGATCCCACGATCTCCCAAAACAGGAGACGGACGCTCAACTCATTCAGCCATCCTATATGGTCGTGCGGTTAAATTGAACGGGATGATTCTAAGGTGCATGGTTTCCAGATAACATCCTCTCGCACCTGTTTGCTACTCAGTCAGTCACGTGACATGTGCACAGGCAGAGACTACCTCCAGAAGTCACCTGACACAACATATTCATTCACACAGGAGGGTATTGTTAGACAGTGCACGACACCTGGTGGCACCACAGTGAATCACACCTGTATTAGGTATTCACGCCTATGCTCTATATATACATATTTATATATATATACATATACATATACATATATATACATAAGAACAAATCCTCCGATGCGAGTGAGGTTTCCCCACGCTAGCAGGTGTGGGGGAGCGCTGGAGGTGGCACCACCAGTCCTAAGCATGGGCAGGAGGTACTACAGACTATTCAGTGTAATAAAATATATAGCAACATAATTTTCTTCCGCGCCATTATACTCGCATAATGTGTTATGCATCACATACAAATATACAATGCCTACACATGCATGCATATACATACACATACACATACACATACACATATATACGCAAGAATGCATATTTTTGGTGGTCAGAGTGAGGGCGGATCTGAAGACAAGATAACACATGTGTAGACAGGTGGCGGCACTAGTGGCCTGAGGTTTTCAGAGCATGGTAGTCAATGACCAATTACATAAAGAACCCTGCAGTAGATGACTGAGGGTGGAGAATAGGATGAGCTGAGGTGGAAAGCTTCAGATTAATTATACTCGTATAATGCTTATGCAACACATATATGGACACATAAATATATGCATATGTATACACATATGCAAATCTATCAAAGTTCAAAATATGCCTCCAATTGTTTTTATTGCATTTCCTTTGTGGGAGAAAGTTACGAGTACGGTTCGTTGGTTGTTGGAGTTTTATATCCTGGCAACATCTAAGTTCATATCATATGGTTACCGACTGGTGACAGTGTGCACTCATGGCACCCTTATAGTGCTGCCCACTGGGAGTCCAGGCCACCAGCACCATGAACTGATATCCCACTCAGTCACATTATCCTGACACTGAGCCAACCAGTCCTTGCCCTATCCTAATAATGCCGAGTCCCTGGCTAGGAAGCGACAAGTATCAATTCTTAAGTCATTGGTTTGACTCGTCCAGGGTTGGAATCCCACGATCTACCAAAATGGGACATGGACGCTCAACTCATTCACTGGTTTGAGTGAGGAGAATCAAAGCCTGCAGAGGAAGTTGTCATTGGAGTATAGTTAATGCGAGTTAGGCTTGAAGGTCTGCAGGAAGTGATGGCAGGCTAGGGGAAGAGGAGGACAAGGAGGATACAGCCCTGATCCATCACCCACCGGAGCAGCCTGGGAATGAAAGGTCAACTGGAGGCATTGTCAACTGGCAAGGCACTGGGATGACGGGTGGGGTTGGGGTGGGAGTGGGAGTGGTGGTGGGAGTAGGAGTGGGGGATGGGGGTGGGAGAAGGGGGTGGGAGTGTGAGTGGGAGTGGGGTGGGAGTGGGGGTGAGGGATGAGGGTGAGGGTGGTGGATGGTGTGGGATTGGGGTTGTGGTTGGAGTGGGGGTGAGGGGATGGTGGTCGCTGTAGCGTAGTGATTGAGGGATGGGGATGGGGGTGGGGGATGGAGGATGGGAGTGAGGTAGTGGTGGTGGATGGGAGTGGGGTGGTGATGGTGGGGGTGGGGGTGGGGGGGGGTGGTCGCAGTGATGGATGGGTGCGTGATTACCATATTAGTTAATTAATTATGGAGTCGAGGCCGGCGGTTCTTGTAGGTATCTTCTCCGACCTGCGTCCGCCACCCTGGAGGAAACAAAGGGGGTGAGTACGTGTGTGTGTCGGGGGGGGGGGGTGTCTGTGTGGGGGCGAAGACCGCACCGTGCCTGGAATGCAGTCACATATTGAGGGAGGGCGCGTGCGAGTGCGCGGTGTGTGTGGGGGGTGGGGGGTTGATAGTAGGACGGCCCTTGTTGTGGTTGTTAGTGACCATATGTGTCGGGATGTGGTGACAGTGACATTGGTCAAGGTCGATAGCACTTGACCTTGCGCGTTAACCTAGAGGTCATTCATTGTAAGGGCCATTGTGCCCGTGTAGTTAGCCCAGATCAGATCCTACACGCGAAGATCATTTTACCTCCTCTTCCTCCTTCCTCATCATCCGGTGAATGTTATATACGTTATTCGAGCGCCAGATCTACGCCTCATACGTTACATACGTCAAGACATGCTGGAGAAATGCTAAAGATACGTTAGACATATGTTAGGCATACATTATCCATATGTTGTCAGTATGCGGACTGTATGTTCCCACTGCCTTTACCATAGGTCAACGTAGTGCAACATAGTGAACAACATTTGTCTAACGTATGTCTAACGTACATCGACGTGTGCCTAACACATACATAACATACGGCGGACGTAAAATCCACACTTTGTCAAACGTTGTCGTACGTGGAAAGTTTTGTGCATGCACAAAACTTTGCCGAACCACTGACGTGCAACACCGTATCTCGATGAACGTCGATGTACATTGACATGTACCAATGAGCGCCTAATGCACGCATAATGCATAACGATGTATCCCGACGTAGCGGCTAAAAATCACATACGTCAGCATACATTAGCGCGATGCATCATAATGTGACAGGCCCTTTACCACCATATAATAACCTCTTTGCACTAGGTCTTCCTGGGTGGTAGGGATTGGAGTCCAGGTTATACACTAACTGCAACATGATCATTTCTGCCTGAGCTCGGGTTCGGCACATTATGGGTTTCTATCAGACTCAATGCCAAAGGAACCACAAGTCTCACTCGGGATTTGTGGACGTCACGTGATCGGTGAGGAATGGAGCTGCTTGTGGGGCAGTTTGGGGCAGTCTGACGTGAAACGTCACTGACGTGAGCGCCGTGAATTGCGCCTGATTTGACGTAAGTGGTAACTATGGTGACTAGCTGAGGACGTACAGTCGCCAAAGACTACAACATGCAGACGAGTTCAGGTTGAGGGAGGGGGAGGAGGGAGGTGGATTGGAAGGCTGCTGGTGCTGGTAGTAGTAATGGTGGAAGATGGTGGTCGTAATGGTGTATTGGTGGTGGTAGTGGTGGTGATGGTAGTGGTGGTGGTAGTGGTGGTAGTGGTGGTAGTGGTGGTAGTGGTGGTAGTGGTGGTACTGGTGGTAGTGGTGGTGGTGGTGGTAGTGGTGGTGGTGGTGGTGGTAGTGGTGGTGGTAGTGGTGGTGATGGTATTGGTGGTGATAGTGGTGGTAGTGGTGGTAGTGGTGGTGGTGGTAGTGGTGGTGGTAGGGGTGGTAGTAGTGGTGGTGAGGGTAGTGGTGGTGGTGGTAGTGGTGGTGGTGGTAGTGGTGGCGATGGTGGTGGTGGTAGTGGTTGTAGTGGTGGTAGTGGTGGTGATGGTAGTGGTGGTGATGGTAGTGGTGGTGATGGTAGGGGTGGTGATGGTAGTGGTGGTGATGGTAGTGGTGGTGCTGTAAAGGTGGAGGTGGTGGTAGTAGTGGTGGTGATGGTACTGGTGGTGGTGGAGGTGAGGTGGTGGAGGTGATGGTGGTAGTGGTGGTGGTGGTGGTGGTGGTAGTGGTGGTGATGGTAGTGGTGGTGATGGTAGTGGTGGTGATGGTAGTGGTGGTGGTGTAAAGGTGGAGGTGCGGTGCGAAAAAGTTTGATATCAGTGCAACATGTCGGTAGCGTGTGTTCGACGTTGTGGTAATGTATATCGACGCATGAGGAAAAAAAACTTAAAAGTTTGGCGCGCCATCCTGATATGACCTTAGATGTTGCTAGGATGTAAAACAACAATGCACCAGTTTGGGGCAACGTGGGTCACGCATGCACGGCGACTGCCTAGCATTTGCATAATGTTATTCCAGCGGTCTCGACGTCCTCATAACATGCCCATAACGTCCGCACCCACACGTTGGCACACGTTGAAAGTTTTGTGCAAGCACAAAACTTTCGAAGTGCCACGACGCGCGCCGACGATCCTCACCGACCGTCACCGTCCATCAACATATATGAACGCGTGCCTAACATGCGCATACCGCTTCCTGACGTGTCCCGACGTTCCACCCAAAAACCACATACGTCGACGCGCATTGGCGAGAAGCGTCGTAATGTGACAGGGCTATTGGTAGTAGTAGTGGTGCAATGCAGTTAGGGTATATGAAAGGGCTATCCCCTCGGATGAATAGGCATCGTCTCACATTCGAGTATAAACCAACCCCGCCCACCATGACTCACGTGACCACAGTCAGCCACATAGCATGTGGCGCCGGGTGTACCACGTGACGTCACGAAAGGTCAAAGGTGACGGTCAGTACGGCCAGCGCGAACGGGCCAAGCTGGTTCTGTGGTAGACCAATAGGGGGCAGCACCGGTAGAGTTACGTCGGACATACTGTACTTCGAGCCGGCTGTTGCCCGTGATAGTAAGCTGATCCTATCTAGGAGTGGACCCATTCATTATAGGCTCCAATCTCATGTTCTTAATGGGAAGCTCCCGTCTACTATTGTCCTACCTACCTACCTCCCTGCCCCCCGCAACCGCCCATCAACCCTCACACACACAATCCTCACCCGATTCTTCGCACAATCACATCAGCCCTTCCAGTTGTGAGGTGTATGTGAGGTGTGTGAAGTGCGTGAGGTGCGTGAGGTGCGTGAGGTGTGTGAGATGTGTGAGGTGCGTGAGGTGTGTGAGGTGCATTAGGTGTGTGAGGTGCGTGAGGTGTTCGTGAGGTGTGTGAGGTGTGCGTGAGGTGTGCGTGAGGTGTGCGTGAGGTGTGCGTGAGGTGTGCGTGAGGTGTGCGTGAGGTGTGCGTGAGGTGTGCGTGAGGTGTGCGTGAGGTGTGCGTGAGGTGTGCGTGAGGTGTGTGAGATGTATGTGAGGTGCGAGGTGTGTGAGGTGTGTGAGGTGTGTGAGGTGTGAGATGTATGTGAGGTGTGAGGTGTGTGAGGTGTGTGAGGTATATGTGAGGTATGTGAAGTGTATGTTAGGTGTGTGAGGTGTGTGAGGTGTGTGTGAGGTTTGTGAGGTGTGTGTGAGGTGTGTGAGGTGTGTGAGGTGTGTGAGGTGTGTGTGAGGTGTGTGAGGTGCTGGTGAGCAACTCTAACCGGAAGTGAATAGATGGTGAGCAACTATAACCGGAAGTGCACATTTCTCTGCAAAATAGATTGTTGTTCTTTCCGGAAGTGAGAAGCTTTAACCGGAAGTGCACTGTCTTCTTCGAATGGGTTTCTACATTCCATCTCCAGAAGTGAGTAGCTCAAACCAGAATGGAATAGCTCCAACCGGAAGTGAGCGAATCAAACCAAAAGTGATCAGCTCTAACCGGAAGTTGGAAGTTTTCACCAGAAGTGGGCATCACTGCCCGAAACGGATAAGCTGTCTCTCTCTCTCTCTCTCTCTCTGGAACCGAGCAGTGCTTACGCAATTATTTCTTCTCCATCCCCCCACCCAAAAGAAACAAAAAAATGGTAACTTTGTGTTCGCTTCAGTAGTTAGTCGGACGATTGCCTTCAATGCCAACAATTTCTTTACTGGGGAAAAATGCTATGAAGCAGCTGGTCTCAATGGGCGTGAGCTGCTGTCTACCATGAGCAGCTCACACTCAGTTTTGAGGAGTTCTCCAAGTAACGCTTTGTTTGTTTGTTGTTGGTTTACATCCTAGCAACATCTAAGGTAATATCAGGACGGGTACCGACTTGTGACAGTATGCACTCATGGCGATTTTATAGTGCTGCCGCACTGGGAAATCAGGCCGCCGGCACCATGACTCAATATCCACCATCAGTCACAATATCCTGACACCGAGCCAACCAGCCCTTGCCCTATTCTAATAATGCTGAGCACCAGGCTAGGAAGCGACAAGTATACATTTTTAGGTCATTGGTTTGACTCGACCGGGAACCAAACTCGCGAACTCCCGATCTTCCGCAACCGAGGCCTGTGCTCTACCGATTCGGCCACCACGCCCGGTCCTAAGTAATGCAATGATCCTCCATCAACAGTGCTCAGCTGCCAACTCACTTCCAGGTGCTCTCTCACCCTCTCTCTCCCTCCCAGTGAATTACCTTAATCATGCAGAGCCCGATGACAGCATCAGATTTTGAAATATAGATACTTATTTAAATTTTATTTTATCTTACATATCAACTTAAAGCCGCATAGTCCGATGAATCATGCAATTTTCAAAACCAAAACAATTATCTAGATTTGAGTCTACACATGTAGCTTAGATACTGAAACCCTTATTCAGCATTTGTTACCACATAGAAGGGAATACCGGGGCAATTTAATGTAACCTGTTACAGCTGAAGCCTATGGTGTCAGAATTTTGGTGTGCTTGTCAAAACTGGCTTTTGTGATGAAAACCCCGCACTGACGCCGTTTCACTTTTAGTCACCGCCCCCGTCGCTAGGCGTCGCAAAATACCTACTGCACATGCTACAGCTGGGTATGAGTGTCTTAGATGGTGCTAGGACTTAAAACCTGAATAGACAGAAACTAAAGCCTAGATCACACACCACAACCAACCACAAAGCTTTTTGCTGCCGTCATCATTCTGTGAGCTCGTGGGTGTAGAGCTCAGTGTGTGTGTACGTGTGTGTGTCTGGCGCTGAGAATGTACATAGAGAGCAGTTTTTGGCTTCGGTGATGAAAACCCCGCACTGGCGCTGGTTGAGATTTAGGCGCGGTGGCCGTGGCTAGCTGTCGCTAAATTCTCATGTTACAGCCAGGTATGAGGGTCTTAGATGTCGCGAGGACTTGAAATCAAAATAGACAACACCCAAAGCCTATAACACACACTACAACCAACCACAAAGCCTGACACTGTTTTCATCATCCCGTCAACTCACAGGTGCAGAGCTCACTGCGTGGGTGCGTGTGTGTGGTGCTGAGAATTTACATAGAGAGCAGTTTTTGGCTTCGGTGACGAAAACCCCTCACTGGCATTGTTAGAGATTTAGCCGCCGTGCCTGTCGCTAGGTGGCGGTAAATGACTGCTGCGCACGCCACGATCGGCTACGAGGGGTCGCGCGTCGTGCTTCACAGTGATGAGTCGCGTGAGTATCGCAATCGAGGCGAGCAGCTCAGAGTAACGCGAACAAATGTAGGCCAGCAGGGGGCGACATGCTCACACCCGCTTTGTAACGAAGGCGCTGATTGGCCGCTGGCCACGCGAAACTATGACGGCCATCATCATTGGCTGGTGACGTCACTGGAACGCCAACGTTGCTGTATGGGCTTTATAGAGCTGCCTGTACTACCCAGACACTGTTGTTGTTCTGTGTTTGGTTATCTTCGTTGATTAAATGCGAGGGTTTTAAGACACTGCCATAGTTCTTTTAGATAAATATATTATTGTTATAATTTGTATTGCTTTAGTTTGAAATAGCCTTTTAAAATTAATTAAGGAAATATGTAAAGTAAATGTGTGAGATATTGGGGGCATTCGACTGGGCCCGTTCTATCCGCAAGATTTATGGATGGAACGGATGGAGCCACATACACACATCCGATTCATCGGTATATGAACCCACTTCTGGTCCCAGTCGAATAGGAATTTGTTCGGAAATATTTTGATATTCGGATAGAGAGGCCCAGTCGAATGCCCCCATTATTCTTTGTTGGTAGGGGGTTGCACACTGTAATTGGATATCATAGGTTTCAGCAGTGATATGTTCTATTAAATTTATTTACTGTTCCCTTCAATGCAGCAATAAATGTGTAATATGTGCACCAGTATCTATGCACAATCAAATGTAGTCAAGTATTTTGGGTTAGAAAATGGTACACTTTCATCGGAATAGTTATGACGATCCTTACTCTTTTCCCATATTTTGTTGTTGAAGATTTATACTGCCTGTCATGGATAAGCCTGAATAGGCTTGTTTTCACCATTAGACAGTTTGTCGATAGAAAGCCTGAGCCTACACTTTTACCGACCCAAGGGATTTTTAACCTCCCATACCACATAGACATGGTATGAGAGCAACTGGTCTTTGATGAGGCTGTAAGTTATACACAGTGGTGGAAATCCAAATTGGCAGAGGTGGGGGTATGTGGAATTGAACCACTGACCTTCAGATTAGGAGTCCAACCTAGAAAAAAGTCAGACACTCTAACCACTCCGCCACAGAGAACACCACATTATTAAATATGCTTAATCCCCCCCTATAGTAGCATGCACTGACCTCTCGGACTAGGAGCCGCATGGATAGGTATGCGTGGATAGAGTGATTGCATCAGGGAGCCTAGATAGTGGAATGCTTAGCACACTAGCACCGGAATGGAAAGAACTGTGGGGTTCGAATCCTGCCCTATGGACACTATTTCCCCTTCTCATCACCTCCAATGACAATATTAATGTTGAGATTGGCTGAATTGTTACTTTAGTGTTTTTCTTTTCATGACCTTGCCTTCACATCAAACTAACATTCTGAGATATTTTGGTGAACTTGACCCAAGTGGTCCTTATTATGAAATCATAGTTAAAATGACAATAATCTCTTTTTTTATTACCTAAAAATAGTAATGCTTTGTCATTTTCAAGTGCTGTATGATCAGTTAAAACTACTGTTGTGAGATATATAATACAAATGAATAAGATTTCCCACCACTGCAATTGATTTAATCTACCATATCAAAGACTTTATAATAACCGATGGTGGCCAGCTTGAAAATCGCTGTAATCTTTGTCATGGGTCGAATCTGAGATTGCTGGTATCATCAAACCCACAGTACTTTCACATATCGGCAGTAACTGGGGAATGATAGTGGTGGCGGTGAAGTGTGAAGGGTTGTAAAGCTGGGTGTGACTGACTGACCAGAAATGGAAACAGCTGCAGCTGTCAATTCAGTGAACACTGTCAGTACTGGCTGTGTCCACACACCGGAACTAGTTTTCGGCAGATTGTGTCAGCGGGGTGCTGAGGTGCACGGTAAGACACACTTCCTCCAACCACCCCTAGTCCCGAGAAGGGTCAACAGCGAGGAAAGGAGGGAAAACGGGTGACCACTGCCCCATATTGAGCATACCCTTGCAGGAATAGTTTCCCATTCTTTAAGTCCTGATATTGTGTGATGTAAACAGAAGTCGATGTAGATAAATTAAAAATATACTTCAAGCACTTTAATCTGTGCAAAAGATACATATGTATGTGTAACTATGTCTGAACAAGAAACTACTAAAAAAATAATGGAATCTTTCCATAATTTGAGCCAATCAGAGCTGTACTTTTCGATTGCAAATGGCCGCTCATGCTCGTCCTAGCACCACCCACGAACACCATATAGACACAACATGGTGACATGTGCTTATCTAGAAATGAAGAGTTCAGACGCAAAACCCTGTGAATGCCAATCCAAATATTTAATTTAAGATAAAAGATTGTTACCTGAATGTAATTATAATTTATCGCTAATTCCACTTCGCTTGTGATGATGACATGGTTATGGAGCAATGAACATATAAAAATAGGAATGAACAAAAATACACCTTTTGAGGGTTTAACGCCAATGTTTATCTCAATTTTTGGATTGGCTTTTATTGGGTTTTGCCCCTTAACAACTCAATTTATCTAGGTCGCACAAAAAAAGAACATCGACAGCTGGATGCAGTCTGGTTGTTAAAACTGCGTTTATCCGATGATTTTGAGTTTCTGTCATATTCTTAGATAACTAAATATACTATACAGGATGGCCATTTGAGTGAAGCATCCACCTCCCGTTTTAGTAGGTCATGGGACTTGAACCCTGTTTTTTTCTTTCTTGAAGATTTATACTGCATATCATGAATAAGTCTGAATAGACTTGTTTTCACCATTAGACAGTTTGTCGGTAGAAAGCCCGAGCCTACACTTTTACCGACCCAAGTGACCTCCCACACCACATAGACATGGAATGAGGGCATCCGGCCTTTGATGACACTGTAAGTTATACATTGTGGTGGAAATCCAAAGTGGCAGAGGTGGGGGCACGGGGAATCGAACCACCAACCTTCAGATTAGGAGTCCGACACTCTAACCAATCTGTCACAGACAACACCACTGGTCGAGTCAAACCAATGACTTTAAGATTTATGCTTGTCACTACCTAGCCTGGCGCTTGGCATTATATTACTAGGATAGGGCAAGTAGCAGTGGAATGAGGAAGACCTATTTTCCACAATTGAAATATCCCCCGTTTAAGCAACTAATGCACAAACAAAATATACATATGATACTGTCTCAAAAGGTGCTAAGCAATATGGGACAAAGCTTTGTCCATTGTAACGATCAACATACTATCTGCTTATATGCATTTGCTCAGGATAAACTGATTAGTTTTTTACATGGTGTTTCATAATCCCAATAGAATACATATTGATTTGAAGCAAATATCCTTGTGTTTTCAGTGTAACCGTTTCTGTGTTGTTTTGTGTCAATTGTTACAATGGACAAAAAAAAGAAGAGTTATCACCTTTTGAGACAGGCTCATATATTAAGTTGATGATAATGATCTACTTTACTGCAGTTTCATGTTTCTTTTTTAATTTAAGCACATAACCTTGATGATATTAGAAGTGAAAATATACCCAAATTAATTTCTGAGTGCACACCAAATTGTTCAAACTGTTAGAGATGCTCATAGTAGTGTTCAGTGCAATGCCACAGTTAATAATTCTAGAATTTTAACATTTTTCTTCAAATATAGAGAATATTCATGAACAATAAATCATGTCAAAAACCAGGGCACAAGATTTTCAATGAGCAAAATTTACAACAGCTTCCCCTTTGTTCTGCACTTATATCTGTGTGTGTTATCTCTAATTTCTAAAGCCAAAACCCATTAGAGGACCATGAGCGTTCATCCAGGTAACTTTTCCTGTCAGAGTGGAGTCAGTGAATAGTACTTTCCCATCCCGTTGTGTATCATACCTGTGCAAAATGCTCTCCTACTAATGTCTACAAGTCTGTCTTTTAAGACCTCGCATTACAAAAAAGAAATGACAGAGAAAAAGACAATATGCTTTACATCTTTTGTAAAAGAGGTGTGCACACATCTATTCATACATTGAAAGGTATTTGTCAGATGCTCCCCCACTCCCCGAGTCCCCCACTCCCACCTACCCCACTCCCCCACTCTCCCACACACCCACTCCCCCACTCCCCCACTCTCCCACTCTCCCACTCTCCCACTCTCCCACCCTCCCACCCTCCCACTCTCCCACTCTCCCACTCTCCCACTCTCCCACTCTCCCACTCTCCCACTCTCCCACCCTCCCACCATCCCACTCTCGCACTCTCCCACTCTCCACTCTCCACCACTCTCCCACTCTCCCACTCTCCCACCTCCCTCCCCACCCTCCCCACCCTCCCACCCCTCCCACCCTCCCACTCTCCCCACTCTCCCACTCTCCCACTCTCCCACTCTCCCACACACCCACTCCCCGACTACCTCACTCCCTCACTCCCCCACCCTGACCCCACTCTCCCACTCCTCCGATACCCCACTCTCCCACTCCTCTACTGCCCCGCTTCCCTACTCCCCCACTCTCCCACTCTCCCACTCTCCCATACACCCACTGCCCCACTCCCCCACTCACCAGATCCCCCACGCCCACCCACATATCCCTCCACACACACTTCCCCACTCCCCAACTCTCCCATTCCCCGCACACCAACACCCACACGCACACCCACACCCACACCCAAACACCAACTCCCCCACTCTCCCTCTCCCACTCCTCCACCCACCCACCAATGCCACACCATGTCTCGTCACTTACCGGCCTACCGATCTGCGAGTTTACCTGTAACGTCACTCAGGTGCTAGAAGGAGTTCTGATCAACACCCACACTCTGCAAAGACTGGGTAGATAGGTGAGGGCTGGCAGTACAGCGAGATGTTGTCAAAGACCCTATAATACTAAGACGGCTCACTCCCTATCTCTCCCATGGTAATGTAAATTTCGCACTGCCACCTTGTGGTGGGTTTGATCAGCCCGGCTGCTGGTTGGTGTTTCACATGTAGACACATACAATTATATTATGCATGAGATAGGTAAGTATGAATACACATCAATATGAAATTGTTATGAACAAATACACATCATCATCAGCATCATCATCATCATCATCACCATCATCAGACATCTTTCACATTCATATATACATTTATACATATAATATAGCAACCGCTTAACCAAGAGAACAGCCAGCACACCAAGTGGTGGGTTTGATCATTTTGATTATACAGTACAGGCTGAGTGAGCCGTCTTAGTATTATAGGGTTTTTGATGTTGTATACAGTTTATGAGGATGAAATAGACTTATTAGGGCTGAGGGTGGGTGGCTGGCTTGTAGATCTTGGTGATTGTTGTGGGTGTTGCCTGTAAAATGGAGCTGCTTTTTGCCTGAACCCTTCAGTTATTGCCAGATATTGGGCTTCTGGCGCAAATACCTGTAGGATGAGTTCGGACTAAGGCAAATCCGCTATCGATTATGACTTTCAAAAGTACAAAGCAACTCTTGAATCCCCATGTATTATGGCGATAAAATGCTGATTAAATGACATGGTTTTCCAAACCACGGCAATTTTAATCACTGGTAGCTCAAATTGCAAAAGCTGTTTTTAAGTTGCAGTAAAGTATGTTCCATGGCGTCACCATACCGTAAGTTGCAGACCACCAAACCCTCAGCCTCGGTTTCTCCCCCTCACCCCCCACTTTTTAATTTGCTGCTGGTCCTCTGTTATCTCCAGTCAACCATATACGATGACAGAGACAGTCCAGGTAAAAATGTAAAATTTAAGACCTAAATGCACTGGGATTGGTCCCACTGCTTCACTGGTCACAGCTGGTCCAGTGTATTATTAACAACCCCACCCCAACAACATAATTCATGAACTCACATAACTAACTACATTAGAGTTACACTAGAATTTTCCTAATAAACCAACATTTATATACCGCTTGCCTAACTGAAACTGAACATTAAAACTTACTACAAGTTTACCAACTGAATACAGAAGATAACTTCTGCTTACATTCTAAATACTATGTAACTACTCACATTGATCTGACTAATATTGATCTGGTTATATGACACTACTGTACCATATTGTTATGGAACTTTTGGGTTTCAGAATTTCATTGCGCTACATGGTGCAAATTGCGTATTCAACAGGTATTGTACACCTTATTCTATATACCTTTTGTGTAAATAACCCTGAATTGAAAAATGGCTGGAAGACCAGTTCTTCGGCACTGACAAAAGACATATTAAGCAGAATAAACATATTTACCACCAAAAAAAAGCACAAAAAAAGCATCTTAACAACTTTGCTAGATTAGAATTCTAAATTGTCTCATTTTTCAGCACATATAACCTTCCCCAGTAAAGGCACTGTCACACTATGCCGTATTGCATCAGCGTATGTCGACATATGCTGTCCCGCGGTGGAATTCTGAACATGCTAAAAAATAGACTTATGCCAAAATTATTCTTAACTTATCTCAGCGTACGCCAGTGGGCTTTAACGAATACTACTTATGCCAAACGTACCCATAATATACCCATAGCTTGTCTCAGCATACACCAGCATACACCAGCATACACCAGCATACACCAGCATACACCATCATACACCAGCATACACCAGCATACACCAGCATACACCAGCATACACCAGCATACACCAGCATACATCAGCATACACCAGCATACACCAGCATACACCAGTGTACACCAACGTGTTGGTGCAAAATCACATACGTCCGCATACGCTGACACAATACGGCATAGTGTGACAGGGCCTTAAAGAAGTAAATATGATTATGATTTCAGGCGTTACCTACTGCAGTCTAATGTCAGTGAGGTCTATTTCGACAGACCATGCTACATACTGTGGTATTAATCACCGCATTAGTTCTACTTAATGTCTCTCAGAGAGACATTAAGACTGACTCATGGACATCACTCTCATAGCAGAGAGCTAAATGGAGAGCGGCAGTCAAGTAATGAAAGCAGTCTTTATCGCATCACGACTGACAGCATGATGATGATGATGATGATGAGTTCTACTATTGCAGTACTTAGATAACACTGGCACAAAGTATGAAAATCATAAAAGATTTCTAGCTTTTAAACACTTCTATTTTGGTGTATGTTTAAATTAAAAATACCCAGAAAGTACTGTGAATGAACTAAATCTTTCCTCTGTATTTCTTACCAAAATTACTTGTGCTGTATATTAAGACAACACGCAAAAAGGCAGTTTATTTCAGGCACTTTTGCTAATTAACGCATTCTTTGCATCACATTAATCAGAACTAGTATCAAAGCATGTGGTTTTGTTTCGCCAGGCACTAAATCACCATTGGTTACACAGGCTATTTATAGATCCTATCAAAAAGACCACTAAATGAGCTTTAATTTGGTATGTGATAAGACATATATATTAGATCCTATCAAAAAGACCACTAAATGGGCTTTAATTTGGTATGTGATAAGACATATATTTAAAACAAAATCAAATGATGCCAAACAAAAAGAACACCTCATGTTTCATTTAGTGTTAAAGGAAAACTTTGTTCAAGTAAATACAAAAAATCTTAAAATGTCAATATCTTGAAAAGTAACCAAGATACCAACATTTTTGTTTATTATGTGTTATTCTGCATTTAACTAGCATTGTGTGAATAACCTTAAGTAACTGCCCAGTTTAACCCTTTCAGACTTAAATCTTTTGGATCAAAACAATGCCTAGGTGATGTATTTATTTCAGGGAACATTAATATTTCATCTCCAAAGTGGGGAAATGTTAAAAAAACGTCATGGGAATAAGATAAAAACCCAATACATTATACATTTTCTGAAAGCTGGATTAATTTCCTATCCAGCCATGTATATTTTATTATGATATTCACAAACAGGCTAATGCAAGGTACTATGGCAAATGAGTAAAAAATATGAAGATTTAAAATTGGTGTGAATACAAATATTAAAATGATTGTAAAAAAAGAATGCTTCCATATATTTGAATAAAAATACTGTTTTCACAAGCCAGAATAACACCTTAGAAAAGTCAACAAGTTTCACTGCTAGATCTGATGTGGCTTATTATCTACGATCATATATGTGCACGAGCGACAATAAGAAAAATGTCAGAAAACCATTCAGTTGCCACTAGGAGTACACTAAAAGTCATCCACTGAATGGTAAAATGTTATAAGCTTTTACCCAACTACCTAAGTGAAGAATACAATACATATAATATAGGGAAAAGGCAGACACAAACATGTGCAGTCTCCATATATTCACTGCTATGTCACAATTAATCCAGTGTACGGAAAATCACGTACTGAAGTCACAATGGCTTTTCATTTTCGTACGGATTATTCCGTACCAAAGTCTGAAAGGGTTAAAGATCTAAAAGAATGCCTGCGTTTCATACTTCTTCGGATACTACTAGTCTAAGCGGCCTATTGGAGGCGTGCTTAATATTATATTTCTGACCAAAATCGATGGCAAATTCTTCCTCTGGCTGTGCAACATTACCCACAAAGGTAGATGGACGGAATCTCATTTGATGTTTAATTTTAGAATCCCATAGCAAACAACCGATATGATGACATAAGTCCTTTGACTAAGAAACCACCCTGACATTTTCTGTTGAGCCTCTAATCACTGCCGCTGTTCCAAATTTCTTCAGCCTCACTATCTCACAATCTTCTGCTTGCTATGTTGCAATTCACTTTCGCCAGAAATTCGGTGTAAAGCTACATATATATATATGTGTGTGCATAACTATATACATATAGATATATAAGCTTATTTTTCTTTGGTAACTGACCAGGCACCTCCTATTAATCGATTAGTGATGTGAGAAGCCGATGGGGGCGCTACCAGTACGGACATCCAGTTTCATGTATATTTCATGATCAACTATACACGTGTGCCTTTGGTTATTTATACTAGCATAATGGGTCTTGTGTCATATAAGTTCATGCATTAAAAAAAGTTCAAACTCAAAACTATGGGATCAATTGAGGATTCATTTTGGGAGCGTGTTTACAGGTATTTTTGCTTTTTCTTTATTTTCTCTATTTAGGCAGTGGGGATATTGGTCCAAAGTTTTGTTAATGAAATGAATTTAAGTTAAATTAAAAGGTCCGGCGATAGGTCTGTAAGCCGTGCTCCAAATGAAAGTATGTGACAAACCTCTATCGATCACCAATCCACTCTGCCGACAGGCACTACTATGGACCTACACATCAAACGCGGCCATGGTCTCTAATGACAACAGCACTGCACCCGACCCGCCTAGTTCTCATTCTGGTCCTCCTGGTACCCCCCTCCTTGTCCCACATCCTGGTAACCCCTCTGGTGGTATCTCCTTCTGGTACCCTCACCTGGTCCCTACTCCTGGTATCCTCTTCTGGTACCCCCACCGGGGCCCCCCTCACGGTCACTCCTCCTAGTCCCTCCTCCTTGTACCCCTCCTGGTATCCCCTTGTGGTACCCCTTCCTGGTCCCTCCTCCTGGTCCTTCCTGGCATCCCCTCCTGGTACCGTTCCTGGCATACCCTCCTGGTACCCTCTCCTAGTACCCAGTCCTGGTAACCCTTCCTGGTACCCCGTTTCTGGTACCCCCTCCTGCTACCCCCCTTTTTACCTCCTACTGGTACCCGCTTTGTCTCCGGCTGGTTCCGGCTGGTTCCCGGCTGGTTCCAGGCTGGTTCCCGGCTGGTTCCCGGCTGGTTCCCGGCTGGTTCCCGGCTGGTTCCTGGCTGGTTCCCGGCTGGTTCCCGGCTGGTTCCCGGCTGGTTCCCGGCTGGTTCCCGGCTGCTTCCCGGCTGCTTCCCGGCTGCGTCCCGGCTGCTTCCCGGCTGCTTCCCGGCTGTTTCCGGCTGGCTGGTGACAAGTTTTACACAACGGCAACACAGTCACGATCGCCTCGGGGCTGCAGCCGCGTAATGAACGGGTAGGCGGGCACGGGGACGGGAGGAGGCGGGGGGAGGCGGGGGAGGCGGGGGAGGCGGGGGGGGGAGGCGGGGGGAGGCGGGGGGAGGCGGGGGGAGTCAGGGGTAGGCAAGGGGGGCGGGGGGGGGGGGGTAGGGTAGGTGGAGGGTTGCGGGGGAGGTGGCGGCTAGGCGGGGGGGTAGGGGGAGGCGGGGGGAGACCGATGGAAACGGGGGCAGGCGGGGAAGGGTAGGGGAGGTGGAGGGTTGCGAGGGGAGGTGGCGGACAGGCGGGGGAGGCGGGGGTAAGCGGGGCGAGAGGGGAGGAGGAGAGGAGGAGGGGACGAAAGAGTGAGAGGAGGAGAGGAGGAGAGGAGGAGAGGAAGAGAGGAGGAGAGGAGGAGAATAGGAGAGTACGAGAGTAGGAAAGGAGGAGAGTAGGAGAGGAGGAGAGGAGGAGAGTAGGAGAGGAGAGGAAGATGGCGGGATGAGAAAGCGGAGCATAATGGGGTGGCGGGGGATGGAGAGCGTGGCGATCTGAAAGTGGGGAAGGTGGGAAGAGTGGGTGGATGGAATGGGATGTCGAGGCGAAGACATGGGGGACAAGGGAAGACATGGGGAGCTTGTAGCCAGGGAGAAGGGTAGAGGAGGCTAGGGAGAGGGAGGTGAAGGAGAGGAAAGCGGGAGAGAGGGAGCTGGGGGAGAGCAAGGTGAGGGTGGGGGAGAGGGAGGCGGGGAGAGGGAGGCGGGGGAGAGGGAGGCGGGGAGAGGGAGGCGGGGGAGAGGGAGGCGGGGGAGAGGGAGGCAGGGGAGAGGGAGGTGGGGGAGGAGGGGGGCGGGCGGAGGGAAGCGGGGGACAGGGAGGCGGGGAGAGGGAGGTGGGGGAGAGGGGGTGGGGGAGGGAAGTGGGGGAGAGGGAGGCGGGGGAGAGGGAGGCCGGGAGAGTGAGGCGGGGGAGAGAGAGGCGGGGGGAGAGGGAGGTGGGGAGAGGGAGGCGGGGGAGAGGGAGGCGGGGAGAGGGAGGGGGGGAGAGGGAGGTGGGGAGAGGGAGGCGGGGGAGAGAGAGGCGGGGGGAGAGGGAGGTGGGGAGAGGGAGGCGGGCGGAGGGAAGCGGGGGACAGGGAGGCGGGGAGAGGGAGGTGGGGAGAGGGAGGCTGGGGGAGGGAAGTGGGGGAGAGGGAGGCGGGGGAGAGGGAGGCCGGGGAAGTGGGGGAGAGGGAGGTGAGGGAGATGGAGGTGAGAGAGAGAGGCAGGTGAGGGAGGTGGAGGTGAGGGAGAGGGAGGTAGGGGAGAGGATTGTAGGAGGGAGTGGATTGGCGATGAGTAAGAGGATGGCGGTAGTGGGGGGAGAGGAAAAAGGTGATGGTGGTTGTGGGCAGTTCAGGGGGGAGTGAGGGGATATTGGAGAGGATTGTGTGGGAAAGTGAAAGGGGGCAGGGGGGGGGGGTATTATGCAGTCGAAGCGGTGGCACCCATGTGTTGTGTGCCTGCTGGTAAATATCCGTTATTACTGACACAAATCGTGATTTAAGAAGACTGTATGTGCATATATTAACTGTAGTTCGATTGTAGATTATGGGTGCGCTTGTGTAGGCACAGCTGGGCAGAAGAGCTGGGCAGGGAGGAGGAAGGAGGAAGGGAGGAGAGGGAGAAAGAGCTAGGGAAGGGGTGGGGGCAAAAAGGAATGGTTGAAGGGAGATAACGGGAGGAGGGAGGATGATAATAGGATTAGGGAATAGTGGGCTGAGGAGGAGTGGGAAAAGGGGAAAGACATAGACGAGGGGAGGCGGGGTGGGGGTGTGCGGGGGGGGGGGAGGAGGGGAGTGAGGGAGGAGCTGAAGGAGGGGTGGAATGGAACAAAGGAAGGGATTAAGGGGAGCGGATGTGAGTACTGCATATTCATATATATATAAATATATATATTTATATGTATGCAAAATCTATATGTATATATATAAACATATATTATAATGTATATATATGTTTATAATATATGTATATATATATGTACATAAAGGTGCAGTGTGCAAGCCCATATATATATATATATATATATATATATATATATGAGTCAGGATCACGAAAAGAGGCCAATTGGGGGAAGTTGTCGGCATCGATCATTGGATGTCGGCGTCGAACAGTATAATTATAGTTTAGCATTGACAGAGGTATCGGAAATTTATCCTGAATGTAAAGGTAGAGAAAATCCAACAACCTTATTTGTTTCTAGGATAATTTAATATAAAAAAAGAAATGCACTACACTTTAAGAATTGCAATGCCGACATCTGTTAAAGTTGACGCCGTCGAGAGCATTGGATGTCGGCATCGATCGGCATAATTATAGTTTAGCATTGACAGCGGTTTTGCAAAGTCCTTAAATTTATCCTGAATGTAAAGGTAGAGAAAATACAACAACCTTATTTGTTTCTAGGATAATTTAATATAAAACAAAGAAATGCACTACACTTTAAGAATTGTGACCCGACATCTTATTATAAACCACCAATTGGCCCATTTTCGTGAGGCTGACTCATATATACAATCTCGCAACGCCTATTTATATGTATATAACATACACATAGGCGCTCGGGGATTGCCAAAATCCCCTGCTGCTATGAGGACAATGATTTCCATGAATCAAGTTTTGCCTTTCCGGGTCGATACCTGCACAATATCAAGAGACATCATCAAAACACGGATCATAAAGACAACATCAATAAACAACATCAACACACATCATCCACACATAACATTGGCAACCAGCATCGACTCACAACGCTGACACACAGCATTGACATACAACATCGACACACAACATCGAAACCCCACATCAAAACCCAACATCAAAACCCAACATCAAAACCCAACATCAAAACCCAACATCAAAACCCAACATCAAAACCCCACTTCAAAACCCAACATCAAAACCCAACATCAAAACCCAACATCAAACCAAATCAACACACATCATCAAACACAACATCAGAACGCAACATCAAAACGCAGCATCAAAACACAACGTCAAAACCCAATATCAAAACACAACTTCAAAACACCACTCCAAGACAGAATATCAAAACACAACATCATAGCACAACATCAAAACAGAACATCATAACACAACATCAAAACACAACATCATAACACAACATCAAAACACAACATCATAACACAGCATCATAACACAACATCATAACACAACATCAAAACACAACATCATAACCCAGCATCATAACACAACATCAAAACACAACACCGAAACACAACATCGAAACGCCAGTCGTCATCGTCCGCATACCATTAGCGCGTGGAGATGGGTGTGTGTCTGTTATATTAGCCAATTACCATTAGACCAGTGAGAGAGGCGGTGTGCAGAGCTGGGGGTGGGGGAGGTGGGGGGGGGGGGGGGGGGGGTTAGTGACTAAGTGAGTGAGGCGATCTAAGCGCTTGAGCTATTCCCTGGATTAGCGGCAGGACCCGCCGGGAGTCAGCGGACACCAAGAGGCGGGAGTTGGATGGCGATAATCCCGGCCATACTTCGCTGTCTCGGGGCGGGCCCTAATGAAGGCGGCTGAGGGCAAGGTAGGCTGGTAGGCAGGTCAGCAGGCAGGCATGATGCTGTACTGTCAGGTAGGCAGACTGTCAGGTAGTCTAACATACAGGTAGACTGTCTGGCTGCCACTAGGTAGGTTGACGGCAAGAGGACGGGGGGGGGGGGGCGGCAGTCGGGTGGGTAAATCACACTCGGTCACTTTTCATGAGCCTATGTTTGATGGTTTGATCGTGTGATGCTTTGATCGGATTTACTTCTGTGAACACAATCTGTTTTTGTGAAGGATTACGTCATTTAGTGTGCTTCTTTGCTATTACTTCTTTGTCTTCTTCATCTCGAAAATGACCTGTTTAACTATGATTGTTTACTTATAGAATTTCAAAGAGTAGGCCTTACGTGGCGATAAAGATAGAACCATTACTTGATATGTAGACATATGGATAAATAGATAACAAGAAAAAGTTTATTCTTTTGTGTCATAGAGAGATAAAGAGATAAAGAGAGGTAGAGGGGTAGATAGATCGAGATATATAGGGATAGAGAGATAGAGATAGAGAGATGGATAGATGGACAGATGGATAGATGGATAGATGGATAGATGGATATATGGATAGATGGAGAGGTGGAGAGATGGAGAGATGGAGAGATGGAGAGATGGAGAGATGGAGAGATGGACAGATGGAGAGATGGAGAGATGGACAGATGGAGAGGTGGAGAGATGGAGAGATGGACAGATGGAGAGGTGGAGAGGCGGAGAGGCGGAGAGGCGGAGAGGCGGAGCGGCGGAGAGGCGGAGCGGTGGAGAGGTGGAGAGGTGGAAAGGCGGAGAGGTGGAAAGGCGGAGAGGTGGAGAGGCAGAGAGGCGGAGAGGCGGAGTGGTGGAGAGGTGGAGAGGTGAGATTATTCTTTTACATAGGTTGATATTGTTGTCCTCGGTTTAAAAAAAAAAAGTATTTGTGTGTTTATTTTTTTCTGTACTGGGTGGTTCCATTTATTTATTCATTCAATATTTATCCTCTAGTGAAGCGGCGTCTAGGCACCCCTCGATTTACCACCGCCATAAGGCAGGCAGGGTGGCAGGGTGGCATGCTGGCAGGGTGGCAGGGTGGCAGGGTGGCAGGGTGGCAGGCTGGCAGGCTGGCAGGCTGGCAGGCTGGCAGGCAGGCAGGCTGGCAGGCTGGCAGGCTCTTGCTCTCTCGCTCTCTCGCTCTCTCGCTCTCTTGCTCTCTCGCTCTCTCGCTCTCTCGCTCTCTCGCTCTCTCGCGCTCTCGCTCTCTCGCTCTCTCGCTCTCTCGCTCTCTCGCTCTCTCGCTCTCTTGCTCTCTCGCTCTCTCGCTCTCTTGCTCTCGCCGCGCCGCGCCGCCGCTGCACCCGCCGCTTAGGCTTTTGTTTATGGACAACGAGGTCAAATGAAGCAGATCACATCCCCCTTAATTGGGCGCAGTGCGAGCGCATACTGCCAGCTAATTAGTGGCATTAACTATATTACGACGCATCTCGCAAGCGTGCAGCCAACACGTAAAATCACTTTTTTACATCGAGAAACTTTGAACTTTTCAGCGCGGGGGGCAAAGTTGGATGTTTACATACTGTATACAGAGCATATGGCCAACGTATGACCAACGAATGGCTGACATGCCTCCCAGTGAAAAACGCTCGAGTTACGCTCATGGAATGCCGGTGAACATTATATAAGTTATTCAATCGCCAGAACTATGCCTCATACGTTACATATATCAAGACACTATGGAGAAATGCTAAACGTACATTAGACATATGTTAGACGTACGTTATCCATACGTTGTCAGTACGCGGACTGTACATTCCGACTGCCATTAACGTAGGTCAACGTAGTGAACAACGTTTGTCTAACATATGTCTAACGTACATCGACATACACCCAACGTATACATAACATACGGCCAAAGTAAAATCCACACGATGTCGAACATTGTCGTACGTCAAAGGTTTTGTCCATACACAAAACTTTGCCGACCCCAGTGACACGCGACGCCGTATATCAAGGAACGTCGACGTACATTGACATATACCAATGAGCACCTAATGCACGCGTAACGCATAGCGACATATCCCGACGTAGTGGCCAAAAATCACATACGTCAGCGTACGTTGGTGCGATGCGTCGTAATGTGACAGCCCCTTAAGGAGGATCCCCAGCCATGCTGCGTGCACAGCCGGCGCATGCGCAATAGAGGGGCGCGTCGGTGTTGCTTCCGGGCCTGCTGTATTCGGTTTAGCAGAAGTTATTTGGGAGGGGGGGGGGGGGGGGGGTTGGCGGCAGTCGGGTGGGTAAGGATTCGCTTGCTTTGTTGGGGGGTTCCATCATGGCAACATCTACGTTTAATATTATGGGAACTCGGCCGTCTGAGCCCCACACATCAGAAGTCTCCCCAGGTGTGTTCTGACAACTGTCTGTCAGTTCCCACCTGGCGTTACTCTCAACAACTCATAAGCTGCAGGTGGTGTGCATAATGTATGCAGGATGGCTGGGTGCGCTTGCCCATCGGCCCCGTGGTAACAGGTAGTTGCAGACAGTTACAATAAACATATATTAAAAGTTCCCTCCCCCTCCACTTGCATTCTTTCTGGTGCATGGAGGGAACATTAAAATAATTATTAACCATCTCTTAAGTATGCACATCTCATCACAATCTCAGTTGTTATGTGTTATCACATTTCCACATAGGCGCTTATGTCACAAGCGAGTGGGGCACCCATTGCTTCTCTGTTACATAATCCTGGTCCCGACTCCATCGCCCGAGAATAGTAATGCTCTTTGCCAATATATAAATCTGAACTGAAATCTGTATATTTATATATACGGTCACATCAGGATGGGTAAGGACTTGTGGCAGTGCGCACTCGTGGAAACTTTATAGTTCTGCCCCACTTGGAAACCATGCCACTGGCACCATGACAACCTGATATCCCACTCGGTCACATTATCCTGATACGGAGCTAGCCAGTCTTTTTCCCTATCCTTGTAATGCCGAATGCCAGGCTAGATTAGTGACAAATATCAGTTTAGTAAGTCATTCATTTGACTCAACCGGAGTTTCGAATCATGGACCTTCCACGCTGTAGACCTGCGCTCTTACCGATTCGGGGTCACCACGTCCGGTGGATAAGGACGGTACGAAGCCTGCACCGAGATCAACTAGCGAAGATCCTACCAGGTTATTATTACTCTAGATTTGCATGTGCGGGGCGCATAGTTTGGGCTCATATGGCTGTCACGTGACCTGATGGGACGGTGGCGGGTGGGGGTGGGGGGTGGATGGGGGGAGTGGGCTTGTTGTGGATGGCCACTTCATGTCGCCAACCGGCAACCACTCGGAGGAACCGGTGGTGAAAAAGCTGCATGGCCGCAATGGTTACCCGCCGGACTGACTGGAAAACTCACACACGGTGACAAACTGCCCTACTTACTGTATAACTCACACACAGTGACAAACTGCCCTACTGACCAGATAACTCACACATGGTGACAAACTGCCCTACTGACTGATAACTCACGCACAATGACAAACTGCCCTACTGACTGGAAAACTCACACATGGTGACAAACTGCCCTACTCACTGTATAACTCACACCCAGTGACAAACTGCCCTACTGACCAGATAACTCACACATGGTGACAAACTGCCCTACTGACTGATAACTCACACACGGTGACTAACTGCCCTACTGACCAGATAACTCACACATGGTGACAAACTGCCCTACTCACTGTATAACTCACACACAGTGACAAACTGCCCTACTGACCAGATAACTCACACATGGTGACAAACTGCCCTACTGACTGATAACTCACACACGGTGACTAACTGCCCTACTGACCAGATAACTCACACATGGTGACAAACTGCCCTACTGACTGATAACTCACACACGGTGACTAACTGCCCAACTGACTGGATAACTCACGCACAATGACAAACTGCCCTACTGACTGGGTAACTCACACATGGTAACAAACTGCCCAACTGACTGGATAACTCACACACAGTGACAAACTGCCCTACTGACTGGATAATTCACACATGGTGACAAACTACCCTACTGACTGGATAACTCACATACAGTGAAAAACTGCTCTACTGACTGGATAATTCACCCACCCTACTGACTGGATAACTCACCCACCCTACTGACTGGGTAATTCACACATGGTGACTAACTGCCCTACTGACTGGATAACTCACACACAGTGACAAACTGCCCTACTGACTGGATAATTCACACATGGTGACAAACTACCCTACAGACTGGATAACTCACACACAGTGAAAAACTGCTCTACTGACTGGATAATTCACCCACCCTACTGACTGGATAACTCACCCACCCTACTGACTGGATAACTGACACATGGTGACAAACTGCCCTACTGACTGGATAATTCACACAGGGTGACTAACTGCCCTACTGACTGGATAACTCACACACAGTGACAACTGCCCTACTGACTGGATAACTCACACACAGTGAAAAACTGCTCTACTGACTGGATAATTCACCCGCCCTACTGACTGGATAACTCACCCAACCTACTGCCTGAATAACTCACCCACCCTACTGACTGAATAACTCACCTGCCCTACTGACTGAATAACTCACCCACCCTACTGACTGGATAACTCACCCACCCTACTGACTGGATAACTCACCCACCCTACTGACTGGATAACTCACCCACCCTACTGACTGGATAACTCACCCACCCTACTGACTGGATAACTCACCCACCCTACTGACTGGATAACTCACCCACCCTACTGACTGAATAACTCACCCACCCTACTGACTGGATAACTCACCCACCCTACTGACTGGATAACTCACCCACCCTACTGACTGGATAACTCACCCACCCTACTGACTGGATAACTCACCCACCCTACTGTCTGGATAACTCACCCACCCTACTGACTGGATAACTCACCCACCCTACTGACTGGATAACCCCTCCACAACATTAAGCCGCCCTACTACCTAGATCACCCATATGCAATGACAAGCTGCCCTACTGACTGAATAACCCACCTACATTAACAAACCATCCTACTGACTAAATGACCCATCTGCATTGACAAACCACCCTATTACCTCAACAACCCATCTGCATTGACAAACCACCCTATTACCTCAACAACCCATCTGCATTGACAAACCACCCTATTACCTCAACAACCCATCTGCATTGACAAATCACCCTACTAACTAAACAACTCGGCTTGCATTGACAAACCACCCGACTAAATAAATAAGCCACAACATTGATACTTGTCACGACCTATCCTTACACTTGGCATTACTAGGCATGACTTGACCTTTGAGTGTGGTGATCACTATCCCAGCAGAGGGGGTAGGCCCTGAGTACCCTTACACCTAGATAAAAGATTCACCCGGTACTTGTAGTACACGGATGAAGGACAAAGTAATGTAAATACGGGCGAAAATAGGTTCAGTATGGAACATGAAGTAGAAACTGTGGCTCCAGTATCAAATGGCTACCCATATAGGCACAGAGTTGGTGAAATGGGAGAGAATGCAAAAAGACAAGATGGCGGCCGCAGAATGCCGTCGATTTCACTTTTAAATCTTATTAAACTAGATATTATATTATATTTTTCAACTCAAAGGTAGCGGGCTATCAATAAGACAGATGTACAGAATAATTGTTGCTTCTTAGATTGTGAAATTAGGCTCTCAATTCATTAACCCGCTTTTTCGACCGTTTTTATATAGGGTTGGTATTCACGCGTGTACTGCGACTGCGAGTACCGGGTGAATCCTTTATCTACCTTACACCCAGACCTGCCAGTACCACTATGTCTATTTACATCCCACTCAGGCACCACCAGCCCTTATATATATATATATATATATATATATTGTGGGCTGTATATATATACATACATGCACCTGGTCACGTACATCGATCAGTAATAGAACATTTGCATTACCCCCTATGCCGTTTATCGGAATAGTTTACACTAGGATAGGGCAAGGATGGGTGAAACGATAAAGGCCAGTTGTCTTCTACAGTTGAAATTATACTTGCATTATGTAGCATCTTTCCAACAACAACAAACAAAACAATAAAATTAACCACAGTGGCAGAAACTGGTTCTGACTGCATCATATTAAAACGACCGCCTATCTCCCCTGATCGGCTGTCCGCCTGGTGACCCGACGATCAAGGTGATCTGGTGGAGAGTGGTGCAGGCGGTCAGGGGCTTTCCCCCCCAGAAGTCTTTCAATCAGTGCCGGGCTGGTCAAGCGCTGTCCTGGCCGGCCGACCTCTCGCTGAATATGACAATGAATAATTGATCGCATGGATGGGTATCTATGGTATTCTATGTGATCTCCGGGTAGGCCTGGCTTCCAAGGGTGGATAGGAGATGGGCGGGCGGAGGGCGGGAGTGGAGGTAGGGTGGTTGGATGTGTTTGTGGGCTGGGGGGGGGGGGGGTAGGAGGGGAGGGAAGGTGGAGGAGGAGGCTGGACAGGTTATAGCCTTAAAGTTGCATAAGCCGATGAAATCACCCAATTTTCGAAGCGAAAACACTTATACCCCTGTCACACTACGACGTAACGAGCCAACGTGAGCCTAACGTGGGCATTTTTCGTCATGACGTTGGGTTACGTCATGATGACGTCAGAATGACGTTAGAATGACGTCGAGCTACGTCACATTACGTCGTGTTACGTCGAGTTACATCAAGGTTTTGGACATGTTCAAAACTTTCGACGTAAGTCGAACGTAAGGGTTTACGTTCGCCGTACGTTCTGTTCACGTTCAGTGAACGTCAATGACGTTAAATGGACGTTATTTCAACGCTGCTCACTATGTTCAACTACGTTCCACTACGTTCCACTACGTTCCACTACGTTGACCCACATTAAACCAAGTGCAAAAGCCTACGAGGCTTAATGGGAACGTCAGGAGAACGTCAGGAGAACGTCAGGAGAACGTCAGGAGAACGTCAGGAGAACGTCAGGAGAACGTGCATTCAACGTACGTTCAACGTGTCACGACATAGCTAACGTTATGTAACGTTCTTCTGGCAATGGAATAACGTTCATAACGTTCCGTGAACGTAGTGACGTGTCCTCTCTCGGGGATTGACGGTATCACTACGCTTTACCAACGTTACGCTCTCATCCACTACGCTGCATCCACGTTCAACTTCTGCCCAAATTTGCATACTACGCCGAGAAGTTCAACGTTCTTCACGTTCTCCCTACGTTGACGTCGTTACGTCGTAGTGTGACAGCCCCATACATGGAACAATAGAATGGATACACTGTTCCTACAATTTCTATTGTCAACAGGTCAGTTTATGTTTGTAGAATATGTATGGAAATTGTGAATAGAAAATGCCTAAATGTCCAAATAGATTTGATCCTGCATATCCAACTTAGCTACTGGCGCATTGATTAAACATTTGGTATAGGCTGTTGCTCCTGGGCTACTCTGCTATGATGAAAAATAGTTAAAGCACACCTATATCTAGCATTTTGGCCTGGAAGCAGACATTAATTTAACATGTGTGTGGTAGTGTTGGGGTGTATATGAGTGTGGGGTGTCTGTAAGTATGTCATCATCATCATGTTGTTGGTCGGTATGCAACAAAGACTGCTTTCATTACTTGACTGTCACTCTCCATTTAGCTCTCTGCTGTGAGAGTGATGTCCATGAGTTGGTCTTAATGTCTCTCAGCTTCAGGCTTCTCTTGATGGTATACTTGAACTGGAGATGAGGGCACCCTCTCTTTCTGTAACCAGAAGACAGTTGAGAGTAGAGGATCTGCTTTGGTAGCCTGTCTGATGACATCCTCATGAGGTGTCCAGTCCACCGGAGATTCTTTTTGATTAGAAGATCTTCCATAGAGGGCAGCCCTGTCCGTTTGAATATTTCCTTATTTGTCACTTTGTCCTTCCAGGTTAGCCTCATGATCGAATGCAGATGTCGCATCATGAAGGGATGCAGCTTTTTCACCTGTCATCTGTACATTGTCCAGGCCTCGGCTCCGTATAGTAGGGTGGATAGCTTGATTGCACGGTAGATCTTGCCTTTGACCCGCATGGACACATGGTGGTTGTTCCAGAATCTCTGGCATAGTTGGCCGAACGATGCGCTAGCCTTGGCCATCCTCCTCTGTATTTCAGCATCAATGTGTCCATCACTTGATATAGTGCTTCCGAGGTAGGTAAATTCCGGAACAGAGTTTAGCTTGTTTCCGTTGACCATGATATCCTCCTGTCGGGTTCTTGTAGAGTTGGGTTGGTACAACACCTCTGTCTTCTTGATGTTAATCTTCAGGCCAAACTTCTTTGATGCATCAGAGAAAGCGTCCACTATTTTCTGGATTTCTTTGGCAGAGTGGGCAACCAGTGCACTGTCATCTTCAAATAGCAGCTGTCTCACCAGTATCCGAGTAGTCTTGGTCTTCGCTCTGAAGTGTGCGACATTGAATAGGTCAGTGCTCTGTCTGAACTGTATATTTCATGAGAGCTGCCTGCAAAAGTCATGAGAGTGAGCTGCCTGTTTGAAGTGCTGCTGGATTTTTGCAAGTTACCAGTGGCACTCTCTCGGGGAGCAAATAGAGGTCTCAAACCGGCAAGAACATGTCCAGACAGGCGCAAAACTATTTGTCCCTGCAGTGGCTGGTCGGGAGATGTTGGGAGTTCCATACATCAACCACCCTTAATGCTGCCACAGTGACATGGTTTTCTGTTTAGGGTTTGCTCCCTTAGCCTTCGGTTCTGTCAAGAACCTGTACCACAAGGCAGTGCTTTACACCTCTGCAGGGCAGGGGCGTCAATCTCCCTGATGTATTGCAATACCTGCAATACCTGCATACCTTATAAGGTGTATGTGGGTGTGAGGTAGTTGTGTGTGAATGGTGTGGTTGTGAGTGGGTGTAGGTGAGGGTGGTTGTGGTTGTGAGTGGTTGTGTGTGAGTGTAGGTGAGTGTATCGTAGGTATGAGTGGGTGTATGTGAGTGTGTGTTGTCTGTAAGTGAGTGTGCGTGTAAATGCGGTGGTTGTGTAGGGGTTTATGTGACTGTGAGGTGGTTGTGTGTGAATGGTATGGTTGCGAGTGGGTGTATATGAGTGTGGTGGGGTTGTGAGTGGGTGTATGAAGGGGATGGTTGTGAGTGTGGGTAATTGTGAGTGGATGCATGTGAGTGTGGTGTGATTGTGTGTGGCTGGGTTGGGTGTGAGTGGGTGTATGTGAGGGTGGGTGATTGTGAGTGGTTGTATTTGAGTCTGGTGTGGTTGGGGGGTAGAAGTGTGTGAATGGAATGGTTGTGAGCGGGTGTATGTGAGTGTGGTGTGGCTGTAAGTGTGTGTGTGAGTGTGGTATGGTTGTGAGTGTGTGTGTGAATGGAATAGTTGTGAGTGGGTGTATGTGAGTATGGTATGGCTGTAAGTGTGTGTGTGAGTGTGGTGTAGCTGTAAGTGTGTGTGTGTCAGTGTGGTATGTTTGTGAGTGGGGGTGTGAATGGATGGTTGTGAGCGAGTGTGTGTGAGTGTGGTGTGGCTGTAAGTGTGTGTGTGTCAGTGTGGTATGTTTGTGAGTGGGGGTGTGAATGGAATGGTTGTGAACGGGTGTATGTGAGCGCGGTGTGATTCTAAGTCGATGTACATTACCGTGTGCTGGCTGTGGACCCATGTAGTAGCAGTGTTTGCAAATAGGGCATTGGTCCTCTCAATGTAGACTCAGGTGGAACTGCCTGGGTCACATTGTCTGTTATACCGAACGCTGTCAAAATGAATCTCGCGCATCATCTCTGGGAGTCACGTGACCCCAGTCCTACGGACGCTGACTCTTTTTTTTTTTTTTTAAAGATTTATTCTGCCTATCATGGATAGGCCTGAATAGGCGTGTTTTCACCATTAGACAGTTTGTCAATAGAAAGCCCGAGCCTACACTTTTACCGACCCAAGGGATTTTTAACCTCCCACACCACATAGACATGGTATGAGAGCAACTGGCTTTTGATGATGCTGTAAGTTATACACAGCGGTGGAAATCCAAATTGGCAGAGATGGGGGCATGGGGAATCGAACCACCGACCTTCAGATTAGGAGTCCGACCTAGAAAAAAGTCAGACACTCTAACCACTCCACCACAGAGAACGCACTCTGGTCGCGCAAAGTGAATATGAACGTGACTGGTTATTTCATTGTCAATACCTGAGTTAACTTATGATGAAATAGACCCGTGTATTTGTATAGGACAAATCAGTTCTGGCACAACAATTAAATAAAGATGATTACATAATAGAATGTTAATAAAAATAATATATGAAATATAAAATAAGCGAACAATATCAAATTGGGAATAATACATTTCCTCTAGATGTTTTTAGAGCTGGAAGAGGACTGGTGCCAAGACAAAGAAGTTACGGCAATGACTAAACAAAAATTGAACTGAGACAAAAATCTAAGCTAGCTTAGTAATATGATGCATAGGATCCCAATGCCATGGATATGAGTGGGTGATAGTTTGCCCATCTGCGATCAACTTATGTGGTGGAAGGGTCTGAGATCTACTTCCGCCAATTCGTCAAAGAACTGACAGACTGGAGAATCCAGGAAACAACATTTTATTGAGCAGAGACATTAGGCCCGGGCTCAGCCCTACAAAGAAAAGAACAACATACAGTAGTAGGGTGGGTGGACGGAAAAGTTTGCATGTCGCTGGCTCGCCAAGAAGTGAAGGTCGAGTGGCGAGCTATGGCTGACGTTAGAAAAGGTGTGATCTGGCCAATTGTGTGGATGGAAGATGAACTCGTCCGTCCACACGAAGAAGAGTCCACGGCACAGTGGGCAGGGAACGAGAGGAGGCGTGTGTTGTCCCCGATGATTCAAGCACAATGTAAACATTGCAATCAATGCTTAAATTTGCATTATCAGATGGTTTTGAGTTTTTGCAATATGTGTTTTTAGATAAATATCGATTGATCGATGCAATCTATTTTACTTTACTTTGAATTAGCTTTTATTTTGAAGGTTTAACTTTGGAGAGAGGAGAGGGGAGAGTTCTAACCGATTTGGTCACCCCGTCCTTTACTTCTCCTTATTGGCACATTGGTTGGTTGTTGGAGTTTTATGTCATGGAAACATCTAAGGTAATATCAGGATGGGTATTGACTTGTGAAAGTGTGCACTCATGGTGACTTTATAATGCTGCCCCACTGGGAGACCAGGCTGCCAGCAAGCACCATGACCTGATATCCCATTCAGCGACATTATCGTGACACTGAGCCAACCAGTCCTTGCCCTATCCTAATTATTCCGAGCGCCTGGCTACGAAGCGACAAGTATTATTATAGACTCTGTAAGAGATAACGTAAGATGTATGTTGTTTGAGATCGATACCTCTGGCTGGCCAAACAAATTTAGCCTACCTGTTTATTATGGTCAAAATTTCTGACGAGAGTGAGGGTGATGGTAGAGCTCGCGCCTGCTCGGTGGCCGCACGCCACAGGCCTACCTACCTGAGTGCAAACCCGAGTCACCCAGGCCACTGCGTTTCCCAGCGAGCCGGGCGACTGAGCATTTCAGGACGAAAGCTATAGGCCATCCGTTAAATAATATTTATATAATGTCTTTATATACCACATAAATGTTTAAGTCATCGGCATGACTCGACCACTGGGTTCGAATCTCACGATCTACCAAAACTGGAGACGGACGCTCAACTCATTTGGCCAACCCGTCTGGTCGTATTGGCACGACAAAAGCAGTTCGTACATCGACAACAAAAAACTGTTCGGATAGGGCAAGGGTCCGCCGACCACATGGGTCGCTGAAGGCAGGTAGCACTGTAAGGTCATGTAGGCACTAGTTGCCTATTATAGTTAAATGAGCATTATGTATTGCAGTCCACTGCCAATCTGTTGTATGGCGGCACCGGCATTTAATCAGACCAATAACGACAGCCCACGGTATCTCGCACAACAACACATGACGGGGGCGACTTGCAGCTCGTCTATTGCTAATGCGTCCTAATGAACGCTAGGACAAAATAAAAGACCCGCGAGAGGGCGTTGTACTAACTTGTTATCGCTACAGTTCACCAAGATGAGAATATAGACTCGGAGCTTTACCCACCCATCTACTACTGCATTGATCCCGTCCTCATATGACCTTTGATGTTGTCAGGATGTAAAACTCCAACAACCAACAAACTGATTTGATAGGCTAGAATTCTGCACCAGGATATACACTAAGGATTAACAGTATTGCTAATGTTCTCTAAGCAGAGTTTGTTTGTTTGTTGGGGTTTTGCGTTATAGCAACATCTAAGGTCATACGAGGACAGGTACCGAATTGTGACACTGCACACGTATGGTGACTTTATAGTATGCTACCCCACTGGGACAGAAAGAGAGGGCGCCCTCGTCTCCGGTTCAAGGATACCATCAAGAGAAACCTGAAGCTGAGAGACATTAAGACCGACTCATGGACACAACTCTCACAGCAGAGAGCTAAATGGAGAGCAGCAGTCAAGTAATGAAAGCAGTCTTTGTCGCATCGCGACTGACAGCATGATGATGATGATGACCCCACTGGGAGACCAGGCCGCCGGTACCATTACCTGATATCCCACTCAGTAACATTATCCTGACACTGAGCTAACCACTCGCCTAAGTACACTGAGCTGCCTACTCGCCTAAGTACTGACAATGCCCAATGGTGCCTAAAATTGCATGGTCCGATGGCGTTTGAATTTTTATTTTATTTTTTAGATAAATATATCAAATTGATCGTTATAACCTACTAATCATTAGTTCGGAGTAATTTTGATGAAAAATGGCTAGTTTTGAAGAAATTTGAGCTGAAAGAACCCAAAACACTTTTGACAAGCTTTCCAAAAGTCCTTGTGCCATGATGCGTATTGACATCTCGCGATGACCATGTTATGTATGGTATTTGGAATGAGGGTCTGGCTAATTAGGCCACGAGATTGTCCCCAATCCTTAACTAATGCACTAGTATGTAAGTTGAATATATAGAACCAAATTTAGAGAAGTGTTTTGGTTTTGAAAAAAATACTTTTTGCTGCATAGAAGAATGTAATACATACATTTAATTGAACCTTTTACTACTGAAGCCTATGGTGTCATAGTTTTGGCATGCATGCCAAAATTAATTGTCGATTTTTGTACTTCAAATATCTCAAAACTTAGCCATGTAAAATAAAAGCTATTTCAAGTGAAAATACCCTAGATTATAGCAATCAACCTAATGTATTCATCTCAGAAAATGACATACACTAAATACCATAGGATTATGTAACTTAAAGTGTTGCTGACTATCGGGGTTCTCGAATCGGTGGTGGTCGAATCGGTAGAGCGCATGCTTCCCATGCAGAAGGTCAGGAGTTCGATTCCTGGTCAAGTCAAACTAATGACTTAACAATTTATACTTGTCACTTGCTAGCCAGGCACTCAGCATTATTAGGATAGGGCAAGGACTGGTTGGCTCAGTGTCAGGATAATGTGACTGAGTGGGATATCAGGTCATGGTGCTGGCAGCCTGGTCTCCCAGTGGGGCAGTACTATAAAGTCAATATGAGGGCGCACTGTCACAAGTCAGTACCCGTCCTGATATTACCTTAGATGTTGCCAGGATGTACAACTCCAACACCTACCGATTTTCAGTGTTACAGAGTCTTGCGGGTTCTTGACCCTTTAGCCGGCGGCTCAATGTAGAGTTGACACTGCGCATGCGTATGGCCAGACTATGCACCTCCCCCTCCCTACCACCACCCCTCCTGCCACACACACACACACTCTCCTCCTCCGCCTTCCCTACCTGGCTCTCGGCTCTAGACACCAGAACGAGGCTGAGCGGGGCCAACTTTAATTTAGGAGCCTGTTCTGATATGACCTTAAATGATGCCAGGACGTAAAACTCCGACAACTCGGGGGCGTTTCGATCGGATTTGGGCGATAATAATCGTCCAGATTTATACGCTCTGCCAACCATCTCCTGGGCCCTGGTTGTGGATGACAGTCACGCGCATGCGCAGGGTCACTCACTCGCATACGCCGGGGTCACGCGCATGCGCCGGGTTCTCGTAGATCAGGAGCTGCCCAGCCATTGTGACGGCAGGCACCCCCCCCCCCCCCCACACCCCCACTCTCACTCACACAAATGGTCACTCATCCACTCACCAATCCCAGCCCGCAACATCGACGCTACGGCCAGAACTACCAAGGCAACACCAGCGCGTCGCCGACTCAACCCCGCCTCACACCGCCTCACTCCGCTCTCGCTCCACCCCACCCCACCTCTCACCGGCCTCAACCCCGGCCTCACCCCACCTCACCCCGGCCTCAACCCTGCGTCACCTCGGCTCACTCGGCCCTCGCTCTGCCTCACCCCGCCTCAGCCCCAGCCTCGCTCCGCCTCACTGCGCTCTCGCTCTGCCTCACGCCAGCCTCACCCGACCTCAGCCCCCGCCTCCGACCCGGCCTCAGGCCCGGCCTCAGCCCCGGCCTCAGCCTCGGCCTCATCCCTGGCGTCAGCCCCGGACTCAACCCGTCTCACCCTGGCCTCGCCCCGCCTCACCCCTACTCACTCCGCCCTCACTCCGCCTCACGCCATCTCACCCCAGTCTCGCCCGGCCTCACCCCGGCCTCCCCCCGCCTCACCCCGGCCTCGCTCTGCTTCACCCCGGCCTCGACCCGCCTCACTCCGGTCTCGCCCCGGCCTAACCCCGCCTCGCCCCGCCTCACCCCGGCCTCGCCCCACATCACCCCGGTCTCGTCCGGCCTAGCCCCGGCCACGCCCTGCCTCACCCTGCTGCATACCTCCTCACTCATCTCACATTCATCCCAACCTGAGCCCGACCCGCCCCTCCCTGCCCCACCTCACCCCACCTCACCCCGCCTCGTTCAGCCTCACTCCGCCTCACTACACCTCATCCCACTCCCCCTCAGACTCACCTAGACTCACTCCGCCTCACCTCATCTCACCCGGTCCCCGCTTCAACCTTGCCCCACCTCACCCCGCCTCACCAGGCCTCACCCTGCCTCACCCCGCCTCACCACGCCTCACCCCACTCCCGACCTGCCTCGCCGGCTTCATCCAAGCTCCCATTAATATTGAACGGACCCTGTACAGGGGGGCCGGGACCGGGACCGGTCCCTGCAATGATCATAAACTAACTGCTCGTAAATATTCACAATGTAGTCACCATCTTCATAACGCCTCAACTGCCCGATCGTGTGACGGTGAAGCGTATTGTTTGGTGACGTGGGTGGAGCGGGGTGTATGTGTGGGTAGGTGGGGTGTGGGTGTTGTGGGTGTTGTGGGTGTGGGTGTGGCTGGTGTGGGTGGGGGTGGAGAAGAGAATGGAGCTATTTTTATGGAGCTGCTTTCTGTCTGGCTGGAGAAGGCATCTTTGATCATTACAAAACGCGGTGAGCTCATGTCCATATTTAACCAGCCCCGGCTTCCCTCCCTCCACAACCCCCTCCCACCTTCACCAACCCTCCTACACCCACCACCGCACCTACCCCCACCCTCCTACCTCCACCACCGCACCTACCCCCACCATCCCACCTCCACCACCCCTCCTACACCCACCCTCCCACCTCCACCACCGCACCTACCCCCACCATCCCACCTCCACCACCAAACCTACCCCTACCCTCCCACCTCCACAACCCCTCCTACACCCACCCTCCCACCTCCACCACCGCACCTACACCCACCCTCCTACGTCCACCACCGCACCTACCCCCACCCTGCCACCTCCACAACCCCTCCTACTCCCACCCTCCCACCTCCACCACCGCACCTACCCCCACCTCCTACCGCCACACCGCACCTACCCCCACCATCCCACCTCCACCACCCCTCCTACACCCACCCTCCTACCTCCACCACCGCACCTACCCTCACCATCCACCTCCACAACCCCTCCTACACCCACCACCCCACCACCCCACCCCCCTCCCCACCACCCCACCCACCCCCCCACCCACCTCCACCACCCCCCTACCCCCACCCCCCCCCCCACCCCTCCCACCCCCCCACCCCACCCTACCCCCACCCTCACCCCACCCCCACCTCCCCCCACCCCCCACCCCCACCACCCCCCACCCCCACCCTCCCCCTCCACCACCCCCCTACCCCCACCCCCACCCCACCCACCCCCCCACCCCCACCCCCCCACCCCCCCCACCCCCCCTCCACCCCCCCTCCCACCCCCCCCCACCCCACCTACCCCACCCACCACCTCCACCACCCCCCCTACACCCACCCTCCCCCCCACCACCGCCACCCCCCCCCCCCCACCCCCACCCACCCCCCTACCCCCACCCCCCCCACCTCACCCACCCCCCACCCCCACCCCTCCCACCCCCCCACACCTCCCCCACCCCCCCACCCCCACCACCCCCCCTCCACCCACCCCCCACCCCCACCACCCCACCACCCCCCCATCTCACCTCCCCCCACATACCTACTCCCACCCTCCCAGCTCCACCACCCCTCCTACACCCACCCTCCCACCTCCACAACCCCTCCTACCCCCACCCTCCCACCATGGCCACCGCACCTACACCCACCACCACCCCCTCCCAGTACCACCGCAGCCACCCCCTCCCACCTACACCTATACCCTGCACCACCCCCACCCACCCGCCCACCCACAATCTTCACCAAAAACCTGCCTCTCCAGGAGACCTTCCCCATTCATTGTATTGGCTTAGATTCCCAATTCAAGCCCATTTAGAAAGTGTAGTCTGCATTAACCTCTCAGGCAAGACCCACATAACTAGACGTGCATAGGATGATGGCATCAGGGTGTCTAGATGGTATAATGGTTATCACAATAGCCTCGTATTCAAGACGTGTGCATTCGAAACCTGATTTAGGGCCAATATTTTCCATTTTCATCGCCCCTAATGACAGAAATGAAAATTTTCTAGGAAAAGCATCGGAAGTGGGGGGCGAAGGGGGAAGAAGTAGGGGGAATCGAACTCAAAACCTTTTTGGAAATTTCAAGAAGGTCGGTAGTTGGGATGACGGGAAGTAATTCAGAGAACATCGGAGGGTTCCCGGTCGAGTCAAACCATCATCAAAGACTGCTTTCATTACTTGTCTGCCGCTCTCCATTTAGCTCTCTGCTGTGAGAGTGATGTCCATGAGTCGGTCTTAATGTCTCTCAGCTTCAGGTTTCTCTTGATGGTATCCTTGAACTGGAGACGAGGGCGCCCTATCTTTCTATAACCAGAAGACAGTTGAGAATAGAGGATATGCTTTGGTAGCCTGTCTGATGACATCCTCATGGGGTGTCCAGTTCACCGGAGATTGTTTTTGATCAAAAGATCTTCCATAGAGGGCAGCCCCGTCCGTTCGGGTATTTCCTTATTTGTCACTTTGTCCTTCCAGGTTAGCCTCATGATTGAACGCAGATGTCAAGTCAAACCAATGACTTATAAAATGCATATGTGTCACTTCCTAGCCTGGCGCTTGCCATTAATAGGATAGGGCAAGGACTGGCTAGCTCAGTGTCATGATAATGTGACTGAGATAAATATTGGGTCTAGGTGCCAGTGGCCTGATTTCCCAGTGAGGCAGCACTATAAAATCGCAATTAGTGCGTACTGTCACAATTAGTGCGTACTGTTTCTTGGAGGTAAACAACCAACCAACCAGGCCGAGAGGCTTGCTTTGTCCTGTGTTGGTCTACAGTGCCGTGCGTGGCAGGCAGGGCGGGCCGGGCCGCCTTGCTCCCCCGGCCCCGGGGCGCCTGGTTTACGGTGATTGCAAGTCATCACGCCGGGAGGGGCGGGGTATGCGGAGGGGTGTGGGCGGGGTGTGGGGCGGGGTGAGACACGTCGCGCAGAGCTGTGTACTTACCTGTAAGGTAATGCACGTGTATGCGCACGCACACACACGCACACATGCACACACGCACGACGCTACCGAAACCCGCTCCGCTCCACTAAACCCCGCCCCACCCCACTCTACCTTCCGTTGCCCCCTACCTTCCGTTACCTTCCCGCCCCCCCCCCCCACCCAACCCCGCTCCGCCCCACTCTACCTTCTCTTGCCTCTCAACGGCTCCCCGCCTTCCCGCCCCGCCCCACCCAACCCCGCCCCACCCCACTCTACCTTCCGTTGCCTCCCAGAGGCTCCCCGCCTTCCCGCCCCACCCCGCCCCACCCCGCCCCACCCAACCCCGCTCCGCGCCACTCTACCTTCCCTTGCCGCTGAGCGGCTCCCCGCCTTCCCGCCCCGCCCCACCCAACCCCACCCCACCCCACTCTACCTTCCGTTGCCTCCCAGAGGCTCCCAGCCTTCCCGCCCCGCCCCACCCAACCACGCCCCACCCAACTCTACCTTCCCTTGCCGCTGAGCGGCTCCCCGCCTTCCCGCCCCGCCCCGCTCCGCCGCGCCCCACCACGCGCAGCCTTGCCTCGCCCCGCCTCCTCCTGACTCGCCCCGCCTCCCTCCGACTCGCCCCGCCTCCCTCTGACTCGCCGCCCCTGCTCCGTTCCCGCTCTTTCCCCACCTCGCCCCCCCTCCCCTCGCTCCGCCTCGTCCCACTCGCCATTCTTCCCCCGTCTCACCCCCCCTCCCCGCCCCGCCATCGTCCCCCACCCCCCTCCTTCCGCTCCCCCGACTCCCCCACCCCCCCCCATCCCCTCCGCATCGCCCCACCTCGTCCCATTAAGTCCTGCCCCGCATCACACCGGCTTTCCCCCCTCGCACCGCCCGGTCCTCTCCGCCCCGCCCACCCCCCACCCCTCTCTCGCCCCGCCTCCCGCCGTCTCCACCCTTTCCACCCCTCACCCTGCTCCCCAGGACGCCGCCCCCCCCCCCGCCCCCCCCCCCCCCCCCCCCCCCGCCCCCCCCCCCCGCCCCCCCCCCCCCCCCCCCCCCGCCCCCCCCCACCCCCCCCCCCCGCCCCCCCCCCCCCCCCCCCCCCCCCCCCCCCCGCCCCCCCGCCCCCCCCCCCCCCCCCCCCCCCCCCCCCCCGCCCCCCCCCCCCCCCCCCCCCCCCCTCCCCCCCCCCCCCCCCCCCCCCGCCCCCCCCCCCCCCCCCCCCCCCGCCCCCCCCCCCCCCCCCCCCCCCCCCCCCCCCCCCCCCCCCCCCCCCCCCGCCCCCCCCCCCCCCCCCCCCCCCCCCCCCCCCCCCGCCCCCCCCCCCCCCGCCCCCCCCCCCCCCCCCCCCCCCCCCACCCCCGCCCCCCCCCCCCCGCCCCCCCCCCCCCCCCCCACCCCCCCCTCCCCCCCACCCCCCCCCCCCCCCCCCGCCCCGCCCCCCCCCCCCCGCCACGCCCCCCCCCCCCCCCCCGCCCCCCCCCCCCCCCCCCCCCCCGCCCCCCCCCCCCCCCCCCCCCCCCCCCCACCCGCCCCCCCCCCCCCCCCCCCCCCCCCCCCCCCCCCCCCCCCCCCCCCCCCCCCCCCCCCCCCCGCCCCCCCCCCCCCCCCCCCCCCCCCCGCCCCCCCCCCCCCCCCCCCCCCCCCCCCCCCCCCCCCCCCCCGCCCCCCCCCCCCCCCCCCCCCCCCCCCCCCGCCCCCCCCCCCCCGCCCCCCCCCCCCCCCCCCCCCCGCCCCCCCCCCCCCCCCCGCCCCCCCCCCCCCCGCCCCCCCCCCCCCCCCCCCCCCCCCCCCCGCCCCCCCCCCCCCCCCCCCCCCCCCCCCCCCCCCCCCCCGCCCCCCCGCCCCCCCCCCCCGCCCCCCCCCCCCCCCCCCCCCCCCCCCCCCCCCCCCCCCCCCCCCCCCCGCCCCCCCCGCCGCACGCTCGCCGCTCGCACGCACGCACGCTCGCACGCTCGCACGCTCGCACGCTCGCACGCTCGCACGCTCGCACGCTCGCACGCTCGCACGCTCGCACGCTCGCACGCACGCTCGCACGCTCGCACGCTCGCACGCTCGCACGCTCGCACGCTCGCACGCTCGCACGCTCGCACGCTCGCACGCTCGCACGCTCGCACGCTCGCACGCTCGCACGCTCGCACGCTCGCACGCTCGCACGCTCGCACGCTCGCACGCTCGCACGCTCGCACGCTCGCACCTCGCCACGCTCGCACGCTCGCACGCTCGCCACGCTCGCACGCTCGCACCGCTCGCACGCCGCACGCTCGCACGCTCGCACGCTCGCACGCTCGCACGCTCGCACGCTCGCACGCTCCACGCTCGCACGCTCGCACGCTCGCACGCTCGCACCGCTCGCCACGCTCGCACGCTCGCACGCTCGCACTGCCGCACGCTCGCCGCCTCGCACGCTCGCACGCTCGCACGCTCGCACCCGCACGCTCGCACGCTCGCTCCGCTCGCAACGCCTCGCAGCCCACTCACACACTCCACTCACACACTCACACACTCACACACTCACACACTCACACACTCCCGTCCACACCGCTGCCTCCATACCGCCTAGTCTCAAAGAGAACTATGCCTGTAGAGCAATAACCGTACCCACCCTCATCCCTTAACCCCCGCCTTATCTTCGTACATCGTTCTCCAGTCCCCTTGACACAACCACTGACGACGTCAAGCCTTCCCATGGCCTGAAATACTCTGCTTTGCTCTGCTTGGGTCCGGCTCTACTTGGCTCAGCTCGACTTGGCTCAACTCAACTTGGCTCAACCTGACTTGGCCCAGCCGAAATCAGAGTACTTCGGCTTGGCTCAGAGTACTTTGGCTTGGATCAGCATGCTTCGCCTTGGATCAAAATACTTCGAACTGGATCAATGTGCTTCACCTTGCTCAGAGTACTTTCGCTTGGCTCAGAGTACCTAGGCTTGGCTCAGAGTACTTTCGCTTGGCTCAGAGTACCTTGGCTTGGTTCAGAATACTTTGGCTCGGTTCAGAGTAATTCGGCTTGATTCAACACATTTCTCAATACTTTGGGTTGACTCATTACGCTTCAGCGTGGCTCGGCTCGGCTCGGCTCGGCTCGGCGCGGCTCGGCTCGGGTCGGCTCGACTCGGCTCGGCTCGGCTCGGCTCGGCTCGGTTCGGCTCGGTTCGGCTCGGCCAGCGTCGGGTCAGCCAGCATCGGCTCGACTCAGCCAGCTTCGGGCCAGCTCGGCCAGCGTCGGCTCGGCTCGGCTCGGCTTGGCACAGCTCGGCTCAGCCAGTGTCGGCTCAGCTCAGCTCAGCTCGACTCGGCTCAGCTCGGCTCAGCTCAGATCATCTTGGCTTGGCTCGGCTCGGCTCGGCTCAGCCAACGTCGGTTCGGGTCGGTTCGGCTCGGCTCGGCTCGGCTCGGCTCGACTCGGCCAGGCTCGGCTCCGTTCGGCACGTCTCGCATCTACCCTAGCCGTCGATAGGTGAGATCGATGCTCCTTTCATAGATCCGGCCGCCTGCCGCTCCCTGCCTCCTAATTAGCTGAAAGCCGCCCCCCCCCACACCCACCCCCCTCCCCCAAACAGTATACACTCTACCCACACAGACACACCCACGCCTCATATTAGCACGCCCGAGCTGACAGGGACTCAGACTCTCTCCCTCCCTCACGAGCACCTCACCCCCCTCCCAACCTTCTCCTTAACTCTTCAGCACCAGACGGGATGGCCGAATGAGTTGAGCGTCCGACCCCTGTTTTGGAATATCATGGAATTTGAACACCCAAGTTTGAACACTGGTGGAGTCAAACCAATGACTTAAAAATGTATGCTTGTCGCTTCCTAACCAGGCGCTCGGCATTACTAGGATAGGGAAAGGACTGCTCAGTGTCAGGATAATGTGATTGGGTGGGCTATCGGGTCATGGTGCTGGTGACCTGGTCTCCCAGTGGGGCAGTACTATAAAGTCACCATGAGTGCATACCAATATTAATTTGGCATGTTTTCACTATAAATATATTAACAACCATCGGACTGTGCAACTTTAATATTGTATAATCGGTAAGAGTATAATGCTTTTTTATAGTAAAAACATTTAGCTAGATATGATGCTGTATATCGTAGTTATATATCAGTGCACTCACTAATCATTTCATTTCGGAAGCTTCCCATAGGAATGTGAGAATTAACTGGATTTGACAGTAGGTGGCATGCTGTAGCATTGCTGTATTATGCTGAACTTCATTCAACAGCCTGGGGCCATATGCAGGAGTCAGTGTTATCGAGCCAAAACGCGTTTACAGGGGATTTCTGGTTTAACGGCGAAAAGTCGGTATGCAGGAGGCCGTGTTACGGTAACACCGCACGTTTAAGGTCCGCGAAACTAACCCCGTTTCATATGACGTTTATGGGCGGTGTTAACGTAACGTTGTAGCCAAATCTATTAAATGCTATCATATTTAACAGAATTAAATACGCAATAAGTGAAATTTCATGAAATTAACCCTAAATTCGAAGCAATATTAACGCTGCCAGCCGTAACGGCGGCGATATTAATAGTTATATTTTCGAATCGACGAACATAAAGTAAACAAATGGCCACCGCTGCCAGTATGGAAAGCGACGTCGATGCAGCGGTTGCGGCGATTTGTTTACATTACATTCGTCGATTCGAAAATATAACTATTAATATCGCCGCCAATGCGGCGGTAGCCTTAATAACGCTTCGAATTTAGGGTTAAATTGATAAAATTTCACTTATTGCGTATGTAATTCTGTTAAATATGATCGCATTCAATAGATTTGAGCATAATATATGGCTACAAAGGCAGAGGGATTTCCCAAATCTATAAATAAATTCACGTTTAGCTATAATGAAAGTATTACGCGCTCCTGCATACGACTTGACAGATTTCCCGACGTCGGTGATAGCTAAACGGTAATAGGCTCTAACACGAAACCCCGCTAACACTGACTCCTGCATATGGCCCCAGGAATGTTATTATCTCCATAGTTTGTGAATTATCACTAAATTATTTACTCTAGCCAGTGTACGCTAAAGCAGAGTAGCGCATGTCTAATGTTAGCTTATCATATTTAAAGTTGCATAGTCCGATGCTTTTGAACTTCTGGCACTTTCTGAGATAAATCTTTTAGGTTGATGATTATAATCTACCTTATGTTAGTTTGAGTTAACTTTTATTTTAAATGGCTAACTTCAGGGATATTAGAAGTGCAACCATGCAAAGTCAATGTTGGCAACGACGCTCAGTATTCCCTTCTATGTGGTGACAAATGTTTATTAAATGAACCAGTGTCTTATGCCCCTGTCACACTATGACGTAACGAGCAAACATAAGCCTGACGTGATCACGTTTTGTCATTACGTTGACGTATGTTGGGTTACGTTATGATGACGTCAGAATGACGTTAGACTGATGTCGAGCTACGTCACGTTACGTCATGTTACGTCGGCGCGCGTCAAAGTTTTGAACCTGTTCAAAACTTTCGACGTAACTAGAACGTAAGGGTTTACGTTCGCCGTACGTTCTGTACACATTCGGCGAATGTCAATGATGTTAAATGGATGTTAGTCAAATGCTGGTCACTACGTTGCACTACGTTGCACTATGTTGCATTACGTTGACCCACATTAAAGGTGGTGGGAATGTGCAGTCCGCATAGTGAAAACGTCAGGATAACGGACGCCTAACGGACGTCCAACGTACGTTTACTGTTTTGCCACCGTTTCATGACGTAAGTAACGTAAGGTAATGTAAAGCAACATAGTTCTGGCGATCGAATAACGTTAATAACGTCCCGTCAGCGTAATTACGTTGTCCTCTCTCGTTGAACGACGCTATCACTACGCTTTACCGACGTTACGCTCTCGTCAACTATGCTGCATCCACGTTCAACTTGTGCCAAAATTTGCATACTACGCCGAGAAGTTCAATGTTTTTCACGTTCTCCCTATGCTGACGTTGTCACGTCGTAGTGTGACAGGGCCATAAGTTAGATATATAGAATCAACATTAGATAATTATTTAGGTTTTCAAAATTTGATGTTTTCATTGGACTATGCAGCTTTAACTAAGCGATATTAGACACATTCACAAGCAACTGATTATGCAACTTTAATCAGTCAGTGCTCAGTGGCAGGTCTGGCTCCTCAATCAACTGTTAACAGCTAACAGTCCCTACCATCGGCACAATTAGGAAACCAACGCAGCAATTGGTCATTATTATGTACCCAATAAATATAAAGGAACAAAATAACTACCCATACTGTTAATTTGTTGGTTTCTTTTGTTTTCTGTTCAATGTGTTGATTAGAAGAAGGACATTTATTTTCTTGAAGATTTACACTGCCTATCATGGATAAGTCTGAATAGACTTGTTTTCACCATTAGACAGTTTATCGATAGAAAGCCCGAATCTACACTTTTACCGACCCAAGGGATTATTAACCTCCCACAACACATAGACATGGGTATGAGAGCAACTGGTCTTTGATGACGCTGTAAGTTATATACAGCAGAGGTGGGGGCATGGGGAATCGAACCACCGACCTTCAGATTAGGAGTCCGACCTAGAACAAGTCAGACGCTCTAACCACTCCGCCACAGAGAACACCACATGCAATCATAATTAAATGCAATCATAATTAATATACCATTCACTTAGCTTCATTAAAGTCTAATGAATTGATAATATTTTCAAAACCAATAGATCTACTTAGACTTATAGGTGCATATTCCGATGCTTTTGAGTTTCTGTCATTTTTATGAGATAAATATATTTGGTTTGTCATTATAATCTACCTTGCTTTAGTTTGAAGTAACATTTATTTTAAATGACAAATTTTTGAAATATTTATAATGCAAACATGCAATATAAATTTTGGCAAGCATGCCAAAACACTGACAGAATCGGTGGAGCGCAGGCTTCCCGTGTGGAAGGTCGGGAGTTTGATTCCCACCCTAGTTAAACCAGTGACTTATAACATTGATGCTTGTCGCTATCTACCTTGGCGGCACTCACATTTAATAGGATAAGACAAGCATTGGCTAGCACGGTATCAGGATAATGTGACTGTGTGGGATATCGGGTCATGCTGTTGGCGGTCTACTCTCACAATAGGGCAGCACTATAAAGTCGCCATGAGTGCGCACTGTCACAAGTCGGTACCTGTCCTGATATAACCCTATGTAAAGTCCACAGCTCGAATCTGTGGTTGTGTAGGCAGGCTATAGTGAAATCAATACAGGCAAAAAGAGAAAGGAAGAGTATAAAGAGTGAAAGAAGAGAGAGAGTCAAGCCCTCAGGTTTATTATTTATATGGTACATGGATCCAGTATAGTGTATCACCTCACCACATTCTCCCAATGAGAAACAAGCATTTCTAGCTCCACCAATGAGAAACAAGCATTTCAGGTTCCCATGGTTACAGTGATCTGCCCACCACCACCAAGCTGGGTGGCTCCCCTGGCCACCACCTGCCTTGAGCTGAGTGTGTGGTGATCCAGGACTAGCAGAGGGGGGGAGGGGTAGGGCTCTGAGTGCCCCTTACACACTACCTTACTAGCACCACACTGTCTATCTACCAATCAATCAAGTCCCACCAGCAACTACATAAACACATCTATGCACCTGGCCCTATATACCTGTTTCACGAATAGAACATTTGCATTCCCCCACCAATGCATCATTATCGGAATATTTTACACCTAGATGTTGCTAGGATGCAAAACAGCAACACACGAACAATCGCTTTCATTGTCGTATTGCGTATCTACTGAGGTAATCCATTATTTTACTGTTGTACCGTTCCCATTGTGTGAAAATGCACGTATGAGAGTGCACCGAGTTCAACAAGGAATGATGGCGATTTTACTGCGTGTCCGTAATACCCCTGTCACACTACGACGTTTCTCTCCAATGCGCGTCGTCATTTGTCATTTTTTGGCGAAACGTCGGGAAAGGTTAGGGGGACGTTATGCGAACGTCGGTACACATCGGTACACTATCCTGGACGTTGACAGTCGCCGGAGGATGGCGGCGCGCGTAGTTGGTCGCTCAATGTTTTAAGCATGTCAAAAAACCGCAACGACCCACAATGCGCGTCAACGCGCGGGTTCCAATATTATGGCGACATCAGAAGGACGTCGACAGCGCTGGAATAATGTTATGCGAATGCAAGGCAGTCACCGCGTGCGCGTGAGGGACGTCTCCACACGTTGCGCCAAATTGTTGCTTCATTGTTTTACATCCTACCAACATCTAAGGTAATATGAGCACGTCGCGCCAAACTTTTTTTTTTTTTTTCCTCACTCGTCGCTTAACGTTGGCCGCGCACGAATAACGCGCTGCGCTGATGCCGATCTTTTTCCCCAAACCGCTGAAAAGTTGGACGTGTCTCGACGCGTAGAAGATATTTTGCGCGCTGACGGCGCACCAGCGACAAGCGTTGTAGTGTGACAGGGCCATAACAAACACCATATTCACGGCGATGGTACACAGAGGGTAATTGCCACTGAACAATAGAGCCAATGTATATATATGCGCATTGTGAACTGTGTTGAAATGTACACGTAAGAGTGCATTCAGTATACATAGCATTGACCTCGATAACGGACACTGAAATGTCCATGTGTAGCTATTTTGAGCCTCTTGTCCCGAACTCCACCCTACAGCTATGACGTCATATGCCACCGGTGCAGACAATATACTCAGGCGCAAAGTAGTAGGTGTGTACTGAAGGCATACAATGCCTCTGTTAGCAATTCATGGTATTGAGCCCCAGTAACACTACGGCTTGCAACCGCTTGTGAACACTTTGCCACTAGTTTGGTTCAAAGAAAACCCCATAGTTACCGGCGACCTCCTTGCGACCAGAGGAATGGTCGCGAACCTTCATTTCAATATGCATTCTGCTATTATTTGAAAGGTTTTGTTCAATAACAATTCTGTTATTATTTGGAAGGTTTTGACTTGATTATTCACTTCAGTGTCTAGTTTCAGAGAATGACCCATATATGACCCTAGAAATTTGTTTGGATTAACCAATCATTGGTTTAACCGAGCTTTGGCTTTGACTTTGACTTTGAGTAAGCATGTATTGCATGTGTAATATACAATGTATGTGGACACTGCTTAAACCAAACGATCGGTTAATCCAAACTTGTTTCGGCGGCCTGGCAAAATACTAACATGTATCATATAAAAAAGTCGGTGGGGTCTCAGATGACCTTATAACCACATGAAAGTTTGGTTTAACCATACCGGAGTGGCCTGGGGTCTGACAATTTTGTTTGGATTAACAGATAATTTGGATTAACCGACTTTGGTTTAACCAATGATAAATGGTAGTATTTTGCAGGGCCACCAAAACAAGTTTCGATTAACCGATCGTTTGGTTTAACCGAGCTTGGTTTAACAGGGTTATACTGTATACAATACCTCAGGGAGTTTGACGGCCCTGCCATGCAGAGTTGTAAACCACTGCCTTGTGGTACAGGTTCTTGACAGAACCGAAGGCTAAAGGAGCAAACCCTGAACAGAAAACCATGTCACTGTGGCAGCATCAAGGGCGGTTGATGTATGGAACTCCCAACATTTCCCGACCAGCCACTGCAGGGACAAATAGTTTTGCGCCTATCTGGACATGTTCTTGCCGGTGTGAAACCTCTATTTGCTCCCCAAGAGAGTGCCGCAGGTAACTTGCAAAAGTCAGCAGCACTTCAACACCTTTGCAGGCAGCTTTCATGAAATGTGACCGACTCATGGACATCACTCTCACAGCAGAGAGCTAAATGGAGAGCGGCAGTCAAGTAATGAAAGCAGTCTTTGTCGCATCGCGACCGACAGCATGATGGTGATGATGATGACTGTATGTCGAAGGCTAATAGAGCCCAGGGTGCTTCAACCATGAAGAAATATACTTCAAGCACAGCAGCCAATTTTATTTTCAATAAAAAAAAGAAGCTCAGAATGATGGCAGTCAGCCAGAGAACCACTCTCTATCTAAGTCGCTACCCAACTCCCAATTCACCACCACCTTCCAGCTGGCCCCAGTATCACCTTTGTGGAGAACGGGACACTACCAACTACCCAGTTAAAACTGCACTCGGCTCCAGTGGATTGGCAATCGGGTTGCGTGTATCTGCGTAACCCTGCGCCCCCCCCCCACCTCCCTCCACCGTACACACACATACTCAACAGGTTATAGCATCGCACAGCTGTTAACACAATCATAGTGAGAAATTCAACTTGAGGGTGAGGTTATAATATCTGTTGAAAGACGAGCACATCTCCAGAGTTATCTAAGAGAGTAGTGACAACATTAATATAATTAATCATCTTATTCCATAATTTACTTTTTTTAAGGCGTTGTAATAGGCTGCACTGACCTCCCAGGCAAGGAGCCGCATAGACAGGTAGGCGTGGGTAGTGTGGTAACATCAGGGAGCCTAGGTGATGTCATGGATAGTACACTGGCCCGGAATGCAAAGAGATGTGGGTTCGAGTCCCGCTCTAGGCGCAATATTTCCATTTTTCCATCACTCCCATGACAGCGTCAACTAAAGTTTGTAAACATATTTATGGTCGAACAAAAAGGGACCACATTTCTAGATTGTTGTTCTAAATGTCCCTAAAGCCCCTGTCACATATCACCGGATTGAGCAATGGACAGAATTGTCTTGTCCGGGCATCATAAGTATTGAAATGTATTAAAATGTATCAAAATTGTGCAATATCGGGTCAAAGGCCGCTGGACAAACGGACATGAAACGGACATGAAACAGACATGAAACGGACATGAAACGGACATGAAACGACATGAATGGATAGCCAACGGACGAAACAAACTCAAACCAGACAAGAACCGTAGACGTCAAACCGGCGGCATCCGTTCCAAGTTTTGTGCATGTTCAAAACTTGTACGGACACAAACTGGACTATCAACGGACTTTGTTTGGTTTCTTTCCGTTTCCTCCAACCCAGTGATGTGTGACAGGGGCTTAATCGATAAACACTGGTGTTAATACAAGATAAGTAGTGATAATAAGATGGAACTGGTCAGTGGTTGGGCTACATTCAAAACTGAGCCAGCTGACTGAGGTCAGAGATGATTGGCTGGGCCCTGGCTTGTGTATACAGGGCGGTAATTCCCAGAGGACTGTGACTATGAGTCAGGTCTTCCTTCACACCCAGTCTCAATATAGAACTGTGCTGGGACCCAGCCAATGGCAAACCATCTGCAGTTACCCACTTCCCCTTTTAGAGCATTTGCAATGTGTTACTTCCAAGATGTCAATTGATCGATACAAGACCAGTACAGTATATAGTGGCGTTTATTTTTCCTATTCAGCTTGTTACAGTTAGAGTCATGATATGAGATTTAGAGTGTGAGGTTTCCAGGCACTTAACCCTATAGAGACAGTTCTTAAGGTAGTTGGGTTGGGTGGGACGGTGAATCTAAGCTGGAGAAAAACACGCCCGATTGATTGAAACGCTCTCGTCGAAGTATCTAGATTTGTAATACATCACGATTTGATATTGAGAATTACGGTAGGTGGCGACCATTTATTGTTTACTGAGACAATGGTAGGGGGTGCCAGAGATCGCGTCGATAGCTACTGAATGTGTGGTGGTCTCGCGCACTCAATTACCCACGTTGTGAGCAACATGGGCAATGTATGGTGTTCATCCAGTCCATGTCCGTTATCTGGGCATGCTAGGATGGGAATGTGTCAGACTGCAGTGGTACACATTACTACACATGCACACACAAAGTGTGTTTAAACCAAATATATTTAAAGCTGCATAGTCCGATGAAAACATCAAATTTTCAAAACCAAAACAATTATCTAGATTTGATTCTTCATATCTAACTTAGATACTAATGTATTAAACATTTGTCGCCACATAGAAGGAAATACTGAGGCAATTTAATAGAACCTGTTTCTGTAGCAGCCTATGGTGTGAGAGTCTTGGCGTGTTTGTCAAGATTAATTTGACATTGTTGCACTTCAAATATCTCCAAAGTTAGCCATTTAAAATAAAAGTTACTTCAAGGTAAAGTAAGGCAGATTATAATAATCAATTTAATATATTTATCTCAGAAATAAAATGACATCAAACTCAGAACCATCGGACTCTGCAACTTTAATACAGAACAGCTGTTGGCACAATTCCAACGCGACCCAATTAGGAAACAAATGTAATGCAAGAATACTACCAAGTTTGCTAATCAGGAACCATATGGTTTATAGGTTTAAAGTGCCTTTACATTATGCCTGAGAATAGGGCTCCAAAGGCTCTACCCACATATTTCTTGTGTAAATGCAGAGTCGCAGCTTCGGTCCTTCTTCCGAGTTCAGTGGACCATATCCGATAATAAGCCTGTTATGCTGTTGGGCTAAAAATAGATTGAGCAATTGCCCGTGACCAGTTATCATTTCAGCAGTTGGACAGTCTTTATTGTCAGCGTCATATTGTAATCTATGGGCTAATCCCTTTTAAAAGGTGGTCGCCAGATCTTTATAAATGGAAGTGAGCTATAATGAAATGCAAGTTAAATATATATAAAATACGATAAAGTACCAGAGGGTGTAGTATAGGAAATGGTGTGGTGTAGCTGAGTCCTATAGTTGCCTGTCTGTAATAGTGAAGTGGATACAGTGGGTATAGCACAGAATAGAGGATGGACACAAAAGTACCTCTTGTCACATGAAAGGACCAGTGGTGACTGCCAGCTCTCCCAGGCTTTTAATCTCTCCAACACTCCTACAGGCATGTCATTGAAGGTATATGATATTGAAGGTACATGATATTATTGAAGGTACATGATGCCATTGATCCACTGCATATTGTTATTTTACTCTTCATGGTGGCCATCTTGAGATTCCAGGACAGTAGAGATGGGTGGAACTCAGGCGCACCCCTCATTCCCACATTCCCAGCTACCACCAGGTCATGGCAACTTGACCTAACACCTCTATCATATCCGATGCACACCATACAAATTCAATCTGGATCCAATACACATTAAACATTAAATACCAAACATGACTGTCTCCCACCCTATCAGTCTGTGTTCAGCAATGGGTTACACATTCTTCTATCTACTAAGGGTACTTTAAATGGAATCTATTTTATAATGTAACTATGCGTAGAAAGTCGAAATATTTTACATCAATTATCGCCCCCTAGTTATTCTGTCTTCTGCGCTGACTTAGCTTCAGAAAACAGCAAAAAAGAAGGAATTATGCCATAAATTATGCCTACGAAAAGCAGCAATGAAGGATGTTGACCATAAACCAATGTTGCTCTGGAATTCTCTGCTAGAATATATCCTTGTTATGGTTACCAAGAAAACATATATATTAAATGCCATCTGTTTCATAATAGCAATAGACCCCACCCCACCAGTTAAGCTAGTGACATCTATCGGCAGAATTTGGAACCACTCTAGTCGGGTCGTTTCCCTAACTGCCTATGACTTCAGATGCTATATCTCCATAAAGAATGCTTGGGAAATTAATAAAATGCTTGATTATATTCAGATATTCATATCGCAACAGGCATCAAACTCTTATCCATGTAATATATATATATAAAGGACAACTATATTGCATTTTTCTTCTGAGTTTCACCGCCGCTCTCTTCACATGTATTAAACCTCACCAGTTAAGCTAGTCACATCTATCGGCAGAATCTGGAACCACTCTAGTCGGGTACTTTCCAGCTTAACTGGCAGTGTCTATTAGTCTGTCTTTGACTGCCCGGCTGTAGAACTTGTGAATATTTGGTCATATACATATACATACCCATGGGAGCTTAATATATATATACATATACATAGCACAGGAGCTTAATATATATAACTACATCATATCCATATCAAGAATGCATGGTAAAATCATGTGGCCAGATCTTTAATGATAGGATGGTGGGCGTTAAGAGCTGGTACAGCCGAGTGAAAAATAAGCAACTCAGTTAATCTGCTCTAGCATTACAGAGCATATGCTAAGACAAGTATTTGCAAGAACAACTTTAAAGTCTCAATGTATATCTATATGTGGTATAAAAATATGGAATTCATTTGACGATAATATCAAATGTTCAAAAAATATTTATATGTTTCAACGAATGTATAAAAATAAAACATTTAAGCTTTATCAGAGGGGAAACAGATAGTAGTCTAGTAGTACATAAATATTGAGATGTAATTTACAGTATTGAGTGTAATGTTGATATGCTTTTAACTTTTCTTTTTCTTTTTATTATTTCTATGGTATAAGCAATGTATCTGTGTTATTTTTAAAACGGGGAAAGCACCTCATAAGTATTGTACTTCTGCTTTCTCCTTTTTCATGTGAAAACATTACTGATATAAATATCAACTTGTGTGTACATTGATCATGTGGAAATAAATATATTATTATTATATACAGACACACATAACCACAATATATGCACTGACTGCATATATTTTTATGGTGAGAAATGCTGCTAATTTACTACAGATGGTAACACATTGTGTTCGGTTTTTAAAGATCTTTCCTATCAGTCATACTGCTTGCAATGTATGCGCCATCTACAATTGATGGTGGGATCGAGCGCATGCGCAGTGAGAATATACTACAGCAACTGCTACACTCTGAGATTCATGTTTTGATTGATTGATTGGTGGTTGCTTTACGCCGTGTCGGCAGCATAGGCCATATAGGCCATAGGCAGTAGTGACCAGATGCAGCTGGTATCAGGGTGGCCAGGTTGATTGATTGATTGATTGGTGGTTGCTTTATGCCGTGTCGGCAGCATAGGCCATATTCACGGCGAAAAATGTTTGTTTTTTGTTCAAACCATCGCTTTTACATGTAAAAGCAGACAATCAATTATGTGCAAATCGACACTCATTAAATTAGAAAGCTCACAATCATATATTTGTGGTCAAGGGAAACAAATTCCCATAGAAAAAGAAAAGTTTATTTAGTAAACTATATGAGGTGGTACAGTCCTGCTGCCCTCAAAAAGGCTAAAATGTTTTTTTGTTTTACTTTAGTAAAAAGGTCATGCATACTGTCTGCAGTGTTGAATTGTTGGCGCAGGGCCAACAAATCAACGCAACTTAGTCAAATGTGTTTGAGTGTCAGCGGGGACTGACACCCAATACAATCAGGGGGAGGTTCCCCCTTGAGCAGAAAAGCATGTGTAAGCCACGAGTGGCCAATACGGCAGCGGCTAAGGACCACTTGGTCCCGCCGACCTCCCACATGAGTCTGTGGTGGTTTTATGTAGTCATACAGTGTTGGGCTAGCAACACAATCACCTTTCTGTAGGGAACGGGACACTGCCAAGAAACCCAGTTAAAAACTGCACTTAGCTCCAATGGATTGGCAATCTGGTTCCTTGTATCTGTGCAACCTCACTCTATTTTCCAGCGTACATACATTGAAGAGACAATTTATAGCATTGCATGGCTGGGAAGACAAACATGGTTAGAACTTCAAATATGGTTGTTCCAGCAAACATGAGAGTGATCTAATAATTTCTGCAGAAAAGCCACAGAACAATGGGGTTATCTAAAAGTAGCGACAATGTAATAGACTAATACCGCATATGTCCCAATAGAAGCACGCTACCCAATAGAAGCACACCCCCCATTTCAAGATTGAAAGCATGCACAAATTTACAATCATATTCAGACTGAATGCACATAAAATAAGACAATCCCACTTTATTTCAGAGGAACAACAAAAAGAAATCAAAATTTACGATCATATTCAGACTGAATTCACATAAAATAAGACAAACCCACTTTATTTCAGAGGCACGACAAAAGCAAATCCATGAAATTCTTTAACTTTGAATAGACGCACATCCATGTGTCTGCACTCATGCAGTGCATGTTGTCTATTGGGACATATACAGTAGTTATACACAACAGATGGGATCAACTGGAAGTCAACCATGTACCTTATTACAGATATGCATGAACTACGTATCATTGTAATGGTGGCGTGGCCTAATCCAAACTGGGATCAAGCTTTTATGGTTATGTTATAATGAAAATAAGACAATAAGGAAATACTCGAACGGACAGGGCTGCAATCTATGGAAGATCTTCTGATCAAAAAGAATCTCCGGTGGACTGGACACCTCATGAGGATGTCATCAGACAGGCTACCAAAGCAGATCCTCTATTCTCAACTGTCTTCCAGTTACAGAAAGAGAGGGCGTCCTCATCTCCGGTTCAAGGATACCATCAAGAGAAACCTGAAGCTGAGAGACAATAAGACCGACTCATGGACATCACTCTCACAGCAGAGAGCTCAATGGAGAGCGGCAGTCAAGTAATGAAAGAAGTCTTTGTCACATCGCGACCGACAGCATGATGATGATGATGATGATGATAATGAAAACACAGCAGTCAAAAGAGTAGAATACCTTGATCTTTCAAGTTCCTGAATTAAGTATATTTCTCTAATTCTCCCCAAAACATAATTAGGAATGGACAAAGGCCAATTGGCATCGATGTCAGGATAATATGATTGGCCGGGGTGTCATGTCATGAAGCTATCAGTGTGAAAGTGTTACATTTTCTAAAGCAAAACGCCATTACCCAATATCAAACTTGAAACTTTGATACTGGTGAAATTATTAAGGTGGCTTGGTACAGTCCGCTGGAAACTGTACTCTGACAAATAATCTCAAAGCACAACTTCGCATAGTTCTTTTTCAGTTTATGTAGCCAAATATGTGCACGGAGAGGGGATGGAGAGAGGATAATGTGACTGAGTGGGATATCGGGTTATAGTGTCGGTGACATGATCTCCCAATGAGGCAGTACTATAAAGTCGTCATGAGTGTATGCTGCCACAAATCGGCACCCATCCTGATAATACCACATATGTTGGTTGGTTGCTTGTTGGAGCTTTACGTCATGGCAACATCTAAGGTCATATCAGGACGGGTACCGACTTGTGACAGTGCGCACTCATGCCGACTTTATAGTGCTTCCCCACTGGGAGACCAGGGCACCAGCACCATGACCTAATATTCCACTCAGTCACATTATCCTGACACTGAGCCAACTACTCCTTATCCTATCCTAATAATGCTGAGTGCCTGCCTAGGAAGCGACAAGTATCAATTTTTAAGTCATTGTTTTGATTTGACCAGTGTTCGAACCCATGGGTTCAAATCCCACATTCCACCAAAACCGGAAACGGACGCTCAATTCATTCAGCCATCCCCTCTGGTCCAGCTAGGATGTCAAACCCCAACAAACAAGCAAACATCTTTTAAGACCACCATGAGTGCGGTGTGTCATAATGAGACGGTACCCATCCTCATTTGACCCCCAGACGTAAAACCGCCACTACCAGCCAATCAGGCCGACCACTACAATGCACCACGTGACTTCAATAGCGCAGCAGCACATCACAAGACGCTCCCACAATGCACCATAAACCCCGCACAATGTATCACCAGCACAAATAACGCACCATTACGCCGAGCGCCGTCAGGTACCCATAATGCACCGTGGGAACCCGAGTGGGGTTGTGGGTGTGGGGGTGTGAGTGTGGGGGTGTGAGTGGGGTTGTGGGTGTGGGGGTGTGAGTGTTGCGGGGGGCGTGCGACACCCATAAGGCAGCGCGGGACGCTGTGAGCTTCCGCGTTCTATTTTTATTTTTTTGTTTGCTTTTTTGTTTGTTATTTGTTTGCGTTTGGAATCAGCGCATTTATGGCGGTCCGTCTGCCATATCTTATCGGCTCAGGACCTCTCCTGGTCACACAGGACCTCTCCTGGTCACACAGCCACGTCTGATTACAGAACAATCACCCGCGTGCGTGCCACTGTGAGTGTGCGCAGAGGCTGCCATAGACAGACATACCAAGTAAAGCTAAGATTCCATATACGCGGTATGCTGCATGCGGCATGCGAATGCGAATGTGGTATGCCACCCTCAATAGCCGATGTCTACTTTTTGTTCTGGGGTGTCATGAAATAAAATAAATAAAATAAATAAAATAAAAAAGATACCTATGGCATTTTTTTCCCCCTCCAAATTTGTGAAGAAAAGTCAAAGTTATTGTCGTTTTCTATGGCAAACGCAGCCGTATTCGCATTCGCATTCACACCGATCGGTCCATGGATCGATCCATTTGCCACATTCGCATTCGCGTTCGTATTCATGGAAGCACCAGTATTCATTTACATGCTTTTCGATTTTTTACCGCATTCGCATTCACATAACGCATACCACGTATATGGTTTTGTTTGTTTGTTGTTGTTTTACATCCTAGCAACATCTAAGGTCATATAGACGGGTACCGACTTGTGACAGTATGCACTCATGGTGATTTTATAGTGCTGCCCCACTAGGAAATCAGGCTGCCGGCACCATGACCCGATATCCTACACAGTCACATTATCCTGACACCAAGCTAACCAGTCCTTGCCCTATCCTAATAATGCCGAGCACCAGGCTAGGAAGCGACAAGTATCAATTTTTAAGTCATTGGTTTGACTCGACTGGGAACCAAACTCGCGAACTCCCGATCTTCCGCACGCGAGGCCTGTGCTCTACCGATTCGGCCACCGCGCCCGGTCTGTGTATATGGAATCTTAGCTTAGAGTTGCATAGTCCGATGGTTTTGAATTTCCGTATTTTTTCTGAGATAAATATATTAGATCGATCACTACTCTTTACTTTACATTAGTTTAAAGTTACTTTTATTTTAAATGGTAAACTTTTTAGATGTTTTGAGTGCAAATATGGAACATTAGTTTTGGCAAGCTTGCACCATAGACTTCTGCAGTAAGAGGTTCTGTTAAATTGACTCATTATTGCCTTCTACACAGAAACAAATGCTTAATAAGTGCATCAGTATCTAAGTTAGATATGTAAAATCAAATCTAGATGATCGAGTAATTTTCAGTCCGCCAAGCTTACTCATTTAAAAACCTAAAATTTAAGAAGTGGCAGCCACCTAACTGAAGCGACGAAAGCAAGAGTAATTTTAAATCGGCCGTTTTTACTTATTAAAACTAAAAACCAGAGTGTCTTCAAATGCAAATTCTACCAATTTGAAGCGAGAAAAGAAAGAGTGATTTAAAATCACCAGTGTTTTACTCATTAAAGCCAAGAAACAAAATATCTTCAAATGCAAATGACCAAACGGGAGTGTCCGTTTCCCGCTTTGGTCCAACCAATGACTTAAAAATTGATATTTGCCACTTCCTAGCCATGCGCTCAACATTATTAGGACGTGGCCAGGACTGATTGGCTCAGTGTCAGGATAATGTGACTGAGTGGGACATCAGGTCATGGTCTAGCAGCCTTGTCAATCAGTGGGGAAGCACTATAAAGTCGGCATGAGTGTACCCTGTCACAAGTCACTACCCATCCTGATATCACCTTAGACGTTGCCAGGACGTAAAACTCCAAAACCAACAAATCAAATGCCACACACACAAAAATAAAGCATCTTCAAATGAAAATTCTACGAAAGATTTAAGAAGCGCTCTCCAAAAGCACGGCTGCCGGGTTTTCAATAACTTGCTGACGGCCTCTTTAGTGCCGCCTCGCAGTGAGTTTGAGCTATGTCCTGCGCATTACACACATCCGGTACGCGCGTCCACAAATGGAGGTCACCTCGCCGACCTTTGCAGCTTTAGCGGCCAATGGGGCCGGCGCTTTTCAGGAGTAAGCTGGGTGGGTTTAGAGATAAGCTGAGAGCACGCCGCTATACCTGGACGCAAACAGACGGTGCCTACCCGGCGGCCAGCCCGCCGCTTGTCTCCGCCTCTCGCCCCGACTCCCCGGCCGGTGTAGGAGATTCAAAACACTCCCCCGCTGAAAACACTCCAGTAGTGTTTTCAACCTAAGTCGAAAATACTACTGTTAAGTTCAAAACACTACCCCTACATATGTCCAAAACACTATCCAAGTTCAAAACACTATCATAACACAGCAGTGGGGGGCTGGGAGTGTAATGCCGCTTGTTTGTTGTTGTTTTACGTCCTAGCAACATCTAAGGTTATATCAGGACGGGTACTGACTTGTGACAGTGCGCACTCATGGTGACTTTATGGTGCTGCCCCACTAGAAGACCAGGCTGCCAGCACCATGGCCTGATATCCCACTCAGTCAGATTATCCTGACACTGAGCCAACCAGTCCTAGCCCTATCCTAATAATGCCGAGCACCAGGCTAGGAAGCAACAAGTATACATTTTTAAGTCATTGGTTTGACTCGACCAGGGTTCGAACACATGACCCCATGATCTACCAACACAGGAGACAGACGCTCTAACTCATTCAGCCATCCCGTCTTGTCTGTAATGCTGCAAAATGTAACCTACTGGTACATATTGATAAGCTGACCATGCTGCAGAAATTGATTGATTGTTTGTCCTTGTTTTACATCCTAGCAACATCTATGGTCATCTCAGGGCAGGTGCTGACTTGTTAGAGTGCACACTCATGGTGTCTTCATAGTGCTGCCCCTCTGGGAGACCAGGCTGCCAGCACCATGAGAGTAGTGTTTTGAACTTAAAGGGAGTGTTTTGAACTTGAGGATAGTGTTTTGAGCGTGGACACGGTAGTGTTTTGAACCTACCCTTAACTAAGTTGAAAACACTGCCGTAGTATTGTTGTGGGGTAGTGTTTTGAACTTACTACACTGGCTCCACAGTCCCGCGTCTCCACGCACCCCACTGTCCTGTACTATCCTGTCTTTCCCCCGCCCCTACGCCCTCGCACACATCCTCCCGCCGCCCTGTTCCCAACCTTCCCCCGGTCCTAGCCCTTCTGTCTCTCCGCCTCCCACAATGCCCCGGCTCCCCGTTTCCCCGTTTCCCCGCATCCCCGCTCCTTTCTCCGCCGCCCCGTCGCCCCGCCACCCGGCCGCCCGGCCGCCCCGCCGCCCCGCCGCCCCGCCGCCCCGCCGCCCCGCCGCCCCGCCGCCCCGCCGCCCCGCCGCCCCGCCGCCCCGCCGCCCAGCCGCCCGGCCGCCCCGCCGCCCAGCCGCCCAGCCGCCCCGCCGCCCAGCCGCCCCGCCGCCCAGCCGCCCCGCCGCCCAGCCGCCCAGCCGCCCAGCCGCCCAGCCGCCCCGCCGCCCCGCCGCCCCGCCGCCCCGCCGCCCAGCCGCCCCGCCGCCCCGCCGCCCCGCCGCCCCGCCGCCCCGCCGTCCCGCCGCCCCGCCGCCCCGCCGCCCCGCCGCCCCGCCGCCCCGCCGCCCCGCCGCCCCGCCGCCCCGCCACCCCGCCGCCCCACCGCCCCGCCGCCCCGCCTCCCCGCCGCCCCGCCGCCCCGCCGCCCCCGCCGCCCCGCCGCCCCGCCGCCCCGCCGCCCCGCCGCCCCGCCGCCATGCGCCTCTAACATGTCCCGCGGCGGGGGAGTTCGGGCGCTGCTGAGGTGCGTGCCGGGCCCGGGTAGCGGGGAGAAGGAACCAGGCGGGGGCTAATACCTGGCAGCCTGCCCGGGGTGTGCTTAGGGAGAGGCCTGAGCCTCAGGGTGGGTAGGCGGGGAGAGACAGACGCGGAGTGGGTGAAATAGAGGGGTGGGGTGGGAGCGGGGGAAGGGAGGGGAGGGGAGGAGAGGGAGAGGGGGGGGGGAGAGAGAGAGACGGCAAGGGGTGAAATAGAGACGTAGGGTGAGACCGGGCGAATGGAGGGGAGGGAGAGGGTGGGTATGTGGGAAGAGACGGAAGGGGTGGATGAGTGAAATAGAGAGGTGGAGGTGGGCGGGGGAAGGGAGGGAGGGAGACGATGAGTAGGGGTGAGACAGGGGTTGAAATAGAGAGGTAGGGTGGGCGGGGGGAAGGGAGGGGGAGGGAGAGGAGAGTGGAAGAAACAGAGCAATGGTGATGATAGTGTGAGAGGACTGTGGTGGTGGTGGTGGTGGTCGGGGGCTGTTGAGGCGGGTACACCCATACAGATAGACAACCGACAGACCGCTCAGTGGATATCGGAGGGGTGGGGGCGGTGGGACGGAGTGGCGGAGGGGCAGGTGGGCGGAGGGGCGGAGGGGCGGAGGGGCGGCGGGGAGGGGCAGTGGGACTGAGGGGGAGGGAGAGAAGAGGGGCAGAGACTGTCAGGGGCTATCGGGGGGCGGCTGGCCGGTCCGTGCTCTAATCCTAGCCGGCTTAGGCCCCAGCCCGGCCCATCACCCCTGTCCCCGGCCCATCACCCCTGTCCCCGGCCCATCACCCCGGTCCCCGGGCCTCCGCCGGCCCTAATCCGGGGCACACAATCGGCCGCCGGCCGTCCTCACACAACCACGGCCGCTCTATCACATTCTGACATTTATTTTCCATCAGGCCCAAGTGTCCAGCCCGCTTCCACCTATCGGCGTACAGAGCTCATTCTTACTTAGCCCCTCCCCCGGCCCCTGCCCCCGGCCCCCGCCCCCCGCCCCCACCATTCCACATGAACCCTCCTCATCCTCCCACCTCCCCTTCCCCCTCCCTCTCTCCCTCCTCCCTCCCCCTCACATCCATCCCCCGCCCTTTCCCTCCCCCTCCCTCCCCCTCCCATCCCTTGCCCTCCCTCCTCTCCCACTCCCCCTCCCTCCCTCTCATCCCTCCACCTCCCTCCCCCTCTCATCCATCCCCCCCTCCCATCTCCCCCTCCCCTCCCTCCCCCTCTCCCTGCCATCCCTCTCCCTCCATTCCCTCCCTCCCCTACCCCCTCCCCCCTCCAATCCCTCTCTGCCCCTACCTCCCCTCCCATCCCTCCCATCCCTCCCCTCCAATCCCTTACTCTCCCATCCCTCCTCCCCATCCCCATCCCATCCTTCCCCCTCCCTCCCTCCCATCCCTCCACCCTCCCATCCCTCCCCTCCCTCCCTCCCATCCCTCCACCCTCCCATCCCTCCCCCTCTACCCCCTCCCATACCTCCACCCTCCCATCCCTCCACCCTCACCCTCTCATGGAGAATTTAGCCGGAACTGACTCCCTCCCCCCCCCCCCCCCCTCACACACACCGCACTCATCATGTAGCTGGTAAACGTTTCCCGGTGCTTCTTGCTTTTTGGATTGAAAGTCTTCCTTGACCTGTGCGATATCACTCGCTTTAGGCATATGAACAAAAGTCGTGATTTTATTTTCACACCGGCGCTCGGTGGCCGAATCAATAAAGCGCAGGACTCCCGTGTGGGAGATCGGGAGTTCAATTCCCTGTCGAGTCAAACCAATGACTTACAAACATTGATATAGTCAGTCTAGTCTAGCTTGCTGTTCGGCATTAATAGGATTCGGCAAGGACTGGTTAGGACAGTGCCAGGATAATGTGACTGAGTGGGATATCGGGTCATGGTGTTGGTGGTCTGATTTCCCAGTGCAGCAACACTATAAAGTGACCATGAGTGCGCACTGTCACAAATCGGTACCTGTCCTGATATGACCTTACATGTTGCAAGGATGCAAAGCTCCAACCACCAGTCCTTGTCTTATCCTATTAATGCCGAGTGCCAGACTATGAAGCGACAAGTATACATTTTCTAAGTCATTTAGATGGACTAGACCGGGAACCGAACTCCTGGCCTTCCACACGGCCACCGCGTCTGGGAAAGAGCTATTTTGGTTTTCACAACAGAACTATATTCTACTGACTTCATAAGGTACTGGGATTATTTGTTAAAGCTGCATAGTCCGATGAAGCATACATTATTTAAGACCAGAACAATTATCTGGAATTGATTCTACATATCAAACTTAGACACTGATGCACTTATTTAACATTTTTTGCCCCATAGAAGGGGATACTGAGGCAATTTAATAGAACCTGTTACTGGCGAGGCCTATGATGTCAGAGTTTTGGCATGCTTGTCAAAACTAATGTTGCATGTTTGCACTTCAAATATCTCAAAAGTTAGCAATTTAAAATAGAAGTTACTTCAAACTAAAGTAAGGTAGATTTTGCTCATCAATATAATATATTTATCACAGGAAAAATGACAAAAATTGTAAACCATCGGACTATGCATCTTTTACATTGCATAAATTGACGGTTTTGAGTCTGTTATATTTAAGAAAATTAGTTCATTAAGTTGGTCTTTGTGATCTACTTTATACTTTAAATATTGAGGTTATTTTAGTTTTAAACTTTGGATATGAAGCAAAAACGTGCCACATTAATTTTAGTGCATACACTGAAATGTTGGACGTCATATTGTAAACGTGCCGGCTGGTGGTGTGGGTGGTGTAAATAGGTCAAATGAAAGCACTACAGGTAATGAAGGAAAACAGGGTAAGAGTGAAAAGTAAGAGAGTGAGACTCTTCAATTTATTGACTTATATAGGTTTTCCAGAATTCAAGATGGCCGTGGTCACATGATTCCATTCATCAATCACAGTACAATGCAGTGGTCACATGACTTAATCCTCCAATTAGAATACAATGCAGTGGTCAATGATCATAACAATGCCATGTGGGGGGGGAGGGGGCATGTGAGGTGACTCTTCCAAAGACTGTTCTTAGCCAAGCTCGGAAGTGACACTCCCTCCAAAGACTATTCAATTATACAAGTTCTGTACCTAATGAATAATAGTTTACCAATTTCACACATACTCCATATGCCTTTGGGGTTTTTATATTTTAACTTTTATCATTATATAGACAGTTTGCAATTTATTATAGTAATTTCACCTCGGTTCACATGTATCAAATCGGACAATTTTACAATATGCTTCAGCAGTAATAGGTGCTGGTCAATCATTTAGTACATAAAATGTTTAATACCCCTGTCAAACTGCGACTTAACAGGCCAGCCAGTGGGCAATGTCAAAATCACTTATTCACGCCGAGATATGTCAACGTTCTCGGCGTTTCAGGACAAAGTTAGACATCAGTGCAATGTAGTGGACGTAGGCAAAATGTCGATCCAATGTAGTGGTAATGCATGTCAACACATGAGAACATTAAAAAACCGCTCACGGAATGCTCACAGAATGCGGTGAACGTTATATACATTATTCGATCGCCAGAAGTACGCCGTATACGTTAAATATGTCAAAACAAAGTGAAGAAAGACTAAACGTATGTTAGACATACATTGTTTTTTCTTTGGTAAAGTATTTATTCATCTGAATATGACATTTATCAGCGCTGGAGCACTGGTCTTCCGGCCATCTTACTATTGGAATTGGCAGTCTAAATAATCTAAGTTTGGGCAGTGCTGTATTAGTCATGGCACCGATCCTGTAAGGGAGTGGCTCCTGCTGTATAATGTACAGCACCAGTCACTGTAGTTCATGCAAGTTAGACATACGTTATAATACGTTTTCAATACATTTTCAATACGCGGACTGTACATTTCTATCGGCTTGACTTACGCCTGATGTAGTTCAACGTAGTTCAACGTATGTATTATGTCTGTGTGACGTATGTCTACCATACTCGATATATGTCTAACATATACATAGCGTATGCTAACGTATGAGCCACATGTTGTCTTACATCAAGCTACGTCGAAAGTTTTGGGTATGTCCAAAACCTTGATGAGTGTCGACGTAACACGACGTAACTCAATGTAACTCAATGTAACTCGACGTAGGCCTAACATACGAGTATCGTAACCCTTCGTACCTCAACGTAATGACAAAAATTCACGTACGTCGGCTCACGTTAGTGTCTTACGTCATAGTGTGACAGGGGTATAACACTGACTAGATTTGGCCCAACATCCAACTTAGATTCTATTAAAACCCGGGAACCGCCAGAATCTAAGTTGGCTATGTGGAATCAAATCTAAGAAGTGTTTTGGCATTGAACAATTAGATGTTTCCATAGAATTGTGCAACTTTGAGTTGAATTAATTCATAAGCAGATCTAAGAAATAACAGAGCACTTAAACAGCACTTCCAGTAAATTAGTAGCGAATTGGTGATGCTGAAGAGCACCAATCCCACCCACAGACGCACCCCTCACATACCCTCCTTCATTCCCTCATTCCCTCCCTCAATCCATCTCCTTCATACCTCTTCATCCCCTCCACCTACACCTCCTCCCAACCCCTCATTCTCTCCCTCAATCCGTCTCCCTCATACCTCTTCATCCCCTCCACCCACACCTCCTCCCACCCGGTCATTCCCTCCCTCAATCCGTCTCCCTCATACCTCTTCATCCCCTCCACCCACACCTCCTCCCAACCCCTCATTCCCTCCCTCAATCCGTCTCCCTCATACCTCTTCATCCCCTCCACCCACACCTCCTCCCAACCCCTCATTCCCTCCCTCAATCCGTCTCCCTCATACCTCTTCATCCCCTCCACCCACACCTCCTCCCAACCCCTCATTCCCTCCCTCAATCCGTCTCCCTCATACCTCTTCATCCCCTCCACCCACACCTCCTCCCACCCCGTCATTCCCTCCGTCAATCCGTCTCCCTCACTCCTTGTTCCTATTCCCCTCGACCTAAGTCCCCTTCCCGTCTCCTCCCATTTCCATCCACGCATATTCTCTCCTCCCTCATCCCCCCCCCTCTCTCTCAATCATCTGTCTCTCTCACCTCCAGATCCCCTCCACCCACGACCTCCTCCTATCCCATCCCCCCATCTCCTTCCTCATTCCCTCCCTCTCTCAATCCACCTTCCTCACCCCTCACCTACCCCCTCCACCCATATGGTCTCCTCCCCTATTCCCCCTCTCAATCAATCTCCCTCACTCATCCCTATCCCATCTACCCATTTGTCCTCCCTCGTCCCCTCTCTCAATCCATCTCCCTCCTCTTCCCTCATCTCCTTCCCCCATCCCCTCCCCCCAACCCCCTGTCACATTCCTTCTTCCTCACTCCCCTGCCCTCCCACTCACAAACCACCCACCAACCACCAACCACCAACCACCAACCACCAACCAGCAACCACCTCCCACGCCTCCTTCCCCCGACAGAGACTCAAATTAATCTGCTGATTCAATTTGTTACCTTCTCACGGCCCATCGAGTTAGACGGCCCGGTGAAGACAGTGAGCCCGGGCAGGCGCGTCGGCCAAGCGGCCAGCATAGCCCCTCCCTCCCGCCGCCTTCTCCTCGGCCTGCCCCGCCCCACCGGCCGCCAGGAGGCCTTAACGAGGGGCAGTCATTGAATCAGCGGGAGGGGGAGAGTTGCCTCCTCAGGCCACTAATCAGTTTGCACTGTTTCACGGGCACCGCGCGCGGTAAATAAGTAGATGCACAGTGCGCATGCGCACACACCGCACCGCACCGCGCAAACACACACACACACACTACACACACACTGCACACACACTGCACACACACACTGCACACACTCATTGTCCACACTTACCTGATTGCCGGCGCCGCGACCACTAGAGGCTGTGTTTGATTTGGGTGGTGGTGAAGGGGGGCGGCTGTGGAGAGAAACGCGTTGAGGAGTAGTGGGAGCTGCAGCGGACTCGAGGGGGGGGGGCGATGGGGAACTTGGGGATGGGGGAACAGGTGGACGAGGGGATCGAGAAAGGGTGGAGAGAGGGTGGAGAGAGGGGCGACAAATGGGGTGACTCTTTTGCCATGAGTCACTGCTCATGTCGGTGGAGGAAGGGATCCTGGTGCATGAGGACTGCAAGGGGCCAAGGCGCCTTGTGGACCAACACTGCACTTTGGCCCCGACTTCATCTAGACGAGAGGTTGCACTGGCCCATTCCAATCAATCGGCTGGACATGCCAAGCCCTAGGTAGATTAATGGAGAATGGATATATTATATTATACACCAACTGTATTCATATTTATATATACCCAACTACCTAGTCATTCTTCACTTCTTAGAAGGCAATGGCTATGGTCAATCGAGTACTGGTTATGCTTTTTTTGCCTCTATTCTAGAGTATATTATCCTCATATCCCTGGTGTGTATCTGTCGGTTACCGCAGCGCTACACACCCCAAATTTGAGGTCCCTGTGGTGGGTGGGGAGCAAGGATGACAAACCAAAAAAATCTAAATATGGCTACACAAAACCCCCAAACAAAAAAAGAATTTTGGACACGGAAATGAAATCGGACTCATTCATTAAATGATGAGGGATCAGTTGCCAAACTTTCCCCTTTTGGTATTCGAAGGGGCATTATGGGAATCGCTGGCACTGTTAAAGATGTGAAGAAGCTGCAAACTGGACACATTCTGGTGGAGTGTGCTAAGAAAGTGCATGCCGACAATCTGCTATGTGCAAGCACGTTAGCGGGCTTCGGCATCAAAGCCTCTCCTCATCGAACTCTCAACTGTAGAGATCTTGATGAGGATGAAATAGCATGTGAGCTCAAGTTTCAGGAGTGTTAAACACATGAAGAATAGTTATAAAGAGGGATAACAAGTCTATCAAAACAGGGGCATATATCCTCATGTTTGGCAAGCCTTTACCGCCGCAAAATTTGAAAATTGGATACCTTAATGTGAATGTGGATGTCTTCATCTCAAACCCACTTTGGTGCTTCCAATGCCAGAAGTTTGGTCATGACAAGGATAGATGCAAAAACGAAATCACTGTTTTAAGTGCGGTGAGAAAGGTCACGGCAACACCAGGCAAAATGTTCCAATTGCCTGGGTGACCATATGGCCATATCTAAATGCTGTCCTGTCTGGAAAAAAGAAAAGCTCATTCAGCAGATCAAAACTGAAAAGTGGCTAAGATAACTAGAAGCTTGAAGGCTGGCTGAGGCGAATACTCCCTTGCCAACCACCAAGAGCTATGCTGTGGTGGCCAAAGTCTCCAACCGGACATTTGAATGCCAGACTGAACTAACATGGTTGACTGGAGGGAAGCCCACTACCTTCACCCCAGTCCTGAATCCGACTCCGGTTTCGACTAAACAAAAAAGAAAGTATTGCGGTGCAGACGCTGGCCGAGCCGGTGATGTCCAAAAAGAAAAAACACAATTTGTCGGACTGAGTTCCGAAGGGATCTTTGACCCCTATGGACAAAATGTCCAGGGGGTCATCGATCTCCAAAAACCTAACCCAAAATTGATATCAGGAGCTGGCTGATATTGAGATGCCTGAGACTGCGGAAACCCGATTGATCCATGGCCTCAGGTCATGGAACAATGATCCAAGACCTAAACCAAAGGTGAGGGGGAGAACACCTGTCACTGTTCCAAAATGACAGTGTCAGGTGGAATTCCAAGGTTTTAGGAGCAACATCAAAAAGTTGTCTCTTCTTTGGTGCAACCTCAATCCACTAGCTGTTTGCCTAAAAGAAATTTATATTAAAGCTTCTGAGAGTTGTAGTTTTAAAGGCTGCACTATTTATAACAAGCACGCACTAGATGGAGACCGAGCTGCTGGCGGCAACTCCATCTTGCTCATATGTGATGTAGTATGTATGCCAGTGGTGTAGGACACGACACTACAGGCTGTAGCTGTTTGTCTGATGCTGCATAAGACTAACTCTCTGTTCCATTTACATTCCTCCAAGCTTCGTTCTCACTTTACAAGAACTGGATGCCCTTGTGGACCAGTTACCGTGCCCATAATTACTTATGGGTGACTTTAATGGCCACAACCGACTATGGAGGGGAGACAATAGAAACACTAAAGGCAAGAGAATTGAGGACTTTGTGGCCGGTCATGCTCTGTGTGTTTTGAATGATGGTTTGTACACATATTTGCATCCCAGCTACGGAACATACTCTGCCATCGATCTCAGCAGTGTAGAACCAGAACTGGCGGTGGACTTTTTGTGGAGGGTCTGAGATGACCTCTGTGGGAGCGACCACTTCCCAATTATTCTTAATTATGAGGGGGCATCTCCCATAGAGCGAGAGAGGAGCAGTCGGCTGCGTAAAGACGACTGGTCCACCTTCCAGACCCTATGTCATGAGGAATTCACTCCAGACATCAGTGACATCAATTCCTTCACTGAGATGCTGAGATGGATTGCAGAGAAAACTGTTCCGAAGACCTAAGCAACTCCCAAGTATCTGACACCTACATCGTTGAATGACGGCTGCATGAGGGCTATTAAGAAACAAAGGAAAGCTCAGCATAAATTCTACAGGAGACCGACTGCTGAGAATCTGGCGCTCTTTAGAATTCTGCTAACTGGTGCTCGTGCTAGCGCTCACAGAACAGTAAAAGAAGCGCAGAGGCAGTGTTTGGGACGATTTGTTTCTAGCATCACCATGTGCATGCCTTTGGGCAAAGTGTGGACAATGATCAGGAGAATCAAATGAAGGGGAGGTAATTCTTCTTTAGTCCACCACTTGAAACACAACGGCTCCATTCTCACATCACTCGATGAAATAAGTGAAGAATTGGCTCACACCTTTGCTAGAAACTCGTCTTTGGCAAACTGCCTCCTGGGCTTTCTGGCCATCAGGGAATGCTGAGAGCGAAAGCTCTTGGATTTTTCTTCTGATGGCGAGGAGCACTACAACTCCCCATTCAGTACGGGTGAGTTGTGGTGTTCTTTGGAAAGCTTGCATGACATGGCAGTGGGACCTGATGGAATTTATTATCAATTTTTTTAACATCTCCCCAAACCTGCGCTGAGACTGTTGCTTCAACTTTTCAACAACATCTGGGAGTCAGGTGTCGTCCCCACCTTTTGACGGGAGGCGACAGTAATACTGATTCCCAAACCTGGTAAAGACCAGGGTGAAGCCAACAAATATGATCCCATAGCCCTCACAAGCTGCATCTGTAAAACCATGGAGCATATGGTAAACAACCTCCTCGTCTGACTACTGAAGTCAGGACACCACCAGTCCAACCTCCAATGTGGCTTCAGACAGGGCCGCAGCACCCTCAACCACTTGGTTCACATGGAGACTTTCATAAGAGATGTTTTCCTTAAGAAGGAGCACATTGTGGCTGTCTTTTTTTACCTCAATAAAGCCTATGACACAATGTGGCAGCACAGCATCATGGAAGATCTCCATGCGAGTGGCCTTCGTGGCCACCTGCCAATTTTCATCAGGAACTTTCTATCCTTCAGACATTTCCGCGTACGCGTCAAGACTACCTATTCCAGCCTACACTCACAGGAACTAGGAGTACCTCAAGGCAGCATACTGGCCATGACCATTTTCAGGGTCAAGGTCGATGGTATTGCTGCTGCTGTAAAGCAGAGGGTCTCCTGTAGTCTTTTCGTGGATGACTTTCTTCTATATTACAGCGGTGCTAACATGAATGTCATAGAGAGACAGCTACAACTAAGCATAAATGGGATCCATCGATGGTCAGTTCTGAACGGATTCAAATTTTCCAAGACCAAAGCAGTCTGCATGCACTTCTGCCTGCTGCATAGAATGCATGCGGAACCGGAGCTGACCCTTGATGGGGATTCCATTAAAGTCGTTGAGGAAACCAAATTTGTGGGCGTCATTTTCAATGCAAAACTGTCTTTTGTGCCACATATAAAGTACCTGTAAACAAGATCCCTGAAAGCGCTAGATATTCTCAAGGTGCTGTCCAGCTCAGAGTGGGGAGTGGACAGAGATGTTCTGCTCTCCGTGTACCGAACCTTGGTTCGGTCACGAGTTGATTACGGCAGCATAGTATACGGCTCCACAAGGAAATCATATATTGGTCTGCTAGACATGGTCCATCACCAGGCGCTATGCCTGGCCCTTGGGGCCTTCCGCACCTCACCTGCTCAGAGCCTCTATGTCGAAGACAATGAACCATCACTTAACAACAGGAGAATCAAACTGGCCACGCAATATGTGGTCAAGATAAAAACCAATACATTGAATCCTGCATACAATTGTTTATTCGAGCCACATGACAAATCCAGGTTTGAAGCAAGGCTGAATTACATCTGGCCACTGAGGCTCCGAATGAAACCATATGTGGAGGCCTTAGGCATGGATTTGGACATGTTGGAGGATGCCAAAGTCCCAGAACATCCCCCATGATCATTGAGGAAGCCATCGGTTATCCTCCGAGTCACAGAACTAAGGAAGTCTGGGACACATCCACTCAAATACCAAGGACTGTATTCAGAGATTCAAGTCTGCCACCAGAAAATATTTTGCGTATGCTTGCCCCATCAGAGTTCGATTTCCATAGTGGAAGCCCAAGCACTCCTTCTCGTGTTGGAGTGTATCAGGGTATCCAACCACACTAACTATGTTATATACAGTGATTCGTTCTTCTGCCTTCTGGCTGTTGCTGGTCTGAAACGGACCACCCTATTCTAGCAATGGTCATTTATCAAATGAACCAACTGGCAACAGATGGATATGACATCCACCTGTGCTGGGTGCCCGGCCATTCTGGCATACAAGGAAACAAACAAACTGATCGGGCTGCAAAGAAATCCCTGAACTGTGATCTTGAACCATGTCTGATCCCTCACTCTAATCTGAAACCACTAATAGCCACCCACATGAAATCCAAATGGCAACATGAGTGGGATGAAAACATTAATAAACTTAAAGAAATTGAACCATCTGTGGGAAAACCACCACAGACACATGCGGGGGTCAGTGGGACTAAGTGGTCCTTAGCCGCTGCTGTATTGGCCACTTGTGGCTTACACATGCTTTTCTGCTCAAGGGGAACCTCCCGCTGAATGTATTGGGTGTCAGTCCCCGCTGACAATCAAACACATTTGACTAAGTTGTGTTGATTTTTTTGGCCCTGCGCTAATAGTTGTACACTGCAAGCAGTATGCGTGACCTTTTTACTAAAGCAAAACAAGAAAACATTTTTGCCTTTTTGAGGGCAGCAGGTCTGTACCACCTCATATAGTTTACTAAATAAATTCTATCAATTATAATAAAACCTTTAATTTTTTACAGGAATTTATTTCCCTTGGCCACAAATATATAATTGTGAGCTTTTACATTTAGTGAGTGTCTATTGACACAAAATTGATTATTTGCTTTTACCTGTAAATGATATGGTTTGAACCAAAAACCTAATTTGTCGCCGTGAATATGGCCTATGCTGCCAACACAATGTAAAGCAACCACCAATCAATCAATCCATCACCTTGACTGTGGGTGTCTATCATAACATAACAAAGTTGACATCTATGTCAACTAAAATTAAATGGACTCATATGAAGTCCTTCTGATCTCAAAGTGATTGTGATAGTTATAGTTTATAGTCCTTATTATTTATTCTAAAGCATTTTTGTATCATTATAATTTGGTTTTTGATTATTCTAAACCCTTAGTTGTATATAGCCCTTTGCAGGAGAAAGATTTTAATTATGTATGGAGCGTGGCTTTTTCACTATTTCACCTTGTACACATATATAAAGAAAAGTGTCTGTTGAAGGTCTTACGAACTAGCAACATCTAAGGAAATATCAAGTTCCGTTATAAAGATGATCAATCGCCATCCTTACCATTCCTCCCCCGGAACTTCCGGTACACACACAAAAAAACAACAACATGAAACAACAAAAGCTACTAAATAAAAATTATGGCCGAGTGTTTTCAATTAGTCCCGCGTGGGGTCAGCACGGGTCGTCTCGGATGCCGGATTACAGCGCTGTATGCGCGCGCACCTCACGTGCTGAGGGTTGCGCCTATATCTACACTGGTCCCGCCATAGTGTGTCTGTGGTGTGTGGTGTGTGGTGTGTGGTGTGTGGGTGGGTGAAAACAGGGGAGTGGCATGGAGGCAAATGTGGAGGTGTCGGATGGGTACCAGTATCGACCTCACCCCTGTTTTACGTGAGGATTGGGGTGTATCGTATCACCCAGCGACAGAAGTGATGTAGGGTAGGACGGGGAGGAGTGTACGTACACCGCGACAGAGTGGTAGGTGGGACGGGAGGGAGGAGGTGGTGGGGAGGAGGTTGAGGGTGAGCGTGCGAGGGGAGGGGTGGGGAGGAGAAGAGGAGGGAGGTGGGAGGGGTATTACTATTAGGAGTATCGACCCTCCTGTTTTACGTGAGGATTAGGGAGTGTATCATATCACCCAGCGACAGAAGTGATGTAGGGTGGGACGGGGAGGGAGGAGGGTGGGACTGGGGAGGAGGTTGAGGGTGAGGGTGCGTGGGGAGGGGTGGGTAGGAGAAGAGGAGGGAGATGGGAGGGGTATTAGGAGTATCGACCCTCCTGCTTTATGTGAGGATGGGAGTGTATCGTATCACCCAGTGACAGAAGTGATGTAGGGTGGGACGGGGAGGGAGGATGGTGGGACGGGGAGGAAGAGGGTGGGACGGGGGAGGAGGTTGAGGGGGAGGGTGCGAGGGGAGGAGTGGGTAGTGGAAGGGGAGGTGGGAGGGGGATTAGGAGTATCGACCCTCCTGCTTTATGTGAGGATGGGAGTGTATCGTATCACCCAGTGACAGAAGTGATGTAGGGTGGGACGGGGAGGGAGGATGGTGGGACGGGGAGGAAGAGGGTGGGAAGGGGGAGGAGGTTAAGGGGGAGGGTGCGAGGAGAGGAGTGGGTAGTGGAAGGGGAGGTGGGAGGAGGATTAGGAGTATCGACCCTCCTGCTGTACGTGAGGATAGGAGTGTATCGTACCACCCAGCAACAGAAGTGAAGGTGTGAGGAAGGTGGGACAGGGGAGGTGGGTGTGAGTGGAGAGGAGTGGGGGAGTGGAGAGGAGGGTATGAAAGGTGAGGAGGGTCGGTGAGGAGGATGAGTGGACGTGAAGTGGGAGGGGGGAAGTGAGGAGCCTGGGTGGAAGAATGAGGAGGGTTATTAATTAATTACAAAAACAACCCGCACGCTCTCCCCAAATTTGGAACTAATGTGGCTGAGAAACATATATATGGTTTTGTGGGAGGTTTTTCTTTTGGCCTAACTCGAAATCGACGCGTCTCTATGTTACGTAGAATGAGTGCCAGGAGGGGACTGAAACTCCAAAATAAATATGTCAATCCCTGGAGACCAATGCGCATGTCCTTGTACTTCCGGCGGCCGGCGGCGCATGCGTGGTGGAACCAACAGCGCGGTAGGCGCACTAAGGGTGGGTGGATGGTGGTGGTGGGTGGTGGTCGAGGGGGTGGGAGCTGGGTTAATGTCATTCAACAAAGCAAACAAATATAACGGCGCCAAGGTCCATTTGGGAGACTGGGACTGCGGCATAAGAGATATGTAGAGTGCTTATTTAGGGTTTGTTTGGCGATATAGGGACATTTTCGATGTATGTAGTGGTAGTGGTGGTGTGTAGTGGTGGCGGTGGTGTCTAGTGGTGGTGATGATAGGTGGTGGTGTGCATTGGTGGTGTGTAGTGGTGGCGGTGTGTAGTGGTGGTGTGTATTGGTGGTGTGTATTGGTGGTGTGTAGCGGTGGTGGTGTGTAGTGATGGTGATAAGTGGTGGTGTGTAGTGGTGGTAGTGTGTAGTGGTGGTGTGCAGTTATGGTGTGTACTGGTGGTGTGCAGTGGTGGTGGTGTGTATTGGTGATGGTGTGTAGTGGTGGTGTGTAGTGGTGGTAGTGTGTAGAGGGGGTGTGCAGTGGTGGTGTGTAGTGGTGGCGGTGTGTAGTAGTGGCAGTGTGTAGTGGTTGTGTGTAGTGGTGTGCAGTGGTGGTGTGTAGTGGTGGCGGTGTGTAGTAGTGGCAGTGTGTAGTGGTGGTGTGTAGTGGTGGTGTGTAGTAGTGGCGGTGTGTACTGGTGGTGTGTAGTGGTGGTGGTGTGTAGTAGTGGCGGTGGGTAGTGGTGGTGTGTAGTGGTGGCGGTGTGTAATGGTGGTGGGTAGTGGTGGTGGGTAGTGATGGTGTGTACTGGTGGTGTGTAATGGTGATGGTGTGTAGTGGTGGTAGTGTGTAGTAGTGGCAGTGTGTGGTGGTGGTGTTTAGTGGTGGTGTTTAGTGGTGGCGGTGTGTAGTGGTGGTGTGCAGTTGTGGTGTGTAGTGGAGGTGTGTATTGGTGGTGGTGTGTATTGGTGGTGTATAGTGGTTGTGTGTAGTGGTGGTGTGTAGTGGCGGTGTGTAGTGGTGGTGTGTAGTGGTAGCAGTGTGTAGTGGTGGTGTGTAGTGGTGGTGTGTGTAGTGATGGTGTGTAGTGGTGATATGCAGTTGTGAGGGGTGTAGTGGTGGTGGTGTGTGGTGGTGGTGTGTAGTGGTGGTGTGTAGTGGTGGTGTGTAGTGGTGGTGTGTGTAGTTGGTGTATAGTGATGGTATGTAGTGGTGGTGTGTAGTGATGGTGTATAGTGATGGTGTGTAGTGGTGGTGTATAGTGGTGGTGTGTAGTGATGGTGTGTAGTGGTGGTGTGTAGTGGTGGTGTGTAGTGGTGGTATGTAGTGGTGGTGTGTAGTGGTGGTGTGTAGTGGTGGTATATAGTAGTGGTGTGTAGTGGTGATGTGTAGTGGTGGTGGTGTGTGGTGGTGGTTTGTGGTGGTGGTGTGTGGTAGTGGTGATGTGTGGTCTACACACATATATATATACACGGGACATGACACCAAGAAAGGGATCTGAACCTCCCCATCCTTAGTAGACCCTAGTTTTCGCGTTCTGGCGCAATTACCCCATCCCTAGGGACGCCGGCTGACTTCCGGAAGTGACCTTTGACCCTAACTGTGCACTCACCTTCTTTGTGCCGACCACATGTACTCGCCGCCACCCTCCACTTGTTCCCGGTGCCCCTGCTTTCAAGCCAAAAGAAGCAAGCGGCAGTTCCATTACAAGACCCATTTTGGCATGGGATGGCATGGGATGGCAGGAGATGGCATGGGATGGCATGAGATGGTAAGCGATGGCAGGGATCAATGGCGTAATGTGGTAACCACCAATAATGACCCACTTTTGCCCAGCCTGTCTCGGGCTGTGTAGTCACTCTCCCGCTTTCTCCTTTTCCCATCATTGTCTTCCCCCTTTCCTCTTCCTCTTCGCCTCCTCCTCCACTCCGTCCACTCCTCTTCCCGTCTTCCTCGTTTTTTCCTTCCCTCTTCTCTCCTTTCTCAACCCTTTCTCCTCCATTCCTCTCTATTGCTCTGTATCCCCTTCCCCTTTTTCCTCTTCTATTTCCCCCTCTCTATCTATCTTTCTTTCTTTCTTCTGTTCCCTTTCCTTTATTTCTCCTCTCCTCTTCTTCTTTCTTCCGCTTCCCGTGTACTCTGTTTCTCCGCCTCTCTTCCAATAAAAAAAAGTAAAGCTTGTTTGATTTAACGACACCTGTGGAGCGCATTGATTTTCGTATCAATTGGACGTCAAACATATGGTCATTCTGACTTTTATATGCACTTTCCCTCAGACAGGACAGCACATACCACGGGCTTTGATGAACCAGTTGTGGACCACTGGTTGTGTTTGCTTCAGCGTTAATTAAAAGGGCAGTCAAGGGAGGTTGGTTGTTGGAGTTTTACATCCTGGCAACATCTAAGGTCATATCAGGACGGGTACCGACTTGTGACAGTGCACACTCATGGCAACGTTATAGTGCTGCCACACTGGGAGGCCAGGCTGGCATCACCATGACCTGATATCCCACTTAGTCACATTATCCTGACACTGAGCCAACCAGTCCTTGCCCTAGCCTAATAATGCGACAAGTAAGAATTTGTAAGTCATTAGCTTATCTCGACCAGGGTTCGTACATCCAGATACAGACAGACACACACAAACAGACACTGACATACACAGACACACACAGACACACACAGACACACACATAGACATAACCACACATACACACAGACACAACACACATCGACACACACAGGCACACATTGCCACATACATACACAAAGACACACACAGACACAGATCGACATGCACAGACACAATCAGACACATGCATACACATACAGACACACACATACACACACAGACATACACATATACACACAGACACACACAGACACACACAGACACACACAGACACACACAGACACACACAGACACACACAGACACACACAGACACACACAGAGACACACATAAACACACAAACACCAACAGACACACACAGACACACACAGACACACACAGACACACAGACACACAGACACACAGACACACAGACACACACAACCGCACACAGACACACACAGACACACACAGACACACACAGACACACACATAGACACACAGAGACGCACATACACACACAAACACCAACAGACACACACAGACACACACAGACCCACACAGACACACACAGACACACAGACACACACAAATGCACACAGACACACACATACACGCATACACACAGACACACAGACACACACGGACACACAGACACATGCAGACACACACAGACACACACAAACACATACAGACACACATGCACACACAGACACACACATACACACAACAACCCACATACACACATCCAACACCTACACTCCGGTCCATTCCGGGCGTGCACCTCTCATTCACCCGCCCACCCTCTCTCCTCCCGGCCTACCTTACCCCCAAGCCTCCCGCCTGCCGCCTTCCCGCCACTAGCGACGCACCGAGGTGGCGCCACCTTCTCTCTCAGCCTACCCGGTCGGTCGGTTCCTCTGGAGCAGCTCTTCGACCAGCCGGTGCGGCCTACTCGTTCACACCGCCGGGCGTGGGGAGAAGGGGGGGGGGGGGGGGGTGGGGGGGGGGGGGAGGAGGGGAAGGGGGAGACGGAGGGGAGACGGAGGGAGACGGTGAGAGGGAGAGGGAGGGGGGAAGGGTTGTTCACGCGTCGATCCGCGATCCAAAATGGCGCCTTCAGCCCAATCTCGAAGCGAGGCTTGCACGGCACAAGGCGATGTTCCGAATTAGATTGGTTTACTACCTAGTAGCATTCACGGTCATATATATATATATATGCTTCTGATCGGGTGGCGAAAGAGGCCCCAAGAAGAGTTGGGGGGGGGGGGGGGGTGAGGTGCATGCTGGTCACCCACCCCACACCCCATGAAAGGTGGGGGGGGGGGGGGGGGAGGAGGAACCACTATAGAGCTTATTACACACGATAAAGGGGTTTATCACTATCCATATATAGGCATTATTTGTGTAATCCTCCGGTGCGACTGACACTGGTCAACATCCGGGGGAGGCAATGTGGGCGAGATGGCACCACCCGTACAGTGTTGTATCTTACGGAGGATAACAATAATAATAAAAATACGTATTATTACCTTGCAAATCTTTATACTCGCATAATACGCTATACATCACATATATATACATATGTATATATATATATATATATATATATATATATATATATATATATATATATATATATATATGTGTGTGCTGGGTTCAGACACAACATCTGACAACTTCATTTTTGAGTTGACAAAAATAGAAGAATTGTTTGTTGGACTTTCCAGCTAACATCTATTAATTTCATATTCAGTATGGCATATGGACACCATGTAATCCTTGCTATATGAGTTGGATTCTGCTATTATTTGTAAATATGTTGTGCTGTTATTTGGGAGGCCTTCACTAGTGTTTTTCCATATCACACTTTAATTTCCAGTTTCAGGGAATGATCCATATACATATAATACAACAAGACCACTATATCAACTTATCAAAAGAAACATAATTCTGACATAAAATCTAAAGTTGTAAATAAGCTACCTGTGAATCGCAGTGAACACATAACGAGCGCCCATTACGCCCACCACTGTTGGGCGCCAAGTAGCCTGGTTACCGTTATTAGATATCAGAACGGTCCATCATCATGGCGCTGGTAATGGTGAATGGAATGTTCGATTGCTTGTCTCACACTGCACAGTTAACGGCCTCATCACGGTACCTCGCCTTTTGAAATTTCCACAGAGAGGTGAATTACATGGGTGGCCCTCGCTAGGGGGCCGGGGGTGGCGGTGGCGGTGGGGGGTGGGGGATGGCTGAGTGCCTTATTTGAGTTGTCGTTGGTTGGTTGTTGGAGTTTTATGTCCTGGCAACATCTAAGTAATATCAGGACGGGTACCGACTTGAATGTGACAGTGCGCACTCATGGCGACTTTATGGTAGTAATACTGCCCCAATGATGTCCTACAAAATACAACAATAGTAATAATTAAAAACAACACACAAGTATACCATTAAAATAAAATAATAATACCTAAAGAAAAGACAATTATATGATAAAAATACAACAATAATAAATAAGAACACCCACAATTATACCCAACAAAATACAACAATAGTAATAATTAAAAACAACACACAAATATTCCATTAAAATACAATAATAATACCTATTTTAAAAAAATCACAATTATATCATCAAAATACAACAATAATAATAATTATTAGAAATACCTACAATTATACCATAAATATGCACTTACTAAACTGCTAAACATACTGCTGATGTATGCAGCGAACATGGACGATGCAGGCGGTGTGCTTTCATTAGTGGTAGACATGAGGTGCCTCTCACTCCCCCATGGCTCCCACGAGTGGAGATATAACGTCGGCAGTATCAGCAGTAACTCAGCAACGAAGCAGGAAAACAGCGAAAGAAGCAGACGACGTCGCCGACAGTGTGTGAAGTGACAGCAGCCACCAGAAGCAAACCGGCAACTGGCGGGAAGCCGACTCAGACATCACAAGGTCGTCACCATCGCCATCAGCGCCATCATCGCCACCCACCACGCAGCTGGGCCCGCTACCATGGTAGCGGGAGCGTCACAGGTCACGTGACCTGCCCGTTGTACCGCCACCTCATAGAAGCGGCGGAAGGAGTTTACGGAGAGAGGGTATGTGGGTGTGTGGGTGTGTGGATTTGTGGGTGCGTGGGTGTGTGGGTGTGTGGATGTGTGGATGTGTGGGTGTGTGGGGGTTGTGGAAGCAGGGTGTGAGTGAGGATGGGGGTGTGTGGGGGTGTTGGGAGGGGGGTCGTTGTGGTGTGTGTGGGGGTGTGGGGGTGGGGGTTGGGGTATAGGAGTGTGGGGGTGTGGGGATGTGGGCTCTGGGGTGTGAGGGTGTGAGGGTGTAGGGGTGTAGAGAGGTGTAGGGATGTGGGTGTGTGGGTGTGTGGGGGTGTGGGGGTGTGGGGTTGGGTGGGAGTGGGGGTCTGCTTGTGTGGGGGTGAGAGCTGTGGAGAATGGCACTTTTTATGTACTACTCAGTCGACGCTCCAACCCCCCTCCCCCGCACTGACAGCGGGCACGGTGCCGGGCCGGGTGCTAGGGCAGGCGGTGACGGGGATGGGGGCCATGGCAGGCCGGGCGGGGGCAGGGGCAGAGGCGGGGGCGGGGGGCGGTATCCGTGGCGGGGGCCGTGGCGGGGGCCGTGGTGGGGGCCTTGGCGGGGGCCGTGGCGGGGCCGTGGCGGGGGCCGTGGCGGGGGCCGTGGCAGGTAGCCGGCAGGGTTTGGGGCAGGGGCCCGATGTAGGGCGGGGGCCGGGGAAGTGCGGCGGCTGCGGCTGCGGCTGCGACACCATGAACTAGGCATGGTGCATGCGCAGCCTTAAAAGTGTCCTGATAACATGGCCCGGCCATGTGTTAAGTGATCAAAGGGGTGGGTGAGCAAGCATCATAGGTACCAGCTAGATGGGGTCCGGGAAACCAGCGAAAGAGTAGGAACGGAGAGGTGAGCGTCGGCGGTGGTGTGTGGGTGTGTGGGTGTGTGGGTGTGTGGGTGTGTGGGTGTGTGGGTGTGTGGGTGGGTGGGTGTGTGACTGTGGGCAGGGGCGTGGGCATGTATGTGTTTGGGTGGGTGACGAGTAATGCAGGGTTGACGGATCCCTGTGTCTCTGACAGGCTTGTAGTATGTCGGGACTCGGCCGTCTGAATCCCAAATATTACTAGTCTCCACAGGTGTGTTCTGACAACTGTCTGTCAGTTCCCACCTGTCGTTACTCTCAACAACTCATAAAAGATAAAGGAAGACAAGTCACGCAAGATGGACAGTGAAGAGGTTCTGCTTTATTGGCATCAAACCCTGGTCACCTACTGGCGACCTATCACCCTCACTCCTTTCCAAATGCCCACACAGATCTGCATGACTCTTGCTTGTGTATATCAGGATCAGTGCCTACAGCCCATTGAAACTCGGTCCAATGATTGTTGCACACAGATCAGTGTCTTTGGAATAGATGTTGCTCGTTTGAGTGCAGAAAGTGAAGGGTCTCTTGCTAGAGAGTCCAGCCAAGAGTGCCTCTTGTGGGGTCTGTGTATCCAGTATAAGGAATGCAGGTGACTGGGCTCCCACAGCCAGCCAATCAGACACCCTCTACAGCCTTGGTGGCGATGCCCTAATAAGGGGCAGCTGTTACTCAATCCCCAGCTGCAGGTGGTGTCCATAATGTGTGCAGAATGGCTGGGTGTGTGTGTCCATTGGCCCATTGGTCACAGGTAGTTGCAGACAGTTACAAGAAACATATCACAATCTCGGTCACTATCTGTTATCACATTTCCACATAGGCGCTTATGTCACAAAGCGAGTGGTGCACTCATTGCTTCTCTGTTACATAATCCTGGTCCCCACTCCTTCGCCCGAGAACAATAATGTTCTTTGCCAATATATAAATCCGAACCGAAAATCCGTATATTTTTACAAGCTGTCAGCTGTCAACTGTCAACTGTCATCCGAAGTAGAGTCCGCGTGGGGGTATGCCGGGAAATTATCGCGTCTATGAGCCGGGAATGGTGTGCTGAGCTGGGACTGGCCAGGCCTAGCAGGGTTGGACGGGGTTGAGCGAGGTTGGGCGGGGTCGGGCGGTGTTGGGCGGGGTTGGTCGGGGTTGGTCGGTGTTGGGCGGTGTTGGGCGGGGTTGGTCGGTGTTGGGCGGGGTTGGTCGGTGTTGGGCGGGGTTAGGCAGGGTTGGGCGGGGTTGGGAGGGGTTGGGTGGGGATGGGTTCGAACTCTCAACCTTCCGCAGGGGAAGCCAGGGGTCTACCTATTAGGTCAGCGCGCCTGATTCCCCCTAAAATGTTTAATAAGTGCATCAATAAGTAAGTGGGATATATATGCTCAAATCTAGATACAGGTCTCAGTTTTGAAAATATATTATGCCTTGATTGAATTATGCTTCTTTAATACCATCTCATATTAGCGAGAAATGATCTTTACATTGCACTTAAATCAAGGCTTAAATCCAGGTTTAACAATGTCCATGGTTGGCATTAAATAATTGGTGCTCAATAGTGCCTAGAGATGAGGTCGCCATATTTAATTATCTATCTATTATAAGGACCTATGGCCACCCACACCACCCAACGCACTCCTTTACCTGCTGCCAACAAACCAAGTTATCCACCTTACAAATTATTTGCCCAGCAAATTCAGAAAATGTATATCAGTCTGGTAGTATTGCTATAAACATAGACACTAATAAAGACTTACTAGACTACTAAATAACTGAAATGTACAATCATCCAAGCATAGTTTACTAACAACCTACTTACTCAAACTACTTCATGTAGTCAAAAACACACCCGAGGTATAAACCTTTTAAGCATAACCCTATAAGCTAACCACACTCTATCTAACAGAATAAACAAACCATTCTACTAACACTCGATCTCAAAATGTGATCTCCAACAACATGATAATTATGCAATTCACAACACACTAGGCATACAAACTTGTGAAGGGAAACTATGCACCTAACCACTCCATAATGTAAAGGTCTAATCAATGCACATGTATGTATCTAAGTATGTATGTATATACCATATAACTACTATTTTTATATGTGAATTGTCAAACTATACCATATGTAAGTCTTGGAATGATTAATATTGTTATTTCAGCTGACTTGAGCTAGCTGCTGATGACAATATCAGACTACATATACATATATTGTAAATAACTGTATTGTCACATGGCTGAAAGACCAGTGCCACGGCGCTGACAAAAGACTTTTTTCAATGAATAAACTATATTTACAACAACAACAAAAAAACAACAAAAAAATGAATCCACACTCTAGTTCTATTCCCCATTGTTAATATTTCGACCATGAGCCAGAATGCTACCATTAACCAAGTTTATGCCATCAATTTCTTGCCCCGCGACAAAGGATGCAATGTGTCTGGATATAGCCTGTCTAGTGCGTTTATGCTCATTATGCTTCCTGTGGACAGTGAATACCAAAGGTGTCCTTTGTGGTGATAAAAACCTGTCACAATGCGAGATTGGTTGGTTGTTGGTTGGTTGTTGGAGTATTACGTCCTGGCAACATCTTAGGTCATATCAGGACAGGTACTGACTTGTAACAGTGCACCCTCATGGTGATGTTATAGTGATGCCCCACTGGGGGACTGGGCATCCAGCATCATGACCTGATATCCCACTCAGTCACATTATCCTGACACTGAGCCAACCAGTCCTTGCCCTAAATTAATAATGTTGAGCGCCTAGCTAGGAAGCGACAAGCATTCATTTTATAAGTCATTGGTTTGACTCGACCTAGGTTCGAAACCGTGGGTTCTAATCCCACGATCTACCAACACGGGAGAGGACTCTCAACTCATTCGGCGATCCCGCCTTACCACTTAGTATCACCCTCACCGCACCTGCCTCCACCACCACCCCACCACACACACACTTTCACCCTCAATAGCCTAGTGGCGCCTCCTAGTGGCGCGTCGTAGTGGCGCCTCCTAGTGACGCCTCCTAGCGGCGCCTCCTAGCGGCGGCTCTAATTAGGATCCATCTGCCCCCAGGTGCTACCGGGAGTGGCTCGGAGGAGCAGAGTCCTCTAGCGGGCGGAAATCGAAAACGCTCTCGTCTCACCTCGGCCATATTGACCTCCGCTTTGTACCCACACGGCCCGCGGCCAACACGGTCACGTGATGACATCACGGCAGGCCCCCCCCCCCTGCACCCCACCCCTGACAGTCATAGTAGGACGTGACATGACGCTCTCCATGGCGTGCGCCCGCGCTTCGTCGCGTCACGACGCGGCACTGATGACGTAGTATCCGGAAAAACGCAACACCCCATCATGCACCGCGCTCGTTAACTTCCGGCGGGCTGATTGTTTAGAGCGGCCTTGTTACATAGTGGGCAAATACACTGATACGGTGTTAGATTATCGTGCAGCCAGCAGGGCGTGTCGTCACAGATCTCATGGGTAAGCTCCTTGTCATGGATGTACTGACACCCACAAGTAGAGGGGCGGTGCGCCCGAAGTGGATCTTAGGTCTCCGTGCCGCGGGCGCACCGCCGGAATTGGCCGGTGGTGGCGCTACCGGAGGCAAGCCGGGGCAAATCCAGGCAAGCCAACGGTTGGACATAATACAGCGAGCGAATTAATACATCATGATAATAATACACGCCCTGTAATATCATTAATGTCAGCGATATCAATAATATCAATATTTACAACAATTCCCTTTTGTATCTTTATACTCGCATAATGCATTATACATCACATATATATGTTTGTTTTAGATAGATAAATTCTGCTCACCAGTATTGTTTACTTTACTCTTGCTTAAAGCTGCATAGTCCGATGACAGTATCAATTTTTCAAAACCAAAACAATTATTTAGATTTGATTTTACATATCCAACTTAGATACTAGTAAACTTATTAAGTATTAGTTGTTGCATAGAAGGGGATATTCAGCCAATGTAATAGAACCGGTTACTGCCTGTGAAGTCAGAGTTTTGGCGTGTTTGCCAAAACTAATTTGACATGTTTATACTTCAAATAGCTCAAAAGTTTGCCATTTAAAATAAAAGTTACTTCAAACTAAAGTAACATAGATTACAACAATCAATCTAATGTATTTATCTCAGAAAATGGCAGAAACTTTAAACCATTGGACTATGCAACTTGAAATAACTCATTTTAAAGCGTATGCCTTGGAGCTATTTCAAGTGAAACTATCCTAAATTAATTTGATGTTCAAACCGAAATGCTAGGCATGGGCTTGGTTTTCCCTTTTTGAGTGTAGTGGCATAGCACATGAACACCAAACTACAATAAATCCTCCATGAGTGCACAAGTGTATGTAGGATCAAATAAATGTAAGGGTCGCAGAATATCAGAGTATGCAGCTTTAAGAAGTATGTGATGTATCAGCATTATACAAATATAATTAATCGGAATAGGGTCATTCTCCTGAAACCTGGACCACAGAGGGTGCGTCCTTCTTGAAAGAAATAAAAACATTCTCAAAACATAAAACTGTTTATTACTAATATATTTCTGATGTAATATATTTGTAGAAATAAAAGAAATGCCACAGTGTGTGAATGTGTTTTATTTGTTGTGCTCTGGATCTTTTTGGCTGAATTTGCTGCATTTTCTTATCACACCTTTTGTGACATGCCTAAAGCCCCAGTCACACATAGCTGGACGAGACCCGGATTTTGAGCCGGACCACCCACGGACCAACGGCCTGGGCTGTCCCAGACCGCCACTGATAAAATCACTGTTTTCGTCGATTTTTGCCTCGCACTCACACTTTTCCGGATGAGCCCCGGACGAGCCCCAGACTGCCCCCGGACTGCCCCCGGACTGGGCCGGACCAGCCCCGGATGAGGCCGGACCACCCCAGGACTGCCCCGGACCAAACCCGGACTATCCCGGATCACCCCCGGACTATCCTGGATCACCCCCGATCTTACGGGGGCAGTCCGGGAGTGGTCCGTGGCTAGGCCGGGGGTACTCCTGCATAGTCCGGGGATGGTCCGGGTCAAACCGTGGCTCAAAATGACCCCGCACCACCCCCGGACAGGCCCACTCCACCCCCGAAATACCCAGACCACCCCCGGACCACGCCCGGATCAGGCCGGATCAGGCCGGATTGAGCCCGGATCACAAAATCCCCCGGACCGCCCTGGATGTTTTAAACATTTTAAAACATCCGGGGCTGACCCTGGACGGCACCGGACGAGCCACGGATCAGGCCGGATCAGGGGGTGTTGGCACGGACGAGCCACGGACGAGCCACGGATCACCCCAGATCGCCCCGGACCATGCCGGATGACAGTCCGGGGCTCGTCCGGCCCCTGATCCGGGTATGTGTGACTGGGGCTTAAGGGAAGGAATGTTGATCATATATATTTCCTTCAAAACTTTCATGATTAAAATGAAATAATTTCATAGGGAATGAGGAAGGGACAACTTGCATAAAAATAATGTTTATTGTGTATAACTTCGCACTGAACATTCCAAACTAAAAAAAACCTATTAGTGTTTCGAACGTTACCGTTGGTGTCTTCCCCGTGGGGAGCACAAAGTTGTGTATTGTTCATGAATAGAAACTACAAACTAATTTATTTGTATCTGCATGATCGGCATCAACATTTCTCGAAGATCTTTCTGCTTTATTGTGATAGGAGAGCAGACATTAACTGAATCACAGCCATTTCTTCCTTAAAGGTTCATGTGGTGTCTCAAATATGGTGTAACATTTGAGTACATGAAAGAACCTTTTTTGTTCTAACAGTGATGTCTAACATATCCTAGCATATGAATCTCACATCAGTTGACTGGCAGCCACACATGTTGACATATGTTTATGCTGTGTGTAACGCATTGGGAACATGAAGAAGGAAAAATGTCATTGTGTCTTCAACAGAGGCAGCAGTTATGTTCAAGACTGATGCCATTTCATATGATGCTATTTGTGACATGTCCAAATGAAGAAAAGTTGATTGCATATATTTCTTTCAAAACTGTCATGATTAAAAAGAATTAATTTCATGAGACATAAGGAGGTTGAGAAATTACATTAAAATAATGCTTACCGTGTATAACTCTGTATGGACATTCCCAAGCTAAATGAAGATAATCTGGTGTCCTGTAACATTCAAGACACTGAATGGTTTTTCAATGGTAAATGGCATAATATACGATTAATCAAGTTACTGTAATCCTGTCAATTTGTGTTTTATATTTCTGTACCCAAGAGATGTCAGGCTTTTATTTCCAAAAAGAACATGATCAAATTCACACTCAGAATTTGTAGCCTCTATGTCACAATTGTTACCAGGTTTCAGGAGAATGACCCATCATCATCATCATCATGCTGTCGGTCATGATGCGACAAAGACTGCTTTCATTACTTGACTGCCGCTCTTCATTTAGCTCTTTGCTGTGAGAGTGATTTCCATTAGTCGGTCTTAATGTCTCGCAGCTTCAGGTTTCTCTTGATGGTACATTTCATGAAAGCTGCCTGCAAAAGTGTTGAAGTGCTGCTGGCTTTTGCAAGTTACCAGCAGCACTCTCTCGGGGAGCAAATAGAGGTTTCACACCGGCAAGAACATGTCCAGACAGGCGCAAAACTATTTGTCCCTGCAGTGGCTGGTCGGGAGATGTTGGGAGTTCAGTACATCAACCGCCCTTAATGCTGCCACAGTGACATGGTTTTCTGTTTAGGGTTTGCTCCCTTAGCCTTCGGTTCCTCAAGGCAGTGGTTTACAACTCTGCTGGGCAGGTGTGTCAAACTCCCTGAGGTATTGCAATACCTGCAATACCTGTAATATGGGCTTGGAGACTAACCTTATTATATTCTAAGTCATCTACTGTATTGATTTTTCCTTTCCTGTTAGAATTTGATGATTTATAAACCTGGTTATTTAAGGCTCCTCTTCCTGCAACATGTTGTTTGTGGGATGGGTGATGCGTGGTGGTGGATGGTGGGTGATTTACCCATTGGAGGTTTACCTCCTGGCAACATCTAAGGTCATATCAGGACGGGTACCAACTTGTGACAGTGCACACTCATGGCGACTTTATGGTGCAGTCCCACTGGGAAATAAGGCCTCCAAGACCGGTACTCAATATCCCACTCAGTCACATTGTCCTGACACTGAGCTAACCAGTCGTTGCCCTATCCTATTAATGCCGATAGGATAGTTGGTGATGGACGGAGGACTGTGAGTCAAGGGTGGATGATGGGTAGTATTTTGTGGTGGAGGGTGGTGAGTGGGTGGTAGTGGGTGGTGGATGATGGGTGTTATTGGGTGGTGGTGGGTGGTGAGCGGAGTGTAGTGAGTGGGTGGTATTGGGTGGTGGTGGGTGGTGGGTGGAGGGTAGTGGGTGGTGGGAATAGGTTCCATACATTCTGCACATTTCCATTCTTTCCAGGACGTGTGTTACCCAGACCAGCTTCCCCCTCCCACACTTCCTCCCTCCCCCCTCCCCCCTCCCCCGCCTCCACTTCTCCATCCACCCTACCCCTCCCATCCCCTACCCCTCCCTATTCCCCTTCACCCTTCCCCTCCCCGCTCACCCTCTCCCCGCTCCCTCCTCTCTCCTCCAGCCCTCCCCTCCCCCCTCCCTACATCCACCCAGTAGTATCCCTCTCCTCTCCGCCCCTTCCCCAATACCCCGGTGTAAAGATTTCAAATTACCCCCATATTCAAGTTGCCCCCTGGGAACCTGAAAACGTTTTCAAATTCCTCCCAGGGCAATTTGAAAACGTTTTCAAATTCCCTCCCTCATTTTAACTTTCCCTTCCCCCCCCCCCCCCCATTTTTGGGGAATTTTCTTTATTTTTGTAATTTTTTGTTATTTTTGATTATTTTTCATGACAAATATTATAATATACAGAGAATAGCATAATGGAAATTATTACTAGTACAACAAAACATATTTAACCACAAATGATACAAAAAGTCTCCAAGATGGTTAAGAAAAAAATATTATAGGTCTGAAATTTAAAACGTTTTTTAAAGTTTTTTAAACAATTTTAAATTCCCAGAGGGGGGAATTTGAAAATAGGGGGAGGAATCTGAAAACTGTTTTTAAGTTCCACCCCAGGAATCTGAAAACGTTTTTAATTTCCCCGGAGGGAAGTTAAAAACGTTTTCAGATTCCCGGGGGGAGAACTTGGGAAGGGGGGAAGTTGAAATCGTTACACCGGTCTCACGGTGCAACACGGTAACGCCCTACGCCAGCTACCTTTGAGCGCGCCGGCCGTGTCTATACGTAATGCCCATGCCGTGCGCCGTTCACCGTTCACCGTTCACCGTTCGTTTGTTGCTGTCAGCCTAAATTGACATTGACGCCCAAGCTTTTCATATTACAACTGCCACCGCTCATCTGAAGGAACGCATGCCTCAGACCGCCAGCGCCATTTCCTGCTGCGGAGCAACAATTTACCCCGGGTCTGTGATCACCAACGCGCGGGCGATAATAGGAGAAAGTTACAAATCGATCCCTATCATCCCGCAGCACCCAGCTCTCGCCACTGCAGACGCGCAAGCCCGTGAAATCAAACCGGAAGTCTCCCCACCCCTGCCGCCTTTCTCCCCCCCCCCCTCCCTCCCGACCGTCCGCTTCTCCCATCCACCACCAATCCTATATCTCCATATAACTGCAATGGATGCCGGGAGTGTTAAGAGACGATCAGCGGAAAACATGCTAACCAATATTATCTGGCCGCTTCATCTGAACGTGGGCCACTTGGACCGTCGTCAAAATGTCACACACAGGATTTATGCGCAGTATCTCACCGGACGCGGTGGCCGAATCGGTAGAGCGCAGGCTTCCCGTGCGGAAGGTCGGGAGTTCAATTCCAGGTCGAGTCAAACCAATCAATGACTTACAAAATTGATACTTGTCGCTTCCTAGGAGTCAGGATAATGTGATGGAGTGGATATTGGGACATTGTTCTGGGCGCCTGGTCTTCCAGTGGGGCAGCACTGTAAAGTCGCAATGATTGCGCACTGTCACAAGTTGGTTCCCATCCTGATATGACCTTAGATGTTGCCAGGATGTAAAACTCCAACAACCAACCAGCCGATGTGCAGTATCTCCGGTTATATACGTGACGTCACTTTCATGATCCCGCCCCCCCCCCCTTTCCTCAACCCCCCCGCACCCCTCCCCCCTCTATCGCTCCCACCCCCATCTGTTAGCAGTAGGCGGGGTCGTGGGTTGGAACCATGGTCGAGTCAAACCAATGACTTGAAAATTGGTGCTTGTCACTTCCTAGCCAGGCGCTCGGCATTATTAGGACAGGGCAAGGACTTGTGTGCTCAGTGTCAGGATAATGTGACTGAGTGGGATATCAGGTCATGGTGCTGGCGGCCTGGTTTTCCAGTGAGACAGCACTATAAAGTTGCCATGAGTGCGCACTGTCACAAGTCGGTACCCGTCCTGATATGACCTTAGATGTTGCTAGGACGTAAAACAACAACAAACAAACAAACTAGCAGTAGGCGCATCCCGACGCGTTTATAGTCACCACTTCCGCTGACCACACGTAATGTGGCTCTGCAACTTCCGGTTCAGTTGTATTAGGCCCTTGATTGATACTTGTCGCTTCCTAGACTGGCGCTCGGCATTAATAGGATAGGGCAAGGACTGGTTAGCTCACTGTCAGAATAATGTGACTGAGTGGGATATCGGGTCATGGTACCAGCAGCCTGAGTTCCCAGTGGGGCAGCACTATAATGTTGCCATGAGTGTGCACTGTCACAAGTCGGTACCCATCCTGATATGATCTTAGATGTTGCCAGGACGTAAAACTCCAACAACCAACCAACCTAACCTGCTTGTCTTAGATCAACTTGTATTGGGAGACTGACTGGCGAAGACTGGCTAGCAGGATTTACCGCTGTTACCGCAGTGTTCTGGCACCGTGCCAAGGAGCGAACCCTCGGGCTGGGTGCCTCCCCACAAGTCACATTCACCACTGCCTGACCCCGTCAGGACAGACGGAGCACGGGGCTCTGAAGGCCGGACACCGACGAGCAGGGAACCGGCGGCGCCTGCTCAAGTGGCGGCGGCGGGGGGTTGTGGGGGGGGGGGGGGGGGCGAGACGGGGAGCGGGGGGCGGAGACCCTCTCCCGGCAGCGACGGCGGCGGCGCCTGCAGCGACGGCGGCGGCGATAGTGGCGCCAGCGGCCGGCGCCGGGATGCCTATCGGGGTGGTCTCCGGGGAAATCTGGCATGTTCATCTGTGACTACATAAAACGAACCAGTTGCTAGATATGCATACCGGACAGCCAAATAAACGAGGCTGCACCCCCTCCCTCCTCCCCTCCTTCCTTCCCCCGTCCCTCCTTCCCTCCTTCCCTCCTTCCTTCCATCCTTCCCTCCTTCCCTCCTTCCATCCTTCCCTCCTTCCCTCATTCCCTCCTTCCCTCCCTCCTTCCTTCCCTCCTTCCCTCATTCCCCCTTCCCTCCTTTCCTCCTTCCTCCTCCATTCCCTCCTTCCCTCCTTCCCCCTCCTCCTTCCCTCCTTCCCTCCTTCCCTCCTTCCCTCCTTCCTCTCCTCCTTCCCTCCTTCCCTCCTGTCCTCCATTCCCTCCCTCCTTCCCTCCTTCCTCCTTCCCTCTCCCTCCTTCCCTCCTTCCCTTCCGTCCTCCCCTCCTTCCCTCCTTCCCTCCTTCCTTCTCCCTCCTTCCCTCCTTCCCCTCCTTCCCTCCTTCCCTCCTCCTCCCCTCCTTCCCTCCTTGCCTCCTTCCCTCCTTCCCTCCTTCCCTCCTTCCCTCCTTCCCTCCTTCCTCCTTCCTCCTTCCCTCCTTCCTTTCCTCCTTCCCTCCTTCCCTTCTTCCCCCCTTTCCTCCTTCCCTCCCTCCTTCCTGCCCTCCTTCCTTCCTTCCCTCCTTCCCTCCTTCCCTCCTTCCCTCCTTCCTCCTCCCTCCTTCCCTCCTTCCCTCCTTCCCTCCTCCCTCCTTCCTCCTTCCCTTCGTTCCTCCTTCCCTCCTTCCCATCCCCTCCTCCTTCTCCCCTCCTCCCCTCCTCCCCTCCCTCCCCCCTCCCCATCCTTCACTCCTTCCCTCCTTCCCTCCTTCCCTCTTTCCCACCCCCCCTACTCCCTCCTCCCTCCTTCCCCTTCCCTCCTCCCCTCCTTCCCTCTTTCCCTCCTTCCCCTGCCCCCTTTCCTCTTTCCCTCCTTCCCTGCTGACCTACTTTCCACCTTCCCTCGTCCCTCCTCCTCTCCTTCCCTCCTTCCCTCCTTCCCTACTTCCCTCCTCCCATCTTTCCCTCCTTCCCCTGCCCCCTTTCCTCTTTCCCTCCTTCCCTCCTGACCTACTTCCCATCTTCCCCGTTCCCCTCCTCCCCTCGTTCCCCTCTTCCCCATCCCCTTATCCCCCATCAGGGCCCCCCCCCCCATTATTCTAACTCCCCATCCCCCACCCCATCCCCGAGGATGGTGTGGCGCGGCGGGAGCTGGCACGACGATGGCGCCTTTCATTAAACAGTTGCCCTACATCCAAACTCCTTGTGCCTGTTGTAATTTACCGTCGCCCTGCTCACCTTTTGTGTGCGCGTCATGGTGACGTAATCAAATGGACACAGTTCGTCAATAAAGCAGTAAACGACCACATGCTCTGCAATCTTCAACATTGAACTTGCTGGCTGGTGGGTGGGTGGTGGGTGGTTTTGGGTGGTGGATGGTTGGGGGTGGTGGATGGTGAGTTGTGGTGGTTGGTTATTGTTGTTTTTATTGTTGTTGTTTTTGGTGGTTGGTTGTTGGAGGTTTACGTCCTGGCAATATCTCAGGTCATATCAGGCCGGGCGTGGTGGTCGTGAGTGAGTGTTAGTGGGTGGTGGCGATGGATAGGTGGTGGATGGTGGGTGGTGGGTGATTGCTTGAGTTACACTGAGTGGTGGTTGATGGTGGTAGCGGTGATAATGGTGGTGGTGGCGGGTAGTGTGCGTGGTGGTGGCGGGTAGTGTGTGTGGCGGTGGCGGAGGCGGGTAGTGTGTGTGGTGGTGGTGGGTAGTGTGCATGGTGGTGGCGGGTAGTGTGTGTGGCGGTGGCAGTGGTGGGTAGTGTATGTGTTGGTGGCGGGTAGTATGCATGGTGGTGGTGGGTAGTGTGGGTGGCGGTGGCAGTGGCGGGTAGTGTGTGTGGTGGTGGCCGGTAGTGTGTGTGGTGATGGCGGGTAGTGTGCATGGTTGTGGCGGGTAGTGTGTGTGGTGGTGGCGGGTAGTGTACGTGGTGGTGGTGGGTAGTGTGCATGGTGGTGGCGGGTAGTGTGTGTGGTGGTGGCAGATAGTGTGTGTGGTGGTGGTGGGTAGTGTGCATGGTGGTGGTGGGTAGTGTGTGTGGTGGTGGAGGATTGTGTGTGTTGTGGTGGTGGATAGTGTGCGTGGTGGTGGCGGGTAGTGCATGTGGTGGTGGCGGGTAGTGTGTTTGGTGGTGGCGGGTAGTGTGCATGGTGGTGGCGGGTAGTGTGTGTGGTGGTGGCAGGTAGTGTGCGTGGTGGTGGCGGGTAGTGTGTGTGGTGGTGGCAGATAGTGTGCATGGTGGTGGCGGGTAGTGTGTGTGGTGGTGGCGGATAGTGGGCATGGTGGTGGCGGGTAGTGTGCGTGGCGGTGGCAGTGGTGGGTAGGGTCTGTGTTGGTGGCGGGTAGTGCGCGTGGTGGTGGCGGGTAGTGTGTGGTGGTGGCGGGTAGTGTGTGTGGTGGTGGCGGGTAGTGTGCATGGTGGTGGTGGGTAGTGTGTGTGGTGGTGGTAGGTAGTGCGCGTGGTGGTGGTGGCTAGTGTGTGTGGTGGGGGCGGATAGTGTGCATGGTGGTGGCGGGTAGTGTGCATGGTGGTGGTGGGTAGTGTGCATGGCGGTGGCGGGTACTGCACATGGTGGTAGCGGGTAGTATGTGTGGTGGTGGCAGGTAGTGTGTGTGGTGGTGGCGGGTAGTGTGCATGGCGGTGGCGGGTAGTGTGTGTGGTGGTGGCGGGTAGTGTGCATGGTGGTGGCAGGTAGTGTGCGTGGTGGTGGCGGGTAGGGTGCATGGTGGTGGCAGGTAGTGTGTGTTGTGGTTTCGGGTAGTGTGCATGGTGGTGACGGGTAGTGTGTGTGGTGGTGGCAGATAGTGGGCATGGTGGTGGCGGGTAGTGTGCATGGCGGTGGCAGTGGTGGGTAGTGTGTGTGTTGGTGGCGGGTAGTGTGCGTGGTGGTCGCGGGTAGTGTGCCTGGTGGTGGCGGGTAGTGTGCGTGGTGGTGGCGGGTAGTGTGCATGGTGGTGGCGGTTAGTGTGCATGGTGGTGGCATGTAGTGTGTGTTGTGGTGGCGGGTAGTGTGCATGGTGGTGGCGGGTAGTGTGTGTGGTGGTGGCGGATAGTGTGCGTGGTGGTGGCGGGTAGTGTGCATGGTGGTGGCGGTGGCGGGTAATGTGTGTGTTGGTGGCGGGTAGTGTGCGTGGTGGTTGTAGGTAGTGTGTGTGGTGGTGGTGGATAGTGTGCGTGGTTGTGGTGGGTAGTGCGTGTGGTGGTGGCAGGTAGTGTGCATGGCAGTGGCGAGTAGTGTGTGTGGTGGTGGCGGGTAGTGTGTGTGGCAGTGGTGCGTAGTGTGTTTGATGGTGGTGGGTAGTGTGCGTGGTTGTGGCGAGTAGTGTGTGTGGTGGTGGTGGGTAGTGTGTGTGGTGGTGGCGGGTAGTGTGCATGGCGGTGGCGGGTAGTGTGCGTGGTCATGGTGGGTAGTGTGCATGGTGGTGGTGAGTAGTGTGCGTGGTAGTGGCGGGTAGTGTGTGTGGTGGTGGCGGGTAGTGTGCATGGTGGTGGCGGGTAGTGTGTATGGTGGTGGTGGGTAGTGTGTGTGGTGGTAGTGGGTAGTGTGTGTGGTTGTGGCGGGTAGTGTGTGTGGCGGTGGTGGTAGGTGGTGTCGGTGGGTGGTAGTGGGTGAGTGATCATTGGTGGTGTGGATGGGTAGGTGGTGGTTGGTTGTCTCGATGTTAGTAAAGGGGCTGTCACACCACGACGGATGGCCTTAGCGTATGCCAACGTATGCGATTTTCGACCAACACATCGGCATATGGCATCATACATTATGTATATGTTGGGCATATGTCGGGTACACTCGGGATATGCCGTCATAGGTCGGCGTAGGTCCAGCCATTAAAAAAATGTTGTGCATGTTCAAAATTGTCAACATATGTTGCCATATGGCTCATACATTTCTCATACGCTCGGTGTATGCTTGGCATATGTCGCCGTAGGTTATGCACATGTTAGGGGTAGGTCGGATTAGGTTGGAACACGTTAGCTGTACGTTCAGCCTGTTGGGAACGTGCAGTCCGCATGCAGCCAACGAATGTATAATGTACTCCAAACATACTTTGAATGTATGCCTGCCATATCTCCAGCATACTTAATGTATGCAGCATACTTCTAGCGATGGAGTAATGTACGTAACGTTGGTCAGCGTACCGTCAGCACATGTGAAGGTTTTACAAACGTTTTGTGAGGCACATGAAAGCTCTCAATAGGTCAAAGATCCGTTCTGCATACATTACATTCGTTGTGTGTACATTGTGTGTACGTTGTGTGTACACCCATTTTTATCCCGCGCAGCGTGAACAGTTCGGGATATATGCCAACGTATTTTGATTTGAAATTTATTTCAACACATTGCGCACATGCCGGCACCATACGTCGTAGTGTGACAGGGCCTTAATGGTGGTGGGTAGTGATGGGTGTGGGTGGGTGGTGGGTGCCATGGGTGGCAGTAATGGTGGTGTGGGTGGTGGATGGTGGTGTTGCTGGTGGGGTTTGGTGGATATTGGTGCGCGGTGGTGGGTGGTATTTGGTGGTGTTGACAGTAATAATGGGGGGTGGTGGTGATGTTGGTAGTAATAATGGTAGGTAACGTTGCTCAGGAAAGGTATTAAGTTAAGAGCTGTGATTTTAAACCGGATTTGACTCTCAGTAATCCTTTAGCAGTGCTTATTATTTGAATGGGGGCAATTGATTGTTGCATCAATTTAGAATTAACTTAATGCACTGGATGAGTGAACTGAAGGCCGTGTGAGGGGCAGAGAGGCAGGAGGATGGGGAAGGAGGGGTCGGAGGGGGAGGGACAGAGGGGAGGGAGGGAGGGGGAAGGGCAGCGAGGCAGGAGGGCGGGGAAGGAAGGGTCAGGCAGGGGGGAGGGAGGAGACAGAGGGGGAGGGAAGGAGTGAGGGGGAAGGGCAGAGAGGCAGGAGGGCGGGGTAGGAGGGGTCGGAGGGGTCGGGGGGAGGGACAGAGGGGAGGGAGGGAGTGAGGGGGAGGGGCAGAGAGGCAGGAGGGCGGGGTAGGAGGGGTCGGAGGGGGAGGGACAGATGGGGAGGGAGGCAGGGGGGCAGAGAGGCAGGAGGCCGGGGAAGGAAGGCGGGAGGGAGTGGGAGGGGCACAAGGGCGGACGGGTGGGGAAGAATGGGCGGGCATAGAAGTGCATGCTGAGCACAATTTAAGAGAACCTGTTACTGCATAAACCCTATGGTGTCCGCCAAAATTAATCTTGCACACTTGTATTTCAAATATCTGAAAGGTTAGCCATTTTAAATCAAAGTTTACTTCACTGAGGTATCAATCAATTCAATATATGTGTCCCAGAACAATTACAGGAATTCAAAACCATCGGATTAGGCAGATTTAACTTCCCAGCATGCATCAGACATGGAAGCAAACATTGCTTTTGGAACGCTCTGCTGATTAATGACTCGCCAGTCTCCAGAGAGGGATTCGAAATCGCAGCACTGCCATTCCAGGCCGAGCAGGTCGCTATTGGGCAACCTAGGCTCACTTAAAGTTGCATAATCCGATGGTTTTGAGTTTCGGACATTCTCTGAGATAAATACATGAGGTTGATTATTATAATGTACGTTAATTTATCTTGAAGTAGCTTCTATTTTAAGTGGCTATTTTATTTCGTTTAAACAAAAAATATTTCTATTTAATATTTTATTTGACATATTTCAAGTGCAAACCTGCATAATTAATTTAGGAAAACATGCCAACACTCTGACACTATAGCCTTCTGCAGTAACATGTCCTATTCAATCGCCTCAGTATTCCCTTCTGTGTGTATTCTAGGCCAGTGTGCTAACCATTACACCACCTAGGCTCCCTCCTAAATTGCGCACCAAATATGCGGTACTCACTTTCAGAGAACAACCTACATATATATCGAAATATATATATATATATATATATATATATGGAGATACACGTATATTAAATGCATTTTCCAATATTGTTTTCACAATGTATGACGTGTTTAAAATATTCCAATAAAACACATTGGTGGGGAATGCAAATGGTCTATAATGGTAAATGGTATATAGTGCCAGGTGCATCAATGTATTTATGTGGTTGCTGGTGATCCTTTACTTATGGTCAATAGTCATTATGTATTAGGTAGATAGTGTGAAAGAGGCACTAGAGATAGTGTGTAAGGGGCACTTAGAGCTCTACTCAAGCTGTTAGTCACGGATCAGCACACACTCAGCTCAGGCAGGTGGTGGCCAAGCAGCCACACTGCATGGTGGTGGTGGGCAGATCACGGTAGCCATGGTGACACAGGAATGCTTGATGTTCATTGGTGGAACTGTAAATGCTTGATTCTCATTGGAGAACGCAGTCAGGTGGTATGCCATACCGGGTACATGTACCACTATATAATAATAAACCTGACTGCATTGTCTCTCTCTCTACTTTCATTCTTTATACTCTTCCTTTCTCTTCTTGCCTGTATTGATTTCATTACGCATGTTGGCGTGTCAACATGGATAATTTAAGCGCGGGAACACTTGCACTATTTTCTTTGGACTATTTTCTTGACCGCACTACTCTCTCATACCTGCCACTCCCACTTACTTCACTCTCCTGCTCGATCCTGTCCCTGCTAGTCGCTTCACCCACCCACCCACCCACCCGATACAGAGGGGTAGGGGTTGAGGGCTGCTGGTGTCTGTGCTAGTCTTCTTTCCTTATCTCTCTCTCTCTTGACTATCAACCCTGTCTAGATAACAACAACATTTAACCTTTCTTGACCTAACCCTAACTTCAATCATGTACGATATGACTCTGATACGATTAGCCATTAACTCAGACATCAATCATCTCGATTGCATGTAACCGATCATGACTCCCATCTCGCATAAGAGACACGATACCGATATGTTCTCCAGTCAAGTCGACCTGCCTGCAGGTTATGTTCTCCATTAAATTTTGTTATTTCCACTCCTTCTTCTCTCTTGTATGTTCGTGTGCGAAAATTATAGCCTGCCTACACAAACCACAGATTCCAGCTGAGGAGTTTACAGTGCGTTCCCCTTCAATTTAGGGCCATACAAAGACTTCAGCTGCCATTGCCCAACTCGGTCAATATCCGGCCGGTGTGATACAAGCCGGTAGAGCTGAGCTGGCGGGGCGGGCAGAGGGGGGGGGGGGGTGCACCTTACTGCAGTTTAATGGGCATCCCCACAGCTCCAATAGGACGAGATCTGCGCATCCACTACCCTGCCAGATCTGCGTAACACACCGGAGGCCCATTTGTACACATCTGCCTCAGACTAGCCAACCGGAAGTGGTCAATACGAGCCCACTGTCTCCGCTAGGTGGCACCACCATTGTGTCTGGCATTCACCTCGACTGTAGGGTAATTTGAGAAGAGAAGATAGTGTCATTTGGGTTTAACATCAAGATAGCAGACCGCCCTCTCCCTCCCTGCCACCCTCCCTGCCCTCCCCTCCCTCCCACCTTTTGTCCCAACCCCACCCTTCATCCCTCTCCCCTCCCCTCCCCGTCCTCCCACCCTCCCTCCCCTCCCCGTCCTCCCACCCTCCCTCCCCTCCCCGTCCTCCCACCCTCCCTCCCCTCCCTCCTTCCCTCTCATCTCCTCTCCCTCCCTTTCCCTCCCTCGGACACTCTCTCCCTTCCCCTCCGTACCCCCCCCCCCCCCCTCCATTCATCCCAACGGCCCCCTCACCTGACTGGATGGCCGAATGAGTTGAGCGTCCGTCAACCGTCTTGGTAGATCGGAGGATTCGAACCCAATTCGAGTCAAACCAATGACATAACAATTCTTACTTGTCGCTTCCTAGCCGGGTGCTCGGCATTATTAGGATAGGTCATGGACTGGTTGTGCTCAGTGTCAAAATAATGTGACTGAGTGGGATATCAGGTCATGGTGCTGGTCGCCTGGTCTCCCAGTGGGGGAGTACTATGAAGTCGCCATGAGTGTGCACTGTCTCGGTACCCAGCCTGATATGACCTTAGATGTTGCCAACGCGTAAAACTCCAACAACCAATCCGACCTCCGACCCCTTCCCTCCCACCCACCCTCGCTCCCCTCCCCTGCCTCGATCCCTCCAACCCTCCCTCCCTCCCCCCTCCCCCCTCCCCGCCTCCCCCCTCCGACATATATGCAGCATAAGTACTCCAACTGTGATGCGTAGTGTCTTAGTTTATATTCCAATAACAGGTTATAGAACACACATATATGCAGCCTAAATACTCCAACTGCGAGGGACCAGACGGGATAGCCGAATGAGTTAGAGCGTCCGTCTCCCGTGTTGGTAAATCGTGGGATCGTGGGTTCGAACCCTGGTCGAGTCAAACCAATGACTTAAAAATTGATACTTGTTGCTTCCTAGACAGGTGCTCGGCATTATTAGGATATGGCAAGGACTGGTTGGCTCAGTGTCAGGATAATGTGACTGAGTGGGATATCAGGTCATGGTGCTGGCAGCCTGATCTTCCAGTGGGGCAGCACCATAAAGTCGCCATCATTGCACACTGTCAAAAGTCAGTACCAGTCCTGATATGACCTTAGATATTGCTAGGATGTCAAACAACAACAAACAAACAAAAAAACTGTGAGGGGTACTATCCTAGTTTATATTCCAATAACTGGTTATAGAGCACATATATGCAGCTTAAAAACATCTATAATATATACACATGAGAGCCTGTGGTATGTTTATCAGCCTAAAAACATCTATAATATATATAAATGACAGCCTGTGTCATGTTTATCACCCTAAAACATCTATAATATATATATATATATACAATGCAGCCTGTGTTATGTTTATCAGCCTAAAGACATCTATAATATATATACATGACAACCTGAGTTATGTTTATCAATATCATTAGGTCGAGACTCATAGCAGCCTGTAGAGTCAACATTATATGTACCAACTGCATCTTCTTACCCCCCCCCACCCCCCCCCCCCACCCCACACCCCACAACCACCCCCCACAACCAACCCCATCCCCACACCACCCCGCTCTCTCGTGCTTGTTAGCCACCAGCTGTTCTTGGTTTCCCCCCGCGTTTTTCCATTCGATCGACCTAATTAGACTCAATTAATCAGACGCCAATTAAAGCTGGGCATTTCACGTGACCAAAGAGTTGCTCTGTTGATTGGGGTGTTATGTCCTAGAAACATCGAACGTCACTTTTTTTTGTGGTAAATATGTTTATTCTGTTGAATAAGTCTTTTGTCAGTGCCGAAGCACTGGTCTTCCAGCCATTTTTCAATTCAGGGTTGTTTACGCAAATCCGGACATCCGGACGGGTACCGACATGACGTGACAGTGCGCACCCATCCCGACTTGATAGTACGACTCCAGTGGAAACCAGGTGTCGCAGTACTGAACACAAGATTGTGTTCATATTAATAACTATATTTGCTAAGTATATGTGTGGTATCACTTTTTTTGTGGTTTTGTGGTTTTATTTGTTGTGGTATTACTTTTTGGGGTTTTACTTTTTGGGGTTTTATGGTATGCGGGTAATGCAGTACCTATCTGCTAAAATACCTCAGGGAGCTTGACGCTACTGCCTTGCAAAGTTATAAACCACTCCCTTGTGGTATAGGTTCTTGATAGAACCAAAGGCTAAGGGAGCAAACCCTAACAGAAAACCATGCTTCCATGGCAGCATTAAGGGCGGTGATGAATGGAACTCCCAACATCTCCCAGCCAGTGACTGCAGGGACAAATAGTTTGTGCCTGTCTTGACATGTTCTTGCCAGTTTGAGACCTCTATTTTTTTTTGTTTATTTCCCCCCCCCCCCATTAGTTGTTTAAGCAGGGGAAATTTCAGTCATAGACGACTGGTCTTCCTCATTCCACTGCTGGTCGATAGAAAGCCCGAGCCTACACTTTTACCGACCCAAGGGATTTTTAACCTCCAACACCACATAGACATGGTATGAGAGCAACCGAAGTTGCTCCCCGAGAGAGTGCTGCTAGTAACTTGTAAAATCCAGCAGCACTTCAACTCTTTGCAAGCAGCTTTTATTAAATGCACAACCGCATGAAATAGCGGCGATTAAGAAATAAAAGCAGTCTTTGTTGCATTGCGACCGACAGCATGATGATGATGATGATGATGATATGTGTGGTATTGTTACAGAATGGGGTGTGCTGCACACAATACAGCACCTTCCACTCCCACCTCACCACGTACAAACCCCAAATGTGATCGTCTCAACGGCTGGGAGGCCAGTTAAAACTGCTACCCAAAAACATACATACAACAACATATACAACAAAAAGATGTGGCGATTAAGTGGGGAGGTAGGTGGTAACCATGGCAACACACTCTCATACCTGCTCCCTTTCTTTCCTTTCTTGTTTTATTTTTGGTCCTGAGAACTGACATGCTGATATGAGCCTAAATTAGTACGATCGTAATTTGTTATCGCAAATAGGTGCCAGCAGGGGAGCTATGTACACACGCTGAGGAATCTGCGGTGGCACGTGAGGGTTATTGCTCACACCCCGGCACGCAGTCTTGGAATTCACAGTGAGCAATAACATTCTTAGCGTTAGGCTTCAGGGCGTGGTATCTTTATGGTGGGGGTGGGGGTGGGGGTTGGGGGGCAGGAGTGGGGGTGGGGGCAGGGGTGGGGGTCGGGTGGTACGTTAATGTGATGGTGTGGTGGTATGGTGATGTGGTGTGCTGAGGTGGTTGTGTGTGTGGTATGGTGGGCGCATGTTAAGGTGATGGTGTGGTGTTACGTTGTTGAGGTGTGGTGGTGTGGTGGTGTGGTGGGGTGGTGGGGTGGGGTGGCTGTGTGGTGTGGTGGTGGGGTGGTGTGATGGTGTGGTGGTGTGATGGTGTGGTGGTGTGGTGGTGTGGTGGTGTGGTGGTGTGGTGGTTTACTGGTGGGGTGGTGGAGTGGTGTGGTGGTGTGGTGGTTGGGTGGTTGAGTCGTTGGGGTGGGGTGGTGTGGTGGTGTGGCGGTGTGGTGGTGTGGTGGTGTGGTGCTGTGGTGGTGGGGTGGTGTGGTGGTTGGGTGGTTGGGGTGTGGTGGTGTGGTGGTGTGGTGGTGTGGTGGTGTGGTGGTGTGGTGGTGTGGTGGTGTGGTGGTGTGGTGGTGTGGTGGGGTGGTGGTGTGGTGGTGTGGTGGTGTGGTGGTGTGGTGGTGTGGTGGTGTGGTGGTGTGGTGGTGTGGTGGTGTGGTGGTGTGGTGGTGTGGTGGGGTGGTGGGGTGGTGGGTGGTGCTGTGGTGGTGTGGTGGTGTGGTGGGTTGGTGGTGTGGTGGTGTGGTGTGTGGTGGGTGTGGTGGTGTGGTGGTTTGTGGTGGGGTGGTGGGTGGTGGGTGGTGTGGGGGTTGGGTGGTTGGGTGGTTGGGGTGGGGGGTGTGGTGGTGTGGCGGTGGTGGGTGGTGTGGTGGTGTGGTGGGGTGGGTGGTGGGGTGGTGTGGTGGTGGGGTGGGGGTGGTGGTGGGTGGTGTGGTGGTTGGTGGTTGGTGGGTGGGGGTGGTGGGGTGGTGGGGTGTGGTGGTGGGTGGTGTGGGGTGGTGTGGGTGGGTGGTGGTGGGTGGTGGTGTGGTGGTGTGGTGGGTGGGTGTGTGGTGGGTGGTGGGTGTGGGGGTGTGGTGGGGTGGTGGTGTGGTGGGGTGGTGTGGTGGGGTGGTGGGTGGTGGTGGGTGGGTGGTGGGGTGGGGTGGTGGGTGGGGTGTGTGGGGTGGGTGGTGTGGGTGGGGTGGTGGGGTGGTGGGGGTGGGGTGGGGGTGGTGTGGGGGTGTGGTGGGTGGGGTGGGTGGGTGGTGGTGGGGTGGTGGTGGGTGGTGGGGGTGGTGTGTGGTGGGTGGGGTGGGGGGTTGGTGGGGGTGGTGGGTGGTGTGGTGGTGGGGGTGTGGGTGTGGTGTTGGGTGGGTGGTGGGGGTGTGGTGTGTGGGGTGTGGTGGTGTGGTGGGTGTGGTGGGTGTGGGTGGTGTGTGGGGTGTGGTGGTGTGGTGGGTGGGGTGGTGGTGGTGTTGGGTGGTGTGGGGTGGGGTGGGTGGTGGGGTGGTGGTGTGGTGGTGTGGGGGTGGGGGTGGGTGGGGGTGGTGTGGGTGGGGGGGTGGGGTGTGGGGGTGGGTGGTGTGGGGGTGTGGTGGTGTGGTGGTGGTGGGTGGGGTGGTGGGGGTGGTGGGGGTGTGGTGGTGGGGTGGTGTGGGGTGGGGTGGTGGGTGGTGGGGGTGTGGTGGGTGGGTGGTGGGGTGGGTGTGTGGGGTGTGGGGTGTGGGTGGTGGGGGTGTGGGTGGGTGGTGGTGGTGGGGTGTGGTGGTGGTGGTGGTGGTGTGGTGGTGTGGTGGTGTGGGGTGTGGGGTGTGGTGGTGGGGTGGTGGGGTGGTGGGTGGGTGGTGTGGGGTGGTGGTGTGGGTGTGGTGGTGTGGGGGGTGGGTGGTGTGGGGGTGTGGGTGGTGTGGGGGGTGGTGGTGGGTGGTGGGGTGGGGTGGTGTGGTGGGTGTGGGGGTTGTGGGTGGGGTGGTGGTGTGGGTGGTTGGGTGGGTGGGTGGTGGTGGGTGTGGGGGGTGTGGGGTGGTGTGTGTGGTGGGTGGGGGTGGGGTGGTGGGTGTGGTGGTGGGGTGGTGTGGTGGTGGGGTGGGGTGTGGTGGTTGGGTGGTGGTGGGGTGGGGTGTGTGTGGTGGTGTGGGGTGTGGTGGTGTGGTGGTGTGGTGGTGTGGTGTGTGTGGGGTGGGTGGTGTGGTGGGGTGGTGGGTGGTGTGTGGGTGGGTGGTTGGGGTGGGGTGGTGTGGTGGTTGGGTGTGGGGTGGGTGGTGTGGTGGTGGGGTGTGGGGTGGTGTGGGTGGTGGTGGTGTGTGGGTGGTGGTGGTGGGGTGTGGGGGTGGGTGGTGGGGTGGGGGGGTGGGGTGGTGGGGTGTGGTGGTGGTGGTGGTGGGTGGGTGGGGTGGTGTGGTGGTGGGGTGGTGTGGGTGGGTGGTGGTGTGGTGGGGTGGTGGGGTGGTGGGGGGTGGGTGGTGGGGGGGTGGGGGTGGGTGGGTGGTGTGGGGGGTGTGGGGGTGGTGGGGGGGGTGGGTGGTGGTGGGTGGGGTGGTGGTGGGGTGGTGTGGTGTGGGGTGGGGGTGGTGTGGTGGTGGTGGTGGTGGTGGTTGGGTGGGGTGGTGTGGTGGGGGGTGTGGTGGTGGGGGTTGGTGGTGGTGGTGTGGTGGTGTGGGGTGGGTGGTGTGGTGGGTGGGGGGTGTGGTGGGGTGGGTGGTGTGGTGGGGTGTGGTGTGTGGGGGGGTGGTGTGGTGGTGGTGGGTGGGGGTGGGGTGTGGGGGTGTGGTGGTGGTGGTGTGGTGGGTGGTGGGTGTGGGTGGTGTGGTGGTGGGGGGTGGGTGGTGGGGGGTTGGGGTGGGGTGGTGTGGGGTTGGGTGGTTGGGGTGGGGTGGTGTGGGGTGTGGGGGTGTGGTGGGTGGTGGTGGGTGTGGGGTGGTGTGGGGTGGGGTGGTGTGGTGGTGTGGGGTGGGTGGTGTGGGTGTGGGGTGTGGTGGTGTGGTGGGGTGGTGGGGTGGGGGTGTGGTGGTGTGGTGGGGGGGTGTGGTGGTGGGGGTGGTGGGGTGGGTGGTGTGGTGGGTGGGTGTGGTGGGGTGGGGTGGGGGGTGGTGGGTGTGGGGTGTGGGGGGTGTGGTGGGTGGTGGGTGGGGTGGTGGGGTGGGGTGTGGTGGTGGGGTGGTGTGGTGTGTGGGTGGGGTGGTGGTGTGGTGGGGGGTGGTGTGGGTGGGGTGGTGGGTGGGGGTGGGGTGGGGTGGTGTGGTGGTGTGGTGGTGTGGGGGTGTGGTGGTGTGGTGGTGTGGTGGTGTGGTGGGTGTGGTGGGGTGGTGGTGTGGTGGTGTGGTGGGGGTGGGTGGTGTGTGGTGGGGTGGTGGTGTGGTGGGGTGGTTGGGGTGGGGGGGGTGTGGTGGTTGTGTGGTGGGGTGGGGTGGTGTGGTGGTGTGGGGGTGTGGGGGGGTGGTGGTGGGTGGTGTGGGGTGGGGGTGTGGTGGTGTGGTGGTGTGGGGTGTGGTGGGTGTGGTGGGGTGGTGGTGTGGGGGTGTGGTGGTGTGGTGGGTGGTGGGTGGTGGTGTGGGGTGGTGGGTGGGTGGGGGGGTGGTGTGGCGGGGTGGGGTGTGGTGGTGTGGGGGTGGGGTGGTGTGGTGGGGTGGTGGTGTGGTGGTGTGGTGTGTGGGGGGTGGTGTGTGGGGTGGTTGGGGTGGGGTGGTGTGGTGGTTGGGGGTTGGGGTGGGGTGGGTGGGGTGGGGTTGGGGGTGGGGTGGTGTGGTGTGGGGTGTGGGGTGTGGTGGTGGGGGTGGTGGGTGGTGTGGGGTGTGGTGGTGGGTGGTGGGGTGGTGTGGTGGTGTGGGGTGGGGTGGTGGTGGGGTGGGGGGGGTGGTGGCGGTGTGGTGGTGTGGGGGTGGTGGGTGGTGTGGTGGTGTGGTGGTGTGGGTGGTGTGGTGGGGGGTGTGGTGGGGTGGTGGGGGTGGGGTGGGGTGGTTGGGGGTGGGGTGGGGTGTGGGTGGTGTTGGGTGGTTGGGGGGGGGTGGTGTGGTGTGTGGGGGTGTGGTGGGGTGGTGGTGTGGTGGTGGGGTGGTGTGGTGGGGTGGTGTGGTGGGGGGTGGGTGTGGTGGTGGGGTGGTGTGGTGGGGTGGTGGGGGGTGGTGGTGGTGTGGTGGTTGGGGGGGGTGGGTGGGTGGGGTGGTGGGGTGGGTGGTGTGGTGGTGTGGGTGGTGTGGTGGTGTGTGGGTGGTGGGTGGGGGTGGGGTGGTTGGGGTGGGCTGGTGTGGGGTTGGGGGTGGGGGTGGGGTGGTGTGGTGGTGGGGTGGTTGGGGTGGGGTGGTGTGGTGCTGTGGCGGTGTGGGGTGGTGGTGGGGTGGTGTGTGGTCGTGTGGTGTGTGGTGTGGTGGGGTGGTTGGGGTGGGGTGGTGTGGTGGTTGGGCGGGGCGGTTGGGGTGGGGTGGTGTGGTGGTTGGGTGGTTGGGGCAGGGTGGTGTGGCGGTGTGGCGGTGTGGTGGTATGGTGGTATGGTGGTGTGGTGGTGTGGTGGTGTGGCGGTGTGGCGGTGTGGTGGTATGGTGGTATGCTGGTGTGGTGGTGTGGTGGTGTGGTGGTGTGGCGGTGTGGTGGTGTGGTGGTGGGGTGGTGTGGTGCTGTGGCGGTGTGGCGGTGTGGCGGTGTGGCGGTATGGTGGTGTGGTGGTGGGGTGGTGTGGTGGTGTGGTGGTGTGGTGGTATGGTGTGGCGGTCTGGTGGGGTGGTGTGGTGGTGTGGAGTGTGGTGGTGTGGCGGTGTTGTCCGGTAGCATTGTGTGATAATGTGGGGGGTAGTAAGTATGTGGTGTGTGTTGTGTGCTGTTCTGGCACTCAAGGTGAAGTGTGTGGTGTAGTAATGAGACAGTGTGGTGCAAGTTGCACCTCCTGGTGACATAATGATCAAAGCTTCACCCTTCCTAACACCCTAACCACACCCTAGAATTGAAATATACCAAATCGCCACCCCAAGCCATGAAACAAGACTCTTCCAAAATGAAACAACGACTTCATATTGATATAATGGTGTGTGACCTATATTTATGCTGTGTATTTCTCGCAGAATGATAATTCTTGTCTGGCTGGAGCTTCCCGTGGTGCGTATCAATGAGATTGTTGTTGCGCCGATAACTCTCTGGCTGGTGGCAACTATTTCCACGCGGAGTGTTCCCCTAATAATATCGGTTGGTTGCTGGAATGTTACGTCCTGGCAACATCTATGGTCATATCAGGATGGGTACCGACTTGTGATGATATGTACTTATAACGACTTTATAGCGTTGCCCCACTGGGAAATCAGGCCGCCAGCACCATGACCCGATATCCCACTCAGTCACATAATCCTGACACTGAGCGAACCAGTCCTTGGCCTGTCCTATTAATGCCTAGCACCAAGCTAGTAGGTGACAAGTACCAATTTGTAAGTCATTGGCCGGGAATCGAACTCCCTATCTCCTGCATGGGAGGCCTGCGTTCTAGCGATTCGGTCCCCAAATAATAATTTAAAAAAAATAATAGAGAGGATGCTGATGCTCGTAGATATGAATTTAAATAATTATGATACTACTACGAATACTCTCTTAATAATCACAAGAACGAAAATTATTACCAGAATGTTACCTATAATAATAGTAATGATAATAGCAATATATGGGTGCCATTTGTTATGTTACATTTTTTGATAAGGCTTTTTGTGGTTTTACTTTTTGTGGTTTTACTTTTTGCAGATTCACTTTTTGTGGTTTCACTTTTTGTCATTTTACTTTGGGTAGTTCTACTCTGTGGTTTTACTTTGCTTGGTTTCACTTTTTGTTGTTTTACTTTTTGTGGTTTCACTTTTTGTGTGGTTTTATTTGTTGTGGTATTACTTTTTGTGGTTTTACTTTATGGGGTTTTACTTTTTGGGGTTTTACTTTCTGTGGGTTTATTTTGTGTGGCTTCACCTTTTATGTTTTTACTTTTTGTGGATTTACTTTTTGTGGTTTCACTTTGTGCAGTTTCACTTTTTGTGGTGTCACTTTTGTGTGGTTTTATTTGTTGTGGTATTACTTTTCGTGGTTTCACTTTTTGTTGTTTCACCTTTTGTGGTTTTACTTTTTGTGGTTTTATTTTGTGTGGTTTCACTTTTCATGGTTTTACTTTTTGTGGTTTCACTTTGTGTGGTTTCACTTTTAATGGCTTTACTTTTAGTGGTTTTGCGTTTTGTAGTTTTACTTTTTGCGGTTTTCACTTTTCACGATTTGGATGGGCAATTTGTTAGTACACGCTGGCCAGTGTGCACTGGTGCTCGGCATGTTACTTCACATACACAGGTAGACCAGATTCATCAGAGGGGCGGAGGAGCTCGGCCTGTGGGGGTGGAGGGCGGCATCGGGTCACGTGACCGCGAGAAGAGGTGGGGGTGGCAGGGCCGGGACGCTGGGGTAGGTGCGCAAGTGTGGGTGTGTGTATGTGTGTGCATGTGGGTGTGTTGGTGGGTGGGTGGGTGGGTGGGTGGGTGCGAGGTCCGCTTCAAATGCCCCCCCCCCCTCCACCCCTCCTGTGAAATGAACATGTGGGGCAGCCAGTGCAGGCAGCTGGGTGGTATACAGATGGATTTTGTCACAGGTTTTGGTGTGGATGGGTGAGGGGTGAGGGGTGGGGCGAGAGGGTGTGGGAAGTGAAGAGAAGGGGGGTGTATAGTGGGGTAGAGGGGGTGGAGAGGGGGTGTTGAGAGAGTGCATAGGTGGTGTGCACATGGTGTATAGGGGGTGTAGAGGAGGTGTAGAGGGGGTGTATGTGTACATGTGGTGTAGAAAGGATGTAGAGCAGGTGCATAGGGGATGCATCGGGTGTTTATGGCGTGCAGCGAGGGTGAACAGGTGATGTAGAAGGGGTGTAGATAGGGTGTAGGTGGGGTGTAGATGGGTGTAAAAGGGGTGTAGAGGGTGCGTAGATGGGGTGTGGATGGAGTGTAGATGGGGTGTAGAGGGTGTTTAGACGGGGTGTAGAGGGTGTGTAGAAGGGGTGTAGAGGGTGTGTAGAAGGGGTGTAGAGGGTGTGTAGATGGGGTGTAGATGGGGTGTAGAAGGGGTGTAGATGGGGTGTAGATGGGGTGTAGAAGGGGTGTAGATGGGGTGTAGATGGGTGTAGAAGGGGTGTAGAGGGTGTGTAGAAGGGGTGTAGATGGGTGTAGATGGGAGGTAGATGGGGGGTAGAGGGTGTGTAGATGGGGTGTAGAAGGGGTGTAGAAGGGGTGTAGAGGGGGTGTAGAAGGGGTGTAGAGGGGGTGTAGATGGGGTGTAGATGGGGTGTAGAAGGGGTGTAGATGGGGTGTAGATGGGTGTAGAAGGGGTGTAGAGGGGGTGTAGAGGGGTGTAGAAGGGGTGTAGATGGGGTGTAGATGGGTGTAGATGGGGTGTAGATGGGGTGTAGATGGGGTGTAGATGGGGTGTAGAAGGGGTGTTGATGGTGTGGTAGATGGGGGGTAGAGGGTATGTAGATGGGGGGTAGAGGGTGTGTAGATGGGGTGTAGTTGGGGTGTAGAGGGTGTGTAGAAGGGGTGTAGAAGGGGTGTAGAAGGGTGTAGAGGGTGTGTAGGTGGGTGTAGATGGGGTGTAGAGGGTGTGTAGATGGTGTGTAGATGGTGTGTAGATGGTGTGTAGATGGGGTGTATATGGTGTGTAGGTGGTGTGTAGATGGCGTGTAGAGGGTGTGTAGATGGGGTGTAGATGGGGTGTAGAAGGGGTGTAGATGGGGGGTAGAGGGTGTGTAGATGGGGTGTAGACGAGTGTAGATTGGGGGTAGAGGGGGTGTAGAAGGGGTGTAGAAGGGGTGTAGAAGGGGTGTAGAGGGGGTGTAGATGGGGTGTAGAAAGGATGTTGAGCATGTGCATAGGGGATGTAGAAGGGGTGTAGAGGGGTGTAGAGGGTGTGTAGATGGGGTGTAGTGAGGATGTAGAGCAGGTGCATAGGGGATGTAGAAGGGTGTAGAGTGGTGTAGAGGGGTGTAGCGGGGTGTAGCGGGGTGTAGAGGGTGTAGCGGGGTGTAGAAGGGGTGAAGATGGCGTGTAGAAGGGGTGTAAATGGGTGCAGAAGGGGTGTAGATGGTGTGTAGCACGGGTATAGAGGGGGTATAGAAAGGTTGTAGAGGGGGTGTAGAAGGGGTGTAGAAGCGGTGTAGAGGGGTGTAGAGGGGTGTAGAGGGGGTGTAGAAGGGGTGTAGATGGGTGTAGAAGGGGTGTAGATGGCGTGTAGCTGGGTGTAGCTGGGGTGTAGATGAGGTGTAAAGAGGATTGTAGAGGGGGTATAGAGGGGTGTACATGAGGTGTAGCTGGGGTGTACCTAGATGTAGAAGGGTGTGGCGGAGGTGTAGAGTGGTGTAGAGTGGGTGCAAGGTCCTGATTTTGTAGGCACCTTTGAGACTTTCTGGTGTATCTTTTTAACCAGATGTGTTGTATAATTGATTATGCACGTGTTATTTGAGGACGAAGCCTTGTATTATCCGCGTATCAGGATAATGCGATTGAGTGGGATATCAGGTCATTGCGCTGGCGGCCTGATCTCCCAGTGGGGCAGCACTATGAAGTCGCCGTGAGTGGGCACTGTCACAAGTCGGTACCAAATCCTGATATGACCTTAGATGTTGCCAGGAAGTAAAACTCCCATCAATGAACCGACATATCTAACAGAATAGTACATGTTTGTGGAATAATGTATAGGGAATTGTGAATCAAAAATGTCTTAATTCCTGTCCTCCCACACACTTAATTCCTGTCCTCCCACACACCTGCCCCACCTCCAACATCTGCGCTACATCCCCCGCTCCTGATATGACCTTAGATGTTGCTAGGACGTAAAACAACAACAAACAAACCCGCTCCTCCGCCTCCCACCATCAACTGCTCTATCCCCGCTCCCCATCTATATGAAGGCGCCACCGGTGGGAGGGGGGCGGTGGGGGGGAGGTGGGGGTAGGTCCAGCTTAGTCAACTCTCCCTATTCACCAGGCAACCTTCCATCACCGCGCCTCACCCCAGCTTCTGGCCAGAGCCCCCGCACCCCCCAACCCCCCAAACCCCCACCCCATCCCTACCCCACCCGCCACCCCCGCTCCATTCACCTTCTTTTATAGTATACTGAACAAAGACCCAGTTAAACACAGACTGGACCAGGATCTCGAAACAACCGGCTGGTCCAGGCTCCAATCACAGACTTCTATGATGTGTGTAGCCAGAATGAAGCGCTTAGCTCATTATTCTGAGAATCAGCATTTGACGCGGTTTGTGGAATTAACGCTTCGAGAAGTGAAGGGAAGGGAAGCCACTGCTGAAGCCACATTGAAACAGCAAATTTCCGGGCTAGTTACCGGTCAAGTATCTTTGCTATGTGAGGAGTGTCTTCTTTTAGACATCGTTAGTGTTGCTCTCAACCTTGTTATTCTTAAAGGGAAGCTTGCAGGACTGCGGTGTTTCCTACATACCGCCCCTATATAGGGGTAGGTGTTGCAAAATCTTATGTGAGAGTCAGTGCTCGCAGGGCGGCTTGTGGGTACTGTGCGATCTGATATGTCAGTACTGTGGGATCTGACTTGTCAGTACTGTGAGATTTGCCATGTCAGTACTGTGAGAGCTACATGTCAGTACTGTGAGGGTGTGACATGCCAGTACTGTGATATCTACATGTCAGTACTGTGAGGGTGTGACATGCGAGTACTGTGATATTTACATGTCAGTACTATGAGGGTGTGACATGCCAGTACTGTGAGATCTACATGTCAGTACTGTGATGGTCTGATATGCCAGTACTGTTAGATCTGACATGTCAGTACTGTGAGATCTGACATGTCAGTTCTGTTTCTGTGAGGGTGTGACGTGCCAGTACTGTGGGATCTGACATGTCAGTTATGTGAGATCTGACATGTCAGTACTGTATGATCTGACATGCCAGTACTGTGAGATCTGACATGCCAGTACTGTGAGATCTACATGTCAGTATGTGAGGGTCTGACATGTCAGTACTGTGAGATCTGACATGCCAGTTCTGTTTCTGTGAGGGTGTGACGTGCCAGTACTGTGGGATCTGACATGTCAGTTATGTGGGATCTGCCATGTCAGTTATGTGAGATCTGACATGTCAGTACTGTAAGATCTGACATGCCAGTACTGTGAGATCTACATGTCAGTATGTGAGGGTCTGACCTGTCAGTATGTAAGGGTCTCACATGTCAGTATGTGAGGGTCTGACAAGCCAGTACTGTCGGATCTGGCATGTCAGGTATGTGTGATCTGACATACCAGTACGGTGAGATCTACATGTCAGTATGTGAGGGTCTGACATGTCAGTATGTAAGGGTTTGACATGTCAGTATGTAAGGGTCTGACATGTCAGTATGTAAGGGTCTGACATGCCGGTACTGTCGGCTCTAACATGTCAGTTATGTGGGATCTGACATGTCAGTACTGTGGGGTGTGTCTGACATGGCAGTACTATGCGATCTGACATGCCATTATTGTGAGGATCTAACATGCCAGTACCACTTTGTGGTTGTGGTTGTTGTTGTTGCCAGAGACCCACCACTTTCAATCCTGCTTTATATACAATCCATGATGTTGTCGTCCTTAATTCAGTGACTTCCAAAACTATGTCATTTGATGACCCAGATCCAGAATCCCCAAGTCCCACAGAGTGTATGGCTGTATGAATGGTCAGAAAAGAAAGAACAACGACATCGTATTGGTTACCAATGGTGTGTGTAACCAGGTGGGCGATAATAGGGGGAAGGAATGTTGATAGGAAGAGTGGAGAAGTCACGCGCCGGGACGCTGCGCTACCAGTCTACCGGAAGTCAGCTGACCCTCCTTCTTCCTCCCTGGATATTGCTTTTGCTGATAGACTATATCTATATATAATAGATTAAGATATTAATCTTTTTATCTCGCATTGCATTTAGATCAATCTAATCAGCACATCTTATACCATCTGCATTTAGATTGAGAAAAGTCTGGTCACTCAGTCTAGTGTTAGAACCATAGCCAGAGTCAGTTTCACTCATTTTATTCATGTTTTTATTTATATCCTATGGTTAATAACATTTGTTGGGCTAGGAAATGGGTATAGTTAATCAGACATTGGTTACATATTTATTTGAAACAAGTTTTTGTTGACACATTTGACATTTTAATATTTAGAACAAGAATTACTTATGTCTAATCAATGGTGATGTAAACATCAGCCTGTAAAGTGACTTAAATTGTATTTTCTCAAAATGCTTAATTATGGAGAGTTGTGTCTTAAACATATTCATTATATTATTATATTGCATCCATCCATCCATGTTTGAACCAAATTTTTATGTATTTTTATTAATTTTTAATAAAATCCAAGTTTTGCCCTACACGTATTGGCAAACTCAATAGCCGAATGCCTTTGCTTTGCTGCCAACACCGTTTGCAGCGCATACGCAGTCGGAACGATGATCTCATCTATACAGTCAGGCTGCCAGTCTTGTGCCCACCCACCACCTCCTCTCCTCATCTTCCCCTCCCTCCTCACCCCCCCACCCACTCCCTCACGCACATTCTACTAATACAGTCAGGCTGCTTGTCTTCTGTGCCCACCCCGCCCCCTCCCCACCTTCCCCATCCCGCTCCATACAGGCCGCTGTGTCCGAATCGGCAGAGCGTGGGCCTCGCGTGCGGGAGATCGGGAGTTCGGTTCCAGTTCGAATCAAACCAATGACTTATAAAATTGATACTTGTCGCTTCCTAGCATGCCACTCAGCAGCAATAGGATAGGGCAAGGACTGGTTAGCTCAGTGTCAGGATACTGTGACTGAGCGGGATATCGGGTCATTGTGCCAGCGGCCTGATTTCCCAGTGGGACATTACTATAAAGTCACCATGAGTGTGTGCTGTCACAAGTCCTGATATTACCTTAGATGTTGCCAGGATGGAGAACTCCAACAACCAACCACCCCTCACCCCTTCCGTCCTCTTCCTCTCCCTCCACGCACATACTTCTTCCTGCTCATACCTCACCCCCCCCCCCCCCACCCCTTAACCCCCTCCAGAGACGATCAGGGGTGCTTGGCCGTTGCCACCTTGGTGCACACTAGATGGCGTGGAAAATGCCCTAATTTACTGCCCGTCCTCTGTGGCCAACATGTAGCCAGCAGCCAGCAGCCAGACCCTCCTCCTCCTCCTCCTCAGAACCCCACAGCCCCACACTCTCACATCACCCACAACTTCGACAACTCCACATCCCCACATCACCCACAACCCCACATTCTCACATCCACCTCATCCCTATAGTCCCACATCCCCACATTCTCAACAACTCCACCATCCCATCATCCCCCACATCCCAACATCGCCACATCCCCCACATCCCCACATCACACACAATTCCACACCCATACAATCCAATCATCCCCCACATCCCCCACACACAATCCCATCATCCCCTACATCAATGACTCATACATCCCCACATCTCCACATCCCTGAAACTCAACACCCCCATAATCCCATCATCCCCCACATCGTCCACATCCCCACATCCCCCACATCTCTACAGCCCCACATCACCAACCCCATCATCCCCCACATCCCCATCATCCCCCACATCGGCCACTTCCCCACATCCCCACATCCCCACATCTCTACAGCCCCTCAACACCAACCCCATAATCCCCCACATCCCCATCATCCCCCACATCTTCCACATCCCCACATCCCCACATCTCTACAGCCCCACAGCACCAACCCCTTCATCCCCCACATCCCCATCATCCCCCACATCCCCACATCCCCACATCTCTACAGCCCCCACAGCACCAACCCCATCATCCCCCACATTCCCATCATCCCCAGCATCCCCACAACCCCACAATTCCCCCATCACCACAACCTCACATTCCCATAACTCACCCCCCCCCCCCACCACTCCACACACATCTCCACATTCTCACACATACTTTTCACCTCCTCTTCCACATGTGCACGCGCAGCTCCCCCCCCCCCCCCACCCCCCCACCCCCAACACACCCACACACCCCCTCTCATACAGCTCTCCCCCTCACCCTCACCCTCTCCTCACTTCCTCGACCTCTTCGTTCCTCGTGCCTCCGTCTCGATTCCATACGCTCCTTCTCAAAGCCGAGAAACCGGCCTAGTTCGTGACATGTACACGTCTTGAGACATGCGCCTGCGCACACATTAGCGCCCCCTGGTGTAGGAGGCATGAGTGAGAACCATGGCTGTAGCCAGCCTGCTAGTCCTGGTGAACCCTTTCCTACCCCCACCCTACCCCCACCCATCCCCACCCCCACACTCATGCCCATCCACATTCACACACCTATACCGCCTATACCACGCACCCCCACACACCCAAACCCACACCCACACCCAAACCCACACCCACACTCATACCCACACTCATGCCCATCCACATTCACACACCTATACCGCCTATACCACCCACCCCACACACTCAAACCCATGCCAACACCCACACCCATACCCACACCCATCCATATTCAGCCACCTATGCCGCCTATACCACCCACCCCCACACACCCAAACCCACACCCACACCCATAACCATACCCATACCCATACCCATACCCATCCACATTCACACACCTATACCGCCTATACCACCCACCCCCACACACCCACACCCACACCCACACCCACACCCATCCACATTCAGCCACCTATACCGCCTATACCACCCACCCCCACACACCCAAACCCACACCCACACCCACACCCACACCACAAACACCCCATCCACATTCACACACCTATACCGCCATACCATCCACCCCACACACCAAACCCACACCCACACCCACCCATCCACATCACCAACATCCCCTAACCACCCCACCCACACCCAAACCCACACCCACATCTACACCACACCCAGTCACCCCCAGTCACACCCACACCCAGTCACACCCATCCATATCCACCCACCCACACCCACCCACATTCACCCACACCCACCACAACCATCCACATTGACCCACCAACACCCACACCCACCCTCACACCCACACCCATCCATATCAACCACCCACACCCACCCACATTCACCCACCAACACCCACACCCACCCTCACACCCACACCCATCCATATCAACCACCCACCCACATTCACCCACCAACACCCACACCCACCTCACACCCACACCCATCCAACAACCCACCCACACCCACCCACACCCATCCTCATTCAACCACACCGACAACCATCCACAGTCACCTACACCCACACCCATCAACAACCATTCGTATTCACCACCCACCCACATCCACGTCACTCACCCCCCCCCCCCACACCCACCCATCCCAACCTACACCCACCACATCACTCACCCCACCCACACCCACCACATACTCCCACCCACACCCCAGTCACACCCACCCCCCACACCCACAACCATCCACATTACTCACACCTACATCCACCCACAACCATCCACATTCACCCACCCACATGCTCTCACCCCCACCCACAGTCACACCCTTCCACCCACCTACATCCACCACAACCACCACATCCCCCACCCACAGCCTCACCCCCACCCACATCACACCCTCCACCACACACACACACCCACGACCATCCACACTTTCTCAGACCCACACCCCACCCACACCAATCCAGATTCACCCACACCCACACCCACACCCACCCACATGCTCTCACCCCCACCCACAGTCACACCCTTCCACACACACACACACACCCACGACCATCAACATTTTCTCAGACCCACACCCACCCACACCAATCCAGATTCACCCACACCCACACCCACACCCCACCCACATGCTCTCACCCCCACCCACAGTCACACCCTTCCACCCACACACACACACCCACGACCATCCACATTTTCTCAGACCCACACCCACCCACACCAATCCAGATTCACCCCACACCCACACCCACACCCACACCCCACACCCACACCCACCACCACACCCCCACCCACACCCACACCCCCCACACCCACCCACAGCTCTCACCCCCACCCACAGTCACACCCCTCCACCCACACACACACACCCACGACCATCAACATTTTCTCAGACCCACACCCACCCACACCAATCCAGATTCACCCACCCACACCCACACCCACACCCACACCCACACCCACACCCACACCCACACCCACACCCACACCCACACCCCACACCCACACCCACACCCACACCCACCCACATGCTCTCACCCCCACCCACAGTCACACACCATCCACCCACACACACCCACCCACAACCATCCACATTTTCTCAGCCCCACACCCACCCACACCAACCCAGATTCACTCACACCCACACCCACTCACTCACACCCACACCCACCCACCATGTCACACCCAAACCCACACGCACAACCACCCACCATGTCACTCCCAGATCGCCGCTTGCTGTCCATTAACTGGGGCAGTACCCGAGCGCGCTGGTACCGATCAGGCTTTTGGACTCATCGACTGAGGACGGGAACATTCTCTGACGGGATACACAGTCGATACTCACTCTCATACCCCGGGACAGACAAGTCCCTACTTGAGCTTAAACACCAGATTCTAAGAAGTAAGTAGCTTATACCTCTTGAATATGAATAGTTTATTAAAATGTATTAACTATATTACGAGTACTCGAGCTGATATGCTATGGACAGTATAAACACGGCCTCAATAAAAAAACGTAGAGAATGCATGAAGAGTTCAGGTGCAAAACCCCATAAACACCATTCGAAAAATTTACATAAACATTGCAATCAAACATTGCAAAATTGTATATCTTTACATTCCTACTTTTTTGTTCATTGCTCCATAATCATCTGATCATAACAAAAGTTGAATTAGTGAGAATTAAATTATTTACAAATAAAATTCTTTTATTCAAACTACAAAAACTGGATTTTGCGCCTGAACTGTTCTGTTCACATGTTAATATAAGTTAACCTGACCACTAAGTACATTTCACTTTGCATGTGCCTAGACAGACAGGTAGTTCATATGGTTCCTACAATTACAATAAGTACAATATAACCTAGAATGCAGAAAATAAATGTATGTTAAATTTCAGCTAATTCCTCGAAATGAGCATTTATCGTGATCACGTGATTGATCACGTGATTGATCTGATCCCTCCCCAATTCCCCTCACCCCACCCACCCCTAACCACTCCTCTAAAGGCGCTGTCACATTACGGCGTATGGCGGGAGCGTATGGCGGCGTAGCGGCTTACGTCATATACGTCGCCATACGCCGCATACGCTACGCATACGCTACGCATACGCTACGCATACGCTACGCATACGCTACGCATACGCTACACATACGCTACGCATACGCCGCCAGTGCCGCAACACGCCGGCGTATGTGAAGCCTATGATGCATACGCCGCCATAAAAAAATACGCTTTCATAAATCCGTCCGTCCAAATTTTTTTGTGCATGCTCAAAAAAACGCGACCTATGAGGGCGTATGGCCCATACTGTCAAAAAATGTCACAGCACGCTCCCATACGCTCCCATACGCTACACATACGCTACGCATACGCTACGCATACGCTCTTCATACGCTCCTCATACGCTCAAACACACCCGAAAGTGGCACCCGATGGCGTACGTAGGTTTTCAATACGCTCCCGCCATACGCCGTAATGTGACAGCCCCTTAAGCCATACCCGATACATGCTGGGATGTAGGGATTATGTGGTTTTACTGAGTAGTAAAATGGGCATTTACTATAATAAGTTTACAGAGTTAGAGTTTTGAATGAGGTCAGCTTATTTGGTCAGACTCACCTATTATCGCTCTATGTCAACCGTAATCTGCTTAGAGCTATGCCTGATGGTGACAATATGGGATGACCCGTCAAATGTATTGAGGCTGACAAATGCATTCAGACAACAGTTATATTAAGCCAACATATATATTGAGCTATCAGATAAAATTGAGCCACATATATGTAATTAGCAATCAAATCTTTTGAGCTGACAAATGCTCAATGAGTTCACCATTATCTTTGATGTGTAAGATTAAATCTAGGTGAATGGTTTGCTTTTGAATAGTTGATGCTTTCATCGGACTATGCAACTATGGGTCATTGTTGCATCCACTTCCCTTGCGCAATATCGTGGGTTCGATCCCTAGCCGAGTCTAGCCAAAGCCTTCCCTGGGAGGCGGCCTTACTAGGATATGGCAAGAACCTGCTGACTCAGTGTAAGGATAATCTAGGATAATTGATAGGACTATTGGCTGTAGTATGAAGCAGGTATGAGTGGTCACTGTCATAAGTCGACATGACTGACAGTAGTCTGTCGGCTCCAACTAGTCGGCTTGGTTAAAACCTTGCATTATGACGCCTTGTGCAACCTGAACTCACATTCCAAAAACCTTATATTTGATTCCTATTCTAATTAACCCCCTCCCCCTGCCCCTCACCACAGCCTACATTCAACTCATTAGCTACTAGCAGCCGAGAACCTAAATCCCATTTGTGAATTTAGGCAACTAGATTTGATCAGGGTGTGGCTTTGAATTCACCTGGTGGCTTTGGTTTAGTTAGAACTTTGTTAGGAGCAAGGCTTGAAAGTCCATTTCTAGGCTGACATAATAACATTCAAGACCCACTACCACCACTGAATAACTACATCTTCAACCAGCATTGCACGCAATATAAACCACTATACATGCACAACATGACACTATTAAAAGACTAACCATTAATCAAACCAAATCTAACTGATATACAAACACAGCATATGATTTAACCACAAGTGTACATTACTGCACACTCTATCTTGATGCATATACCTTGCACTATGTTGAGTACCTATGTTGTACACTATACAGCATAGGCTGCTCCCTCACTTTCTTTTTATGTTCAGAATGGGTTGTGCTGCACACAATGCAACACATTCCACTTCCACTATGTACAAATCAAATGTGATCGCTCCAACAGCTGGAAGACCAGTGCCTCGGCACTGACAAAATATGTATTCAGATGAATACAAATATTTACCCAAAAAAAAAAAAAAATGTGCAGTATTTGTCAGCGATGAGACATTGGTGTTCCAGCTATTACTACTCAGTAAACCGTTATATGGACGTGGCTATAGCCCGAATCACATGGTGTCCGATTATAAAAGGGAACACATATTAGTATCCACAAACTGGTGCATTTTGCGAACGTAGAAACTTGAATCGATTCACGTAGTGATTGATGTGGCATCCGTAAACATATAGTACATATATATATATATATATATATATATATATATATATGTGCTCTATAAGCTATTATGGGAATATAAAGAAGGACACTACCATCTTCAGTTATATTTGTATTGTTAATTGCGAACCACAGCTAGTGTATGACATGGCTTAGTTCCAGGTTTGGCCACGCGGCGCCACCTGTCACAGTGTCAGAGTCTCTGACCTATGAGTATGAGCCAGCTGTGTCTGTTCGTTATCGCCTCCAGTCCCACTCGGGCGGTCAATATATACAGATGTTGTATATATATATATATATATATCTTTTTTGGTACATTAGTTGTTAAAGCAGGAGAACTTTCAATCGTGGAAGATTGGTCTTCCTTATTCCACTGGTCCTTGCCCTATCCTAATAATGCAGAATGCTTGGCTAGGAAGCGACAACTATCAATTTTTAAATCATTGCTTTGACTCGACCAGGTTTCGAACCCCCGATCTACCAACATGGGATACGGACGCTCTAACTCATTCGGCCATCCCGTCTGGTTATATAGGTATCTCTCTCTATATTTATATTTATATATATGTATATATATATATATATATATATATATATATATATGGGTGTGTAACATTTGACAATTTGACAATTGTAAAGTGACCTTTGACATTTGACACGGACCAGACGGGATGGCCGAATGAGTGAGTAAGAGCGTCCGTCTCCCGTGTTGGTAGATCGTGGGTCGTGGGTTTGAACCCTGGTCGAGTCAAACCAATGACTTAAAAATTTATACTTGTTGCTTCCTAGCCTGGCGCTCAGCATTATTAGGATAGGGCAAGGACTGGTTAGCTCAATGTGACTGAGTGGGATATCAGGTCATGGTGCTGGTGGCCTGGTCTTCCAGTGGGCAGAAATATATAAAGTTACCATGAGTGCGCACTGTCACAAGTCGGTACCCGTCCTGATATGACCTTAGATGTTGCTGGGATGTAAAACAACAACAAACAAACAACAACCGTCCTCAGAAACAGTATTTCTGAGTTGGCCTTGTGCGGTACACATCAAAGGGAATGCGTCAATTCTTCCTTTACATAATCTATTTATAGTATACCAAGCGATTACAATTACTCCCTTCGAAGGGCTTGTACTGTGCCTGTGTGTGTGTGTGGGTGGAGATTAAGGTGTGTCTCAGATGATGCCGCGCTTCCTCAGTTAGTTGATACCGGATTGGCGAGCTTTGTTGCCATGGTAATGTATAAGATTCCACAGACATGAAGACAGTGGGGCGGGGTAGGTAGACTATTTGTTATGGATTGTGGGCGTTTCAAATGCTTGTTTGTTTGTTGTGTTTTTACGTCCTAGCAACATCTAAGATCATATCAGGGCGGGTATCGACTTGTGACAGTGCGCACTTATAGTGCTGCCCCACTGGAAGACCAGGTAGCCAGCACCATGACCTGATATCCCACTCAGTCATATTATACTGACACTGAGCCAACCAGTCCTTGCCCTATCCTAATAATGCTGAGTGCCAGGCTAGGAATAGGAAGCAACAGTATCAATTTTTAAGACATTGGTTTGACTCGACCAGGGTTCGAACCCATGACCCCACAATCTACCAACACAGGTCATTCTCTAAAACTGGGCATGAAAGTGTGACATGGAAACCAAAAGTGAAAACCTTCCAAATAATAGCCTAATCCAATGTCCTATGAAGGTTTGCATATTGTGCATATGTCAGAGTTAATAAAAATCAATTTCACTTTTTGAAATACATCTTATACAAATTGAGCAATAAATTAATATCACTTGTGAAACGTGAAAATCAAAGACACATCCAGAATCTCATTTTAACATATACAACATAGTCAAACAAGATTTTACTGTTAAGCAGACAAGGTTATGACTTACAAGATATAAGTTGAAAAATAAGTTGAAAAAAGGTTTGGCTACATGTAAATGTTCACTTTTTCACATTAGCACAAAATCATATAAGTAAACATTTAATTTCTTTCTTGGGATAGCTTCAATAAATGTACTAATGCTAACATACTTAATATACAGAGGATACAATAATTATTTTACTTGCAATCAATAAAAGAAAGAACAAATTATCAGCATCGTAATGTGGAAACCAAATATGTGGTGCCCAGTTTCATAGAATAACCCAATATGGGCGGTGTCACAACTAAAGGGGTGGTGTCACAACAATAGGGGCGGTGTCATTACAATATGGGTGGTGTCACTACAATAAAATCAGTGTCATTACAATATAGGCGGTGTCACAACAATATGACTGAGCAGTGTCATTACAAGATGGGCGGTGTCACAATTATAAGGGTGGTGTCACAAAAAAGGGGCCATGTCACAACTAAAGGGGTGGTGTCACAACAATATGGGCAGTATCATTACAACATGGACAGTGTCATTGCAATAGGGTCGGTGTCACAACAATATGAGTGGTGTCATTATAATACAGGTGGTGTCACAACTATATGGGCAGTGTCACAACTAAAGGGGTGGTGTCACAACAATATGAGCAGTGTCATTACAATATGGGTGGTGTCACTACAATATGAGCAGTGTCATTACAATGTGGGCAGTGTCACTACAATATGAGTGGTGGGCGGTGTTACTACAATATGAGCAGTGTCATTACAATATGGGTGGTATCACAACAATATGGGTGGTGTCATAACAATATGGGTGGTGTCACAACTATATAAGCGGTGTCACAACTAAAGGGGCGGTATCACAACAAAATGGGGAGGGTCATTACAACAGGGACAGTGTCATTACAATAGGGGTGGTGTCACAACAATATGAGCGGTGTCATTAAAATATGGGTGGTGTCACATCTATATGGTTGGTGTCACAACTAAAAGTGCTCACAACAATATGGGCAGTGTCATTACAATATGGGCGGTGTCACAACTATATGAGCACTGTCATTAGAATATGGGTGGTGTCACTACAATAGGAGCGGTGTCATTACAATATGGGTGGTGTCACAACTATATGGGCAGTGTCATTACAATATGGGTGGTGTCACTACAATATGAGCGGTGTCATTACAATGTGGGCATTGTCACAACAATATGGGCGATGTCATTGCAATATGGGGGGTGGCATAACAATATGAGCAGTGTCATTACAATATGGGTGGTGTCACAACAATATGAGCAGTGTCATTACAATATGGGTGGTGTCACAACTATATGGGCGGTGTCACAACAAAAGGGGCCGTGTCACAACTAAAGGGGCGGTGTCACAACAATATGGGTGGTGTCATTACAACATGGACAGTGTCATTACTATATGGGTGGTGTCACAACAATATGAGCGGTGTCATTAAAATATGGGCATGTCACAACTATATGGCCGGTGTCACAACTAAAAGGGCGGGGTCACAACAATATGAGTGGTGTCATTACAATATGGGTGGTGTCACTACAATATGAGCAGTGTCATTCCAATATGGGTGGTGTCACAACAACATGGGCGGTGTCATTACAATATGGGTGGTACAAAAACAATATGCGTGGTGCCACAACTATATGAGCGGTGTCATTACAATATGGGCGGTGTCAGAACTATATTGGGGGTGTCAATACATATGGGCGGTGTGACAACTATATGAGCGGTGTCATTACAATATGGGTGGTGTCACTACAATATGAGCAGTGTCATTACAATATGGGGGGTGTCCTTACAATATGAGCGGTGTCACAACAATATCAGCGGTGTCATTACAATATTGTCAGTGTCACAACTATATGAGCAGTGCCATTACAATATGGGCAGTGTCATTACAATGTGGGTGGTGTCACAACAATATGGGCAGTGTCATTACAATATGAGCAGTGTCACAACAACATCAGCGGTGTAATTACAATATGGGCGGTGTCACAACTATATGAACGGTGTCATTACAACATGGGTGGTGTCATTACAATGTGGGTGGTGTCACAACAATATGAGCAGTGCCATTACAATATGGGCAGTGTCACTACAATATGAGCAGTGTCATTACAATATGGGCAGTGTCACTACAATATGAGCATTGTCATTACAATATGGGTGGTGTCACTACAACATGAGCAGTGTCATTACAATATGGGTGGTGTCACAACTATATGAGCGGTGTCATTACAACATGGGCTGTGTCATTACAATGTGTGCGGTGTCACAACAATATGGACGCATCACAACAATATGGGTTGAGTTACAACAATGTGGAAGCAGCGCACTAGTAAGTCCATTAGCTCTAGCGAGACAGTTCATTATACTGGTGTTTCACCCTGAGAAAGTGATGGGTATTGTCGGCGGCCGAACTAAAGTGAATAGACTGCTGATTGGATGATGGCATTCGTCATGATGCCAACTCGGCGGAACAAGGATTACAATAATATTCCCCGCTGAACTGTCTTGACGACGTCAGACTGGGCGATACATGATAGTTTGGTTGTTGGAGTTTTACGTCCAGGCAATATCTAAGGTCATATCGGGACGGGTACCGACTTGAGGTATACCGCACTCATGGCGACTCTATAGTGCTGCCCCATTGGCAGAGCAGGCGGCCAGCACCATGAGCTGATATCAGACTCACATTATCCGACTCACATTATCCGACTCACATTATCCTGAAACTGAGCCAACCAGTCCTTTCGCTATCGTAATAATGCTGAGCGTCTGGCTAGGAAGCGACAATTATAATTTTTTTAAGTCATTGGTTTGACTCAACCAGGGTTCGAACCCATGAATTCGAATCCCACGATCTACCAAAACGGGAGACAGACGCTCAACTCATTCGGCCATCCCGTCTGGTTGGGTGAAACAGAATTCGGGAAGTGATTTCTTGCAATTAATTAATATATCTATCGATATATTTCCTGCACTTCCCAATCCCCCCAAAAAAAATCCAAAACAAATTACACAAACAGAATGGTGTGGATATTGTCCTGGATGGGTGATAAAAATAGGAAATATTGCACCTAGAGCAGGATTCGAATCCACTCTTCATGCCATTCCGGGACTAGTGTGCTAACTTCTACACCACCTAGGCTCTCCGATGACATCACCCTATCCACGCCCACCTGACTATGTGTCTCCTTGTCTGAGAGGTCAGTGCTATGACCCACAATAGCCGATGTTTACTTTTTGTGTTGCGGAGGGGGGGGGTCGTTAAACAAACAAACCATCAAAGAGAGATGAGTGCACACTACTAGACTAGTATACATATAATTAGTGGTGCAGTTTGTGTGTGTCATAAAGAAACTTCTTTTCCTATACGGCTATGCGTATTGATCATTTCTCAGACAGATCTCTACCCGTCAGCATTATCTCTGCTGTCAGAGACGTTAATGAAAATGTGCGATGTTCATCAAGGCTAATTACCAGTATTATCGTCTTAAAGGCTGGAGTCTCAGTGGTGGGATGAACCGGTCGCTTGCCAATTAAGACGCTGTCCTGCTCTTCCCCACCCCCCACTACCGTTATTTGGGGAAGGTGTCCTACTTCACAGGGTCACATGGTGCTGCCTCCATTGATGATGTTGGCCTGTGGCCACCAATCAGAACATTTTGCGGGTTACACTCTGTGGTTTCTGGACATGTGGTGGTTATTTCCAAACACACACAAACAGTTGCCATCAGCGATGAAAGATCTCCGCCATTTCGCGGATTTCCGCGATGTTTTGTGTATGTGTGTGAATCTGCGATTGGATTGCTTCTAAAAGATTCCCGCTGTAAAATCCCAATAAATAAGCAATTTAAGGCCAAATGAATTGTTAAATTGGTGATCATCCCTGCCCTTGACTGAATAGTCTCCCGCCTCTGATTTAAACAAATTAAAAGAACAAAACAACTCTTAATAATGTGTCGGCCTAGGAGCAATTCAACTTTCGTAAGCACACAATCTGTGCAACATAGATATTATGTATTACGTCTACGTCATACACCAGACATTATGCATAACTGAGCAAAAATATTAAAAAAATGAAAAGCGCCCGCGTGCTTCGGTTTTTGACAATTTGATGTCGTCATCACACTATGTAGCTGGGAGCGGGCCGTAGCTCGGGCGGTAGAGTGTCCACCTATGAAGGTGTAGGTCATCTTATCGATCCTGCTCACTGGACTCATTTGCAGTTTGGGTTATTTTCCGTTCCAACCAGTAGTCCACAACTGGTTCAACAAAGGCTGTGGTATGTGCTGTCCTGTCTGTAGGAAAGTGCATATAAAAGACCCCTTGATGTTTATCAGAAAGAGTAGCCTATGTGACGGCAACGGGTTTCCTCCAAAGAAATAAGTCAGAATGACCATACATTTGACGTTCAATAGCTGAGGATATGAAAATCAATGTGTTATAGAGGCGACATTAAATAAAACAAGCTTTACTTTTCACACTTTGTAGCCATAATAAGCAAGCAAACTCTTTTGTCCAATGGGGACTCATCCATTGTCTGTGCTTTGTTTTCCGGTTTCGTGCCATCATACTTCATAGCTCAACTAACGAGTATTTCCTTTAGCCCTAAGCCCCTGTCACACTGTGCCGGATTGAGCAACGGACAGAATTGTTTAGTCCGGTGGTATTCGGGCGTGATAAGTATCAAAATGTATTGAAATGTGTCAAAATGTTGCAATATCGGGTAAAAGGCCGCTGGTCGAACGGACATGAAACGGATATGAAACGGATATGAAACGGACATGAAACGGACACGAAACGGACATGAAACGGACATGAAACGGACATGAATGTGTAGCCAATGGACGGTAAGCGGACTAAACAGACACAAACCGGACAAGAAACATAGACGTCAATCCAGTGGCATCTGTTCCAAGTTTTGTGCATGTTCAAAACTTCTCCCGGATCAGGCCGGATATCAATGGATATGCAAGGGACACAAACTGGACTTTGTCGGATATCAACGGATTTTGTTCAGTTTATTTCCGCTTCCCCCAATCCGGTAATGTGTGACAGGGCCCTTAGCAATTTCAATTTGCATTAGGCTGAGTTTGTTTAAACACCACTAGACATGGTAATCATTGTTTGAGAATTTCACCAAAAAAAGTCCAACTTTGAATTATGGAGCCATGGATTTATTTATACGCAGATTCTTTGGTGACGTAATTCCACTGTGGTGAATAACCTCAACAGGGTGTGTACACAAAAATTAATGCAATATTGAATTTCCCAGACAAGATGGCTGGCTGAGTTCAATGGCCGCATCCCGTGTGGCAGGTCACGGAATTAGAATTTATCAGATTCAAATCCGGGCAAATCAAAGCAGTGACTTACACATTTATAGTTGTTAGTACCTGATCCTTGGGATTTCGCAGATAGTGGGGGCAGGGGGAGAAAACCAATTATTTGTGATTGAAATTGTCCCTGCTTAATCAACGAATGTAATACAACAATATATTACATTAAAAATATATATATTTTGTTCCCCTAAAATGGTCTGTATTTTATCAATCAATCAATGGGTGCCGTCTTCTCGAAGAAGGTTGGCTGCAATTGACCTCCATCTCTTCCTGTCATTCGTTCCTCTCACGCATTCTGCATAGCTCATTGCTGTCCACTCAGTGATGTTGTCCATCCATGTTGTTCTCCTTCTCCCTCTTGGTCTTTTCCCTTCTATCTTCCCTTCGAGTATTCTTCTCTGTGATTCCTGGTGTCGTATCATGTGGCCAAAGTATTTAATTTGTCTGTTTTTGATCGTTTGTATTATCTGTGTCTATATTTTCATTCTTATTAGGAGGACCTCCACGTTGCTTATCATTGCTGTCCATGGAATTTTTAACATTCTTCTGTATTGCCACATTTCAAATGCCTCGAGCTTTGTTGTTATTGCTTTCTTCAATTCGTTATTGCTTTCTGTATTTTATAAAGGTAACCAAATGTGGCTCTCTTAATCAGTTCATGCCTCCTGACTATAAACTGAATTGAAATAAATGTTGCAACTATCTGTTAGATCTGTATAATCCGTGTGTTTTGAATTCTGCTATATTTTATAATTAAATATATTATCCTAATTGTTATGATTGCATTTACTTCACTTTGAAGTACATTTGATTAAATTTGACTAGTTGTCGGAACTATTTGAATTAAAAGCATACAAAATAATATTGCTGTGCACCAACCATAGGATTGCCTATGTCGCTGGCTCAGTGTCAAGATAATGTGACTGAGTGGGATATCAGGTCATGGTGCTGGAAGCCTGATTTCCCAGTGGGGCAGGACTATCAAGTCACCATGAGTGCGCACTGTCACAAGTCGATACCCGTCCTGATATGACCTTAGATGTTGCCAGGACGTAAAACTCCAACCAGCAACTAAGTATAATTTGCAGCAGTAGTACATTGACTTAGTATTTCTTGTTACGAGACGATAAATGTTTAATAAGTACATCAGTGTCTAACTTTGATATGTACAAGGGAGTGTTCAGAATTAGAACTTTTGATGATTTCATCGGACGCACACAACTTTCAGCGAAATAAAACCTTAATTCATATGATTCGGACATCTAAAAAATACTCAGCCTTCTTCCCCTAGAAATGTAATATTAAATATAATCCCAACAGAAGTGACTTAACGAAAAAAATGTCATCTGCACAAACAAACTAAAAAAAAAAATAGAAGCCGACTTCAATGGTGGCTTCCAATTTCTCACCTTCCCATCGTTTAACCCAGTGCTGGCCCTTAGCGTGTCACACTATGTGGGTCCCTGTGAGATGCTATCAGCATACCTGCGGTGTGTGCTGGTATTCCGGGGCGCCGGGCAACCTGATTAGGGAGCCCGGGCAGCCCCCCCCCCCACCCCGACCTACCTGCTGATAAGGGGAAGCACCTGACCCAGGTTGGGGATGGCTGCACTCTGTTATCATCATCAATGTCACATAACCCCCCCCCCCCCCGCACCTCCTTCCCCCCACACACACACTTTATTTGTCCGCCTCCCCACCCCCACCCCTTCCAACTCCCCCTTTCTTCCTGCCTTCCCACCCACACCCACACACCACCCACCCCAACTCCCACAAGTTGAAATCGGGAAATCTGATTATGAGCGATAAACGGGAAGTACAGTGTCCTTGTTTGTTGACGGGAGTATGAGCGTTACATCCGGTAAAAAACTCAGGTCAGCACATTTCTTTTTTAGTTTTCAATTTTTTTTTTTTTTTATGAGCACTTTGTGTCCTCAGAAGATCCTCCTTGGAGCACGGTGCCCAGGGACCGCCTCTTGGTCTTTTGACCTCAGTCGCTGGATACCTACGGAACCCGAATTTATCCTGCAAACCTCACCAAAAGGCTTTGATCTTAGCCAAAAGGCCGGGAAGCGATCACTGACAATCCGCTCTCATGGTCCTTCTGGGTATGTAAAGCTGCATAGACCGATGAAATATCAAATTTTCAAAACCAAACCAATTATGTAGATTTGATTTGACATATCTAATTTAGATACTGATGCACTTATTAAGCATTTGTTTCTGCATAGAAGGCAATATTGAGTAATTTAACTGAACCTGTTACTGCAGAAGTCTATGGTGTCAGAGTTTTGGGAAGCTTGCCAAAACTAATTTTCCATGTTTGCACTCAAAATATCTCAAAAGTTTACCAATTAAAATAAAAGTAACTTTGAATTAATGTAAAGTAGATATTAGTGATCGATCTAATTTATTTATCTCAGAAAAAATACAGAAATTCAAAACCATCGGACTACACAACTTTAATATCAAGTTGTGGGGTTAAAAAAACTGGGTTAGTCAAACCGAGGACTTAAAATGTTATACTTATAGGTACCTATTTGGTATTCCGCATTACTAGGATAGGACGAGGAGGAGTAGAATGAGGAAGACCAATTGTCTGTGAATGAAATTTTGCTTGTTTAATCAATGACCGAGTGGCTGAATGAGTTAAGTGCCTATTACCCGTTTTAGTAGGTCATGGGATTTGAACCTCTGGTTTCGAAGCCTGGCCAGGTCAAACCAATGACTTTTAAAATTGTATACTTGTCACTAGGCTGGCCTTCGGCATTACTAGGATAGGGTAAGAAGCAGCGGTTGTCTACGATTGAACGTTCCTCTGATTAATCAACCAATGAATCAACAACAATAAATGTAATACACATAAAAAAAAACATCCAACAAAACTGTAGGTAACACTGTAGATACCGGCAATATTTAGATAACACTGGAAGAAAGTACTGAAATCATGAAAAATTGCTAGTTTTTAAATAATCTTACTTGCATGTATGTTTAAAGTTGTATGGTCCGATGAAATATAATTTTGTCAAAATTAAAACAACTACTTACATTTGATCCTATATATCCAACTTAGATACTGGTGTATTAGCTAATGATTTGGGACAGCATATACAGAATAACCAGTCAATTTATAAGCTCACCCGTTTAGACACTCACTTTGAAACAATTATGCAAGGAGGCCATTAACCATCTAGGCCAATCTCGTGACCTCATTAGCCTCCCCCCAACCAAGTAGGCCTACTGTGCAGGGTCACCTCACATCACGTGGTCACTGCGAGATGACCATCTGGGTCATAGCCACAGGACTTTTGACAAGCTTGTCGAAATTATTTTTGGTTCTTTCAGCTCAAATTACTTCAAAACTAATCATCTTTAATAAAAATCACTCCGGACTAATGATTAGTAGCTCGTAACGATCAATTTGATATATTTAATCTAAAAAATAAGAAAAAAATTCAAATGCCATCGGACCATGGAACTTTAAATTCAAAATTACCCACAAAGTGCTGTCAATGAACTAAAACTTTTAAAAAGCTTTAAAATATGAATATCTTGAAAAGTAAACAAGAGATAACCTTTCTATTCTCGTGTGTTATTCCTCACTCATCTAGTACTGTGTGATTACCCTTAATTAACTGCCCAGATTAAAGATATAAAAATGGACAGCCGGTGTCGTGGTTTCAGCGTGTTCCCGTGCTCAGAGGTGTCCCTCGCTTCTGCGCATGCGTCAGAATCTAATAAGGATGGCCGTAATCGATTAACACTACCCGGGCGACTCGGGTCATCCGAGTCGTCAGAAATTCAAATAGAACACGGCGAGTGGAGTCGACAAATACACGTGCCATGTGCAAAAAAAGAATAACTTAGATTAATTAAATGGAAATATAGGTAAACTGGGCCATCATAAAATACTTTAAATCCTATTTTGCTGTATTTTTATCGGTTATTAAAAAAAATAAAAAAAGATTGTCCACCCGAGCGCGGAGAAGCATATTCGATTATTCGACCCGAGTTTGTAGGATGTGCGCATGCGCCAATAAGTGGCTCAGGTGACCCGAGTTGATGCGAAATCCGCGCATGCGCAGAAGCAGCGCAGAAGCAACGGGACACCTCTGAGCACGGGAACACGCTGAAACCACCACACCGGTACCTAGTAACACTAACAGCATCCACACATAGTCCATTACCCGAATATACATGGAAGAACTTAACAACCTGAACAAGATAAATGTTGCGATGGCTTTGTGTAGCATTTATTAGGTGGAACCTGCATAACACTTGCAGTTTGCGGCGCTTTTGTCAACTTGGGGCTCCATTCACGCAACATATATACAAAGTTGCCCTATTATCGCCCATCTTTTGTGCGTAGATATCGAGAGTCGTGGCGGAAACTTCCTGTTTTTGGACCGATTTCCTGATTGCAATGGCGCCCATTACTAACAGTAGGCACATATAGGTGGACAATGACGGTGATACTTAATAATTCAGGAATTATTCCGTGACTGGAGTTAGTGTGGAAGGCAGTCACAATAGGGGGCCACATTGCCATATTTTGCCAACTCACGATGAGATGGCAGCGGCTTCTGGAAGTATAGCAATCCACAAATATTTAACATAAGGGACCCACAGAATTCAATGTTCCCTTATCTATGTCACTAATGACTAGAGCAGGGCTGTCACAAAGATGGTGGATTGATGTTAAATGTATTGAGCGAGAACAAATATGATGAAGAAAGAAAAGAATCCGACCACATAAATGCATTCTATATATAACGGTCACATTCAAAGGAACCAGACAGGATGGCCGAATGAGTTAGAGCGTCCGTCTCCCGTGCTGGTAGATCGTGGGGTCGTGGGTTCGAGTCCCGGTCGAGTCAAACCAATGACTTTAAAATTGATACTTGTTGCTTCCTAGCCAGGCGCTCGGCATTATTAGGATAGGGCAAGGACTGGTTTGCTCAGTGTCAGGATAATGTGACTGAGTGGGATACCAGGTCATGGTGCTGGCGGCCTGCTTTCCCAGTGGGACAGCACTATAAAGTCGCCATGAGTGCGCACTGTCACAAGTTGGTACCCGTCCTGATATGACCTTAGATGTTGCTAGGACGTAAAACAACAACAAACAAACACATTCAAAGGCAGGCCACCAATTCACTCATGGTGTAGAGGAGGCAGGGAGGAGAGAATGCCCGCTCCGCAGTGAATAACATGGAAGTTAAGGTGGTTAGAGAGAAACATTAAGCGGCTGCCGTTATTTATATCCACATAAATTTTATAGTACATAACATAAGGGCTTCCAATTTCCGCCTTTCCCATCATCGCACCCAGTGCTGGCCCTTAGCATGTCACACTAGTGGATCCTTGTCAGATACTATCACCAGACCTGCAGTGTATGCCAATATACCGGGCGCCGGGCAATCTTATTAGGGAGCAGACAAGAATGGCTCCCCCCCACCCCCCATTTTCACTGACCATGCCTCTGTATAATACGCCTGTCACACTACGAATAACAGGCCAGCAAGTGCCCAATGTAATCACTTTTTTACGTTGACATATGTCGAGATACGTAGAAATTCTCAGCGTTTCAGGGCCAAATTGGACATCAGTGCAATGTAGTGGAGGTATGTGAAATGTCAGTCCAACGTACTTGTAACATATCTCAATGAGTTAGAACGTGAACAACAAAAAATGGCCCAACGTAAGGCAAATAATCCTCCTGCGCGCACGGCGTTAGCCTAGCAAAACCCTAGCATCGGCTTAGCATAGGACTCGCATAATTACACCTGCCCAAACGTAGCTGACGCAATTTGTAATGTGAGTCGACGTCAAGCCCGCAAGTCAGCAGCGTCAGTCTAACGACAGTCCAACGTTCTTGATGTGAGCATAATGGATGCCTTTATATACTTGAAGGAAAAACGTTTGCACCACGTTCACACCATGTTCACAGCACATTTGCTTATGTTCGAAGAACGTTGGCGCACATTACATACATTACGCACACGCCAGCCATTCGTCAACTACATCGAATACGTCAAGACACATTGGACTTATGTGAGACTAATGTTAGACACACGTCAGAGACACTTTAGACCTACGTTGAGATACAATAACACCACATTGTCAGCATGCGGGCTGCATGTTCCTCCAGGCTCTCCATCAGTCGACCGTAAGTTGACGTAGCTCAATGTAGACTGACATAGCTCTAACGAACGTCTAACATATCTCGACGTAAGCCTAACATGAGAGCAACGTAAGCCCAATGTAACCCAACATAACGGCCTTACGTCGAGCTACGTCGAAAGTTTTGGGTATGTCCAAAAACCTTGATGTGTGTCACCGTATCTCGATGTAACTCAACATAACTCGCCGTATCTCGACGTATCTCGACATATCTCGATGTATCTCAATGTAGGCTTAATGAACAAGTAACGTATCTCGACGTATCTCGATGTAATGGCCAAATTTCACCTATGTCGGCTTACGCTACCGCGTTATGTCGTAGTTTGTCAGGGGTATTAGGAATGGGAAGCAACGTATATATATATATGTATTCATAACTCCTCTTTACTGGTGTTCTAAATAGATTCAACCCTAGCACTTAAACACAGAGCCGCTGGGAGGCGACCTAGTTTTCTATGTATGATTATCATTTGGCATGGCATTGTGAAAGCATCCATCCATTTAGTATTTTAATGTAATGTATTATGCAATTAACCGATTGCACAGCGCCACCTGGATTAATGCATCCCCGCCGCGGGATATCACTTCCGGTTACCCTTCCCCACAGCAGAACACCACTTGCATTCAAGGAGGCAGCAATTATATATGTACATCTCAAGAGGTAATCACTGGGCGCGGTGGACGAATCGGTAGAGCGCGGGCCTCGCGTGCGAGAGATTGGGAGTTTGGTTCCCGGTCGAGTCAAACCAATGACTTGATACTTGGCGCTGCAAGGACTGGTTAGCTCAGTGTGAGGATAATGTATCTGAGTGGGATATTGTGTCATGGTGCTGGTGGCCCGATTTCCCATTGAGGCAGCACTATAAAATCCTGATTTCAGGAATATGAGTGCGTTCTATTTGTGATGAGCCATTGGGGAAACATCCGAGTGAGGAACGCACGTTGAAACCACGTGGCTCTTTCAAGGACCATAGTGATGACGTAGCGATTATGTTGGCACTATCTGAGAGTAACTCAGATCACGTGACTGGTGTGCTGACAGGGCAGGGGTCAACACCGCAGGGCGGGGCGGGCCTGGACGGGGTGGGTCTAGGCGGGTCTAGGCGGGTCTAGGCGGGTCTAGGCGGGTCTAAGCGGGTCTAGGCGGGTCTAGGCGGGTCGGGGTGGGGCGTGGCGAAGCGTAGCGGGGCGGGGGCGGCGCGGGGCGGCGCGGGGCGGCGCTGGGCGGCGCGGGGCGGCGCGGGGCGGGCGCGGGGCGGCGGGCGGGGGCGGCGTGGGGCGGCGCGGGGCGGCGGCGCGGGGCGGCGCGGGGCGGCGCGGGGCGGCGGCGGCGCGACGCGCGGGCGGCGCGGGGCGGCGCGGGGGCGGCGCGGGCGGCGGCGCGGGGCGGCGCGGGGCGGCGCGGGGCGGCGCGGGGGCGGGCGCGGCGCGGGGCGGGCGGCGGGGGCGGCGCGGGGGGCGGCGCGGGGGCGGCGGCGGGGGCGGCGCGCGGGGCGGCGCGGCGGCGGGGCGGCGCGGGGGGCGGCGCGGGGCGGCGCGGGGCGGCGCGGGGGCGGCGCGGGGCGGCGCGGGCGGCGCGGGGATGGCGCGGGGCGGCGCGGGGGCGGGGCGGGGCGGGGGAGAGAATGGGTGTGGGGGAGGGGGAGGTGGGGGGGGAGGAGAGGGAAGTGGCAACGGCAGAGGGAAGGGGTAAGGGCAGGGGCAGGGGAGGGGAGAGGAGCAGGGGGAATCAGAATGGGCTGGAACGTGGGTCAAGAGACGGAGCGGGGTGCAGAAGCATGGGGGCAGGAGCAGGGGGGGGGGGGGGCGGGAGGAGGCGGAAGGGGCAGGGGCAGGAAGCAGGAGCAAGAGGCAGGGGGAAGGGGCAGGAGGAGGGGGTAGGGTAGGGGGCAGTGGCACGGGGCAAGGGAGAGACAAACTTCCGGTTACATAAAAAGAGGAGACAGCTGATGGATTTTCTCCCTTCTCCGTGAGGATCGAGGCTTGGAATTGTGTGTGATGAGAGAGTGCTGGAGGGTGGAGGCGGAGGAGGAGAGGGGTGCTGTGTAGGGTACTGGAGGAGTTGAGAATATGGAATGCCAGGTGGGGGGTCGGGGGAGGGGGGCGGAGAGGTCCCGCCCAGCCCGCTGCCTCAACTCCCCAGTATGTATGCATGATGGCAGGGAGCACCGTTCCCACGCCCGGCGCCCCCTTCATTACCTGCCGGCAATAATGGTCGGCAGGTGCGCGCCCTCACCCCGCCACCCGGCCCCCTATCCGCCGTTCACCCACCGCCAGGTGCCGCTTTATAACCATGGCTGGCTCTCCACATGGCTTCCTCCTCCCTCCTTCTCCCCCCCCCCCCCAACTCCTCCCTGTCCCCCCTCCCTCTCCGCTTCCGCCTCCTCCTCCGCCTCCCCGTTCCCCTCCCCTCCGCCCCCCTCCTCCTCCCCTCTCAGTCCTCCTCTCCGTCTCCTCTCCCCTCAGTATCCGCCTCCCCCACCCCATCCACCTCCCATTCCGCCTTCCGCTCTCCCTCCCTCCGTCCCTCCCCTTCCTCTTTGCCTCTCCCTCCGCATCCCCCTCCAACTCTTCTTCTGCGTCCCCATCCCGCTCCACCTGCCCTCCCCCATCTCTCCCTGCCTCCCCTCCCCCTCCCCTTTCCTCCCCTCCCCCCTCCTCATACCTTCATCCCTCCCTCCCATCCACTTCCAACCCCCGGTAATAGCCAGGGAAATGGTGGCCTGGTTTTTGCGCACGCGCTCTTATCTGGATGTCTCTCTGGATGTTTGCCTGTCTGTCTGCTTGTCTATTTATTCGTCTGCCTGTCTATCAATCTATATATATTTATCTATTTATTTGTCTGTATATCTATGTATCTGTTTGACTGACTATCTATCTGCCTGCCTGTCTGTTTATTTTCCTGTCTCTCCACCTGTTATTTGCCTGCTTGTCTGTCTGCCTACTTGCCTATCCATCTGTCTGCCTGCCTGTCTGTTTATATGCCTGGATGTCTGTCAACTTGCTTGTCTCCCCATCTCTGTGCCTGTATCTCTGTATGTCCATTTATTTATCTGTCTATCTGTCTCCCTGCCTGCCTGGTTACACATATGCCTGGTCCGTGCACCTTATGTCCCGGTCACATACACGTTAGTGGACATAGGTGAACGTAGGTGAACATAGTGGAGGCTAACATGGGTCAAATGTTGTGTAAGTATGTTAAACTATGTTGAAATATGTTAAGGTATGGCAGGTTTTGGTATGGATAAATATGTTACAGTACAGATAAATATGTTACGGTACAGATAAATATGTTGCAGTACGGATGCCAGTATGTTCAACTACGTTCAACTACATTATAATCCACTATGTTCACCTATGTCCACTAACAGATATGTTAGCAGGACTTCGTCCAAGTATGCTAGAGTATGCTCAAGTCTGATAGAGTATACTAGATTATGCTAGAGTATACTAAAGTATGCTAGAGTATGTTAGCATCATGGATGCAAATTCAGCCTCTAATGGAGCGCTCTTTTAAACATGTCCAAAAATTAGATCGGACATCACAGCTCACCCACGTTATTACCAAAGTTAACACCATGGACAAGTATGGATGCTGGTACATTCAACTACATTCAACTCCGTTCAACTATGTTAGCCTCTACTACATTCAACTATGTCCACTAACGTGTATGTGATCGGGGCATTAGTATGTAGCTCTTTTCTTGGCAGCCATTTCTGCTATCCCCCTAGCTGCCCAAGCAACCATATATTCACTTTGAACCTTTGGGTAATTTCTCACAGACAATTCAGCATCAGCAACAAGAAATTGCCTAACTTTGCCCCTCCCCTTAACTTAGCCCCATCCCATCTTTAACTAATCCTTTTGGGTGGAACACCTGTAAATACCATAAATACTCAAGTATAATGATGATAACATTGGGGACGAGATTAATAGGGGACTAATGCCCAACAGAAAGGTTAACGGATGCAACAATTCCCGGCATGGTTCTTTATAATCGCCGCATAACTAATTTAATTGAGTTTGGTTTTGTTTGCTGGCGCCATTAATCTCGGTTTGTAAAAGTCACCCCATCTCAAATCTCTTTAAAAACTGAAATTAAAAAAATGAAATTCCCTCTTTAAAAAAAAGCTTATATTACCTTTACATCAGGATATGCCGCTATTGATAAAGTGCGGCGACCATACATAGACCAAAACCTTCGCCGAAGGACGGTGCAAACACCTCAGCTGAAAGGAGCATAGCTTTATGGCCCTGTCACATTACGACACATCTCGCAAGCGCATGGAAAATGCGTAAACTGACTTTTTTATGTCGAGATGCGTAAAACTTTTCAGTCTTGGAAGCAAAGTTGGACATATACATACCATATACACAGCATATGGCCAATGTATGATCAACGTATGGCTAATGTGCCTCCCGGTGAAAAACGCTTGAATTACGCTCACGGTACATTCGCATAAGGCCAGTGAACGTTATATACATTATTCGATCACCAGAACTATGCCTCATATGTTACATATGTCAAGACACAGTGGAGAAACGTAAAACGTACGTTAGACATATGTTATCCATACGTTGTCAGTACTGTATGCTTCAACTGCCTTTAACATAGGTCAATGTAGTGAACAACATTTGTCTAACGTACATCGACATACACCTAACGTATACATAACGTACAGCCGACGTCAAATCCACACATTGTCAAATGTCGAAAGTTTTGTGCATGCGCAAAGCTTTGCCGACCCCCTGACAAATGACGCCATATCTCGACAAACGTTGACGTACATTGACATATACCAACGAGTGCCTGATGCAAACGTAACACATAATGACGTATCCTGACATAGTGGCCAAAAATCACATACGTCAGCATACATTTGCATGATGCGTCGTAATGTGACAGCACCATTAGTCTTAAAGGTCGGTTAGTACAAACTGTTGGATCGATGTTGTGCACCGTCATTGAAGTTAACTTTGGCATAATGTAGAAAGAATCATGGTATACCCATAAGTACCCATTAAATCGTTCTAGAGAGTTGGGTTGAGTTGAATCAAGGCCCATTTCCATAATCTTTGATGTGCACAACAAAAATAGCAGAGATTAACTTAATGCGTATTGGGGGGTTTATTAGTTGATTAAGCAGGTAAAAGTTCAATCATGGGCAATTGGTTTTCCTCATTCCACTGTTTCTTGCCCTATCCTAATTATGGCAAATATCAGGCTGGGTGGTGATATGCATAAATGTTTAAGTCATTGGTTTGACTCGACCAGGGTTTGAACCCATGACCTATTAAAATAGGAGGCGGGCGAACAATGATGGACCTAACACTTGTATAATAGTAACCATGGTAGAAACCCAAAACCCTCAGTTAGGGCGACGACTTCAAAGCAACAAAGTCCAATATAGCATTACATTTTCAAAAACAATTATCTAGATTTGATTCGACATATCTGCCTTAGATACTGATGCAATTATTTAGCATTTGTTGCCACATAGAAGGGAATACTGAGTCAATTTAATAGAACCAATTACTGCTAAAGTCTATGGTGTCAGAGTTTTGGCATGCTTGCCAAAACAAATTTTACATGTTTGCACTTCAAATATCTCAAAAGTTAGCCATTTAAAATAAAAGTTCCTTCCAATTAATGTGAAGTAGATTATAATGATCAATTTAATATATTCATCTCAGAAAAATGACAGAAATTCAAAACCATCGGACTATGCAACTTTAAGCTTACAATAGCAGTTAGCTCTCCACATCAAAACCATAGCCCTACTCACCAGTGACTTACCTGCCTCAATGAACAACAAATATATATCAGGGCAGCATTCATAGACTTCAGCAAGGCTTTTGACACAGTAGATCACAAATACTACTTCAAAAATTCAACCAAATAGGCATAAGATCAGCCACAACAAAATTGGATCGAATGTTACCTGAGAAATACGAAACAAAAAACCAAAGTAGAAAATAGCATATCAGAATGCAAACCAATTACGTGTGGAGTCCCACAAGGGTCAGTGCTAGGACCACTACTCTTCATAATATACATAAATGACCTAGAGAAGTGGCTAGGCACTGAATGCCTCCAGCTATATGCAGAGGATACTGTCATATATGCTGAGGGCAACACTGAGGAAGAGGTAACAAATAAACTAAATAATTTACTACAGAAACTGGATAACTGGTGTGAATCTAATAAAATAATGATAAATGCCAGCAAATCCAAAACAGTCCTCTTCTCACATAGACCACTACCAGAAAGTAATACCCAGTGCAAACTAGGAAACCAGGTGCTGGAAAAAGTAAAGTACTACAGATACTTAGGCCTAGAGCTGGACAGCCAACTAAACTACAACCTATGCATGACAAAAATCATACAAAAAATAAATCACAAACTCTGGTTATTTGCCAAATTAAGAAAATTCATGGCACAAGAAATGTCAATAAAGGCTTCAAAGGAATGGTACTCCCAAACTTTGACTATAGAGACACAATATACATGGGAGCAAAGCAAGAACTGCTCAACAAGCTGCAAATCCTACAAAATAAAGCATTAAAAATATGTCTCAGGGTGGACATAATGCAGCCCACCTATGACCTGCACATGCAAACCAAAGCAAAATTGCTTTAAAAAAGATAGAAGACTAGTACACCTCAAAACACTCGCATTTGGGTACAGTCACCATAGAAAATACCAAAAGCAACCAACCAGAGATACACAATTAAACAATGCACCACTAATAAAACAAACAAAGAGCCGCATAAAGTCCCATGAAAGAAGCACATTAGAAATGGCTGCTAAGGCTTGGGATGCCAAATCAGTAAAAGAAAGGCAGATCCCTGATCTAAAGACATACAACAAATATCTATGTAAAAAAGGGAGGACACTGATGACACCCTAGGGCCAGAACCCCAGATGGGCATGTGATAGGTCATGGCCCACAAACGGGGCTGCCCCAAGGGAGAAAGCTGGACCACCCTCAGTAGATAACAAACAACCACAAACCATCAAAAACAGACACTCCCGATCTGAAAACATACAACAATATATATGTAAAAAAAGGGAGGCCCTGAAAACACCCTGGGGCAACACCCCAACTGGGCTGCCCCAAGGGGGTAATCTGGACCACCCTCAGTAGATAACGAACAGCTACAAACTATGTACAAGCCTATAAATGTAGAGTAGGCTATTTCATAAGTAGTAGTAAAACAAAGACACAAAAACTAATACACTATTTGCAGCCACTACAAGGGTGATCAGAAAATAAAACCAATAACACCTACACTTAAAACTAAAACCATTAGCTATCTAATGACCCTCCCCTATTTCGGATCAACCTTGGATAGACAAACCCAACACAAAACAAGCTCAAACATCTACGAGCCAAGAACACACTTAACTGCCATGCCTAACAGCTTACATGCTATGAACAGTATAAACACAGCATCAAAACGGAAGAAAAAAAAAGGCCCAAAAAAGTTGGTAACAAGCAGTATAGTAACGTAGGTTGTTCATTTCTTTTATCTGATGGACTTTCCATTTAATTACTGGCAACACAGCATGTTCTTAACTACATCCTAGATGGGAGACCCAAAAAAGCGGATGGGGGGGTTATAAATCGTGCTGTTTACTGGAAGATCTACAGTGGCTGGTATTACAGGAGGGAAGGTGAACCATTTCTTTTGTGTCCTTTTATTAAAACAACAGAGTATCTAGCTAAAGCCGTGGTCACATAGCTGTTAGTGGATGTAGTTGAACGTAGTGGAGGCTAATGTAGTTGAAAGTAGTTGAACGTAGTTGAACATACCGGCATCCATACTTGTCTGTGATGTTAACTTGGCAATAACATCGGTGACCCGTGATCTCTGATTTAATTTTTGGACATGTTCAAAAGAGCAGTACGTTAGAGGCTGAATTTGCATCCATGATGCTAACGTACTCTAGCATACTCTAGTATGCTCTAGCCTACTCTAGCATACCGGGACAAAGCCCTGGTTACATAGTCATTAGTGGACGTAGTTGAACTTAGTGGAGGCTAACGTAGTTGAACCTGGTTGAACGTACCGGCATCCATACTGTTATGTATTTATCAATGCGATAACATATTTATCAGTACCAAAACCTGCCAGACCTTAGCGTATTTCAACGTAGTTTAACATACTTATACCACATTTGACCCACGTTAATCTATCCAAGGATCACTACGTCCACTAACGGCTATGTTACCGGGCCTTAAGGCTGGGACAGTGGTCGGTTGGTTGTTAGAGTTTTATGCCCTGGCAACATCTAATGTTATATCAGAATGGGTACCGACTTGTGACAGTACACAATCATGGTGACTTGATAGTGCTGCCCCACTGTGAGATCAGGCCACCAGCACCATGACCTGATATCCTACTCAGTCACATTATCCTGACACTGAGCTAACCAGTCCTTGCCCTATCCTAATAATACCGAGTGCCTGGCTAGGAAGCAATGAGTATCAATTTTTAAGTCATTTGACTCAACCGGGGTTTGAATCCCATCATATACCAAAACTGGAGACGGATGCTCCATTCAATCGGCCATCCCGTCAGGTCTAGCAGGGACAGTGTATTGAAGAGCATGAAGAAGAAAGGAGAGAAAAAAGGTGGCCAATGTAATCTACACTAATTCAATATCTTCATAAAATGTCCAGGGTCTCTCTCTTCTTGTTTTATTGTGGGCTTGTTTTCTTCAGGGCTGACCTAGTTAGAACAAAAAGAACCTACACGCGAGCATCGCGTGTAGGGTGTGACTGAGCCTAGGCTATCTCCTTGGAAACGATGCCATTGATTGAACACATTACCTCTAACTCACGCGGCCCATTCACTAATAAACTACCGATTAGTTCAATTCAGAAAAAAAAAGAATATCGATAATTATGGCCGACGTTTTTACGTTATTGCTGAAATTTATGTGAAAACATGTTTTGTTATTGATACATCCATTGATAATTCCAATCAGTGTTGTGGTGCTGACAAAAGATATTATTCAAGGAGTAAAATACTTTATAAAAAGAAACAGCAACAATTGGTCTTCTGTATTCTACTGCTCACCCTTGCCTTACCTTAGTAATGTTGAGCACCAGGATAGTCAGAGAAAAGAATAAATCTTCACGTCATTGGTTTGACTGGGGTTAGATTTGAACCCCACAGGTTCGAATCCCATGACCTCCTGCACAAGAAGCGGACGCTCTACTCATCCGGCCATCCCGTCTCATTCAACAATCAGCACACCAGCACGAAAATCAGCCATTATCCTAATTGCACTGCTAAATCAAATTCAAAGCAAATCAAAATATAAGTATCCCATCAATATGATGAGCAATGCATTAATTTAGCGCAAGGTAATTCAGACTTTAACCCTTTGTAAAATATTCTGATATTCAGCATAGGGGGAATGCAAATGTTCTATTACTGATTGGTGTGTGTGACCAGGTGCATGGATGTATGTATGTATATATGTATCGGTTGGTGGGGCCTGAGTGGGATGTAAATAGACATAGTGGTGCTGGCAGGCCTGGGTGTGATTGCACTCAGGGCCTACCCACTCTGCTGGGATAGGGATCACCATACTCAAAGGTCAAGCTTGGTGTGGCCATGGGGCCATACAGCTTGTGGTCATGGGCAGACGACTGGTATCCATGGGGACCAGGAATGCTGGGTCCCTATAGGTAGGGCCAAGAATGCTTGTTTCCCATACTCTACTATGAACCTACAAACTGGTGACCACAATGGTTATTGACACACAGTGTTAATTTAACAAGTATAACTTGCTGGCCAATGCTTGTTTGGTGCGTTGTGTACTTTATTGAAGGTATGTCTATAACATGCCGTCATTGAAGCTGAGCATCGCCACTAAAAATTAATTTTTTTGTGGGACTACTTTCAGATTTTCTTTAACCTTAACACGGATGGGGTGGTGTAGTAAAACACTACATCACTTTTTAAAACTATTTCTTCTACTTTACAGACATATCTATACTTGGATTCAATTCTGCTAAATCTTTTTTACCACCGCATACAACAGCAGCTTGAAGATGCCGCTCACAGGGGGCTAAGGAGGAATTGCTGTGGGATGAGTTTCAACATTGGTTCCAAGGTCAGTGTACACTGGGAAATTATTCTGCTGAAACGGGAGCTTTAGAAGCATGGTCTAAGTTTATAGCACTTAGGCAAGACATTCTTAAACAGGAAAATGAGGAGCATTTGTCTGATCTTAGGAACAGGACAGAATTACAGGAGGATAGAGAAGAATGTAGAGAGGCACTGGAACTATTACAGGTTGAGCATAGACAGAGAGAGGTACGAAATAGATCATTAAAAGCGTACGGCAAGTCTGTTTCCCTACTAGATGGGTCAGACAGAGGGGCATTACGTAATTGGATTGACTTGATCAAACGTATCGAGACTCTTGGAGATGTTTCAGACCCAGACATTATTTGCTTTGCTTTGTCAAATGCAACAGGAATGCTGCATGGCGTTCTTTTCACCACTTTTCAGCATGAAAATGCTAGGTCCTAGGAAGAAATTAACGAAGTGATATCATCTACTCTTTTGACAGTGTCATTTAAAAGGGGTAGTGATTTCTAATAAGCAAGAAGAAGGGGAAACAGAACCTGCATACTGTCAGCGGTTTAAGACTGCTGCAGCAAAAGGTTGGGATCTTCCAACCGCAGTTTTTGGCACTGATACCTTTGATATACTCCTTTCGAGATTTCTCGGCTCCTTACTTGAGGTTAATAGCAGGTGGTATGTGGACACGAACCGACCAAAAACTCCTGAAGAAGCCTTCGAAATGTCTATTCTCAGTGATAGGTCTGTTATTAGGCAGCAGAGACATGCTAAATCATGTCTTGGTAATTTAGCTATTTGTGAACAAATGGATAGTCTAAATGGTACTTCTTTGGATTTTGTCCAAGTCTTTCTCTTCTCACAGAGGTTCTAAATCCTCTGGTTCAGATAGTCAGGTCCTGAAGACTATGCAAGGTGAGATTAAGTCTCTTAGGAAGTGAATAGGTAACTTGTCATTAGGCAGTGGTATTTCGGAGCATTCAGCGATTCATGCTGTGAACGCTGTGACACCTTCTCGTGTCAGTTCTTACAACCAAGGCATACATGGTGGATTGCTCCACGTAAACCTAGGGCAGGCGGTCGGGGTAGAAAATGCCACTGTAATTAGGCACCCTCCAGTCACACAGCACACAGCACACAGCGGGGCATGCACTGTCAACGCAACAGCAGGGGAGCAATGGAAATTTTCCACCCGTTGCGCAGATGCAGACATTACTTGTAGGTACGACTCACGAGTATCCACAGTCACAGAAAAGCAATGCTTTGAGGCAAAGAAAGCATATTACAGCGCCAAATCGCACCATATCTTATTACTTATGTAATGAAGCACACATGATGCGCAATTGTCCATATAAAATAAAATTACTTTCAGGTAACGTTAACATGAGTGGTACTACACCGTTGGGAAACTAGAAAGCGCACTTGATGTAAGTCCTTCGATTAATATTGAATTTGGCAGATTTAATTTATCTGGTCTTGTAGACTCAGGTGCGGCTAAAAGTTTGATACATTTGTCTGTTTTTCAACCTTTAATTGACATGGGTGTATCCAATGGGCAATTGTATCTGGGTAGTAGTTTGAGATCTCTGTCAGGTCATCTAATTCCTACTGCAGGTATTGCATATATTTCTCTTTATGATACGTTATGTCCTTTCTTTGTAGTAGATTCACTGAGCTTTGATATTCTCATAGGTACAGATGTAATGGAAATTTGTGCAGCTGAAATTAGTTATAAAGATAAATGTCTTTCCTTGTGTGATATTCTACATATGTGGATAGGTTTAGAGACTATAAATAGAGGGATGGGGAGGCATAGGTAATGCCTAGGGCATGAAGATGTCTTAGTCATTTTTTCAAAAGCGAGTGTTTGTTGGGAGCTCAGCTCAAATGATCAGAAAGATTCTTCCTTTTTCTTTCTGTATTGTTCGCTAGGCGATTGCATGAGGTTCTTTCCACTGCTTTTTGGCAGAGATAATGCCTGGGGAGGCATAGGTAATGACTAGGGCATTGAATGAACTCTAATCATCTTTACAAAAGCGAGTGTCTGTTGGGAGCTCAGCCCAAATGATTGCAAGGATTTCTTGATTCTTTTCTTAATCACTTTACAAAAGCGAGTCTGTGAGGACAGCTCAGCTAAAAAGTTGATGAAATTTGTTCTTGATATCCTTAATCAGTTGATGAAATTTGTTCTCGATATCCTTAATCACTTTACAAAAGTGAGTCTGTGAGGACAGCTCAGATAAAAGTTGTTGATATTTTTTATTGATATCCTTAATCACTTTGCAAAAGAGAGTCTGTGAGGACAGCTCAGCTAAAAGTTGGTGAAAATTGTTCCTTCTTAAGTTATTCATACAGAACAATTCATCTATAAACTAGTGTTCATCTACAAACTATTAAACTACCACAAAGCTATATTAGACTTGACTAAACCTCTACATTAGACTACAAAACTGTTGAGCGATAGTAATATACAGTAGATTGACAACTAGATTACTAATATATGTAGAGGAATAAGCTTTTCTATGTAGAAGAATAAGCTTTAACTTAGTTCATCTAACCTGGTTCATATCACCACATGAGGGAAAGTGAGTGTAGGTTACATGAAAGACCCTACAATACTAAGATGGCTCACTCAGCCTGTACTGTGTAATCAAAATGATCAAACCCACCACTTGGTGCGCTGGCTGTTCTCTTGGTTAAACAGGTGCTATATTATATGTATAAATGTATATATGAATGTGAAAAATGTGTGATGATGGTGATGCTGATGATGATGATGCTGATGATGATGTGTATTTGTTCATAGCAATTTAATATTGATGTGTATTCATATTTACCTATCTCATGTATAATATAATTGTATGTGTTTACATGTGAAACACCACCCAGCAGTCGGGCTGATCAAACCCACCACAAGGTGGCACTGCAAAATTTACATTACCATGGGAGAGATAGGGAGTGAGCCATCTTAGTATAATAGGGTCTTCGGTTTCATGAAAGAATGACAAAGTGAGATACTAATGTGCATAACAAGTGTTTATTTATTTAGTGGGGCAATGAGAGATCCAAGCCAAGTCGCTGTGTCCATTTAAAGCAATATAAAATATAGCGATGGGGTGCGCTGGCCGAATCGGTAGAGCACAGGCCTCACATGCGGGAGATGGGGAGTTCGGTTACCGGTTGAGTCAAACCAATGACTTATATAATTGATGCTTGTCACTTCCTAGCCTGGTGCTCGGCATTAATAGGATAGCGCAAGGACTGGTTAGCTCAATAACAGGATAATGTGACTGAGTGGAATATCGCTGGGGCATGGTGCAGGCATGCTGGTCTCCCAGTGGGGCAGCACTATAAGGTCGGTGTCGGTGCGCACTGTCACAAGTCGGTACCCGTCCTGATATGACCTTAGATGTTGTCAGAACATAAAACTTCAACAACCAACCAACCAAAATGTAGTGTAGTCGTAGTTGGGGGGTGGGGTGGGGGGGGGGGGGATTCAGTTTGGGCGGGTTACTGGCGAATCAGTTTTCTGCTAAATAGAATTGATTCTTGTGCTTTACAGTTAAAGTGTCAGTTTCATTTTGAGCGTGGCATATAAACCAGATTTGATTATCGGAATGATGGCAGCTTCAGCTCAATCATGGTAGTCATGGTTTCATTCCGACCCAGATGTCGCTGGTCAGTTTTTGCACTTGAATCCTTCATAATTATATATATATGTATATATATACATATATATATATGTATATATACATAAATATATATATATATATATATATGTGTGTATATATACACATATATACATATATACATATATATATATACATAGCGAGTGTCGTGTGAAAGCCCCAGATGGGGGGGGGGTCGTAGTGAAGGATGCCGGTACCCCCCGCCCCCCAGCCAGGAAAGGGGGGGGGGTGTAGCAGGACACTACAGAGATTATTACACGCGATAACAGTCTCATCACTATCCACATATATATATATGTATATATATATATCAACAAAACAAAATATTACAAATATATAACTAAAAATAACTAATAATAACTAAAAAATAACTAAAAAAATAACCTTAAATAACTTTAAATAACTCAAAATAACTAAAAAATAACTAAAAATAACTCCACAAACAGAGCAATTTTTGTTAAACGGCAGCTTTGTGTGTTAAGTCTTACATCAGATGGTATGTGTTTGAAGGGGGTGGAGGGGGGGGGGGGTGGCGAGGGTAGGGGAGGGGTAGGAGAGGGCATTAGAGGAAAACCAACGTTCGATTACAGAACACACTTGGCCCGCTGTCTGTGTAGCCGCATGCGTCGGAAGTCGGTAAGAAGCACACTGCTCATGCGCTCCTGTATACAGTGCCCGACAGACAGACGACGGGTGATGGTTTGAGGGTGTACACTCCCTCACCCTCACGTCACCGCCCACCTAGACCGCACCTCACCACACCCCCACTCCTCCCTTCCCCTCCCCTCCCCTCCCCTCCTCTCCTCCCCTCCCCTCCCCTCCCCTCCCATCCAATCCCCTCCCCTCCCCCCTTCCCCGCTCCCACCACTCTCCTACCCCCTCCCCCTCCCCTCTTCGCCCCCTCCCCTCCCCTCTTGGCCCCCCTCCCCTCCCTTCCTCTTCCCTCCACTCCACTCCCTCCCTTCCCCTCCCCTCCCCCTCCCCCTCCCCCTCCCCTCCCCTCCCCTCCCCTCCCCTCACCCTCCCCCCCCCCCCCCTCCCCAACCAGTTCTGTAGTTCACATGATGTTGCAGCAATCATGACCACAGCGGGGCTGGGTTTTTTCCTGGTTTTTTTTCTTTCTTTCGTTCTCTTTTTCTCTTTCTTTATTTTAGACCATCGGGATTCCATCGAGCTTGTTTATTTGTTTATTGATTTTATAGAGTATATCCGCTATAGTATAAGTTCCCCGAATAGGAACCGGGTGTATATGTGCCAGTATAGCACAGACGGGTTATTCATACTTCGAGGAGGTTTGTTTGTTTGTTTGTTGTTGCTTTACGTCCTAGCAACATCTAAGGTCATATCATCTCTTTCTCTCTCTCTATTTATTTTCTCGCTCTCCATCTTTCTTTCTCTCTCTCTCTTTTCAAACCAGAAGTGAGCAAATGTTGGTTCGTTGTTGGAGTATTAGGTCCTATCAACATCTAAGGCCATATCAGGCTGGTTGTTGGAGTTTTATGTCCTGGCATCATCTAGGGTCATTTATGGACGGGTGGCGATTCTGTAACAGTGTGCACTCATGGTACCTTCATAGTGCTGCCCAACTGGAAGCCCAGGCCGCCAGCACCATCTAATACCCCTGTCACACTACGACGTAGCGAGCCAACGTGAGCCTAACGTGATCATTTTTCGTCATTACGTTGCCGTACGTTGGGTTACGTTATGATGACGTCATAATGACGTTAGAGTGACGTCGAGCTACGTCATGTTACGTCGTGTTACGTCGGCGCGCGTCGAGGTTTTGAACCTGTTCAAAACTTTCGACGTATCTCGACGTGACGCCGTCACGTCGGGATGACGTGACAATGACGTTAGGTAGACGTTCCGCGATCGTTATAGCAGCGTAAATGACGTTAGAGTCACGTTATGTCACGTCAGACCGACGGCCCGGGTGGGAGCAACGTGTGGGCCGCGTTTTGCACGTTACGGTCACGTCACGGTCACGTTACGGTCACGTTACGGTCACGTTACGGTCACGTTACGGTCACGTTACGGTCACGGTTACGGTCACGTTACGGTCACGTTACGGTCACGTTACGGTCACGTTACGGTCACGTTACGGTCACGTTACGGTCACGTTACGGTCACGTTACGGTCACATTACGGTCACGTTACGGTCACGTTACGGTCACGTTACGGTCACGTCAACTACGCGGCATTCACGTCCACAATTTGCATATTACGCCGATAACTTCGACGTGATATCATTATTTTCACGTTGTGGTTACGCTGACGTAGTCACGTCGTAGTGTGACAGGGGCATAAGGTCATATCAGGACGGATACCGACGTGTGACAGTGTGCACTCATGGTATCTTCATAGCGCTGCCCCACTGGGAGCCCAGGCCGCCAGCACCATCTAAGGTCATATCAGGACGGATACCGACTTGTGACAGTGTGCACTCATGGTATCTTCATAGTGCTGCCCCACTGGGAGCCCAGGCCGCCAGCACCACTTAAGGTCAAATCAGGACGGATTCCGATTTGTGAGTGTGCACTCATGGTATCTTCATAGTGCTGCCCCACTGTGAGTCCAGGCTGCCAGCACCATCTAAGGTCATATCAGGACGGATACCGACTTGTGACAGTGTGCACTCATGGTATCTTCATAGTGCTGCCCCACTGGGAGCCCAGGCCGCCAGCACCATCTAAGGTCATATCAGGACGGATACCGACTTGTGACAGTGTGCAGTCATGGTATCTTCATAGTGCTGCCCCACACGGAGCCCAGGCTGCCAGCACCATCTAAGCTCATATCAGGACGGATACCGACTTGTGACAGTGTGCACTCATGGTATCTTCATAGTGCTGCCCCACTGGGACCCCAGGCCGCCAGCACCATCTAAGGTCATATCAGGACGGATAGCGACTTTGTGACAGTGACTTGACTTGATGGGGAGTTCATAACCTATTGGTCACAAGCTGCCGAACTGCAGCATTGAACATGGCACCGTTGAGACGGTCCGTTTTTGGTTGATGTGATTTTTCTTTTTTTCTCTATCTTCTGAGGTGGCAGGAGGAGAGGAGAGGGGAGCTCCTGGAGGGGGGGGGGGGCGGGTGTGCTGTGGGTGGAAGCGTTGCGCAGCTTGGTGGTGCCAGCCCGGCGAACACTCATTCCGACTTTATAGTGCTGCCCCACTCAGAGACCAGGCCGCCAGCACAAACAACCAACCAAGCCAGGCTATTTGATATAATTATTTAAAATATAATGCACCATATAGATCAAACATATAGATCACCACTTAGAATAGGATATTTGAGCTTGAACGCAGTAAGTTGGTTGGTTGGTTGGCTGTTAGAGAGTTTTACATCCCTGGCAACATCTAAGGTCATATTAGGACGGGTACTGACTTGTGACAGTGTGCAATCAGAGCAACATTATACTGCTGCCCCACTGGGAGACCAGGCCACCAGTATCATTAACTGATATCCCACTCAGTCACATTATCCTGACACTGAGCCAACCAGTCCTTGCCCTATCCTAATAATGCCGAGTGCCTGGCTAGGTATGAAGCCTGAGCAAGGGACTCGCCCCAAGTTGTACTTGTCTGCCCAGAGACTCACACTCTATGTCGGGAGAAGAAAATAACTGGCATTCGAAAAAACAAAACAATTAAGTAATAAAATCAATTAGATAAATCAAATAATTAAACAAATTAAAACAGGGCGGAATCGATGACGGAGGGAAGGGTGATTCGGGCTGAAGGAGCTTAGAGAGAGCTTTATTGGCCTCAAAAAGCAATTGTCTGTCACTTGCCTAGTTTTGTTGAGAATGTATTTGAGCAGATGTTGGTGATGGTGTTTTGGCAGCAAAGAGAGATAGGAGGCTGTAGGGCGTGGTTTTTTTTTTCTTGTGTAAGTTCAGTGCTGAAGTATTAACGCATGGAATGTTGGCTACATCAGCCTTCCCTCCCCCCCAGCCCCCCTCTCCCCACCTCCCCCTCTCCCCTTTCCTCACCCCCCCCCCCTTCCTCCGTACATAACATACACACGGCGCTTGAATGCCTTCAAGGTAGCGAGGCCTGTTGACACAGGGTACGGATTAAACACTCCAGTTAGAACCGCTAAGTTCAGAGCTCTGGCTGGCCAGCCGTCAGTGCTGCCATTAGTCCAGCACACCAACCCACCGTGTGTCTGCGTATCTTCAGGCCGCCATTTTGGAATTCCATTTGCGCGTAAAGATTCCCGTTAGTTGTTTCATTGCAACAGCTTTGCATTATCAACCTATCCCCTCCATAACCCAACCAGGGACTCAATTGAATTTGCTACAATAGTTTAGCATAATCAACCTATCCCCACCACTGCTAGTAACACCCCTACCGCTAAGTTCAGGAATCTGGCCAGCCAGCTGTCAGTGCTGCCATTAGTCCAGCACACCAACCCGACGTGTGTCTGCGTATCTTAAGGCCGCCATTTTGGAATTACATTTGCGTGTAGAGATTCCCGTTAGTTGTTTCATTGTGACAGCCTACCATTATCAACCTATCCCCACCACAACCCAACTGACCCACTAGAATTAGTTACGAAAGCTTCGCTAAGTTCAAGGCTCTGGCCGGAAAGCTGTCAGTGTCACCATTAGTTCAGCACACCAACACAACATGTGGCTGCGTATATTCAGGCCGCCATTTTGGAATTCCATTTGCGTGTAAAGATTCCCATTAGTTGCTTTATTGCAACAGCCTAGCATTATCAACCTATCCCCACGACAACTGAAACGACACAATAGAATTTATTACGATAGCTTAGAATTATCAAACCCACCTCCCAATAGAATGTATTATGATAGCTTAGCATTATCAACCTATCCCCACTGCAACTGAACCCACCCAATAGAATCTGTCCACCACAACTGAACCTATCCAATAGAATCTGTTTTGTTAGCTTAGCATTATAGGACTCACATCAATATGATTTATTGGAGTAACTTAGCATTATTTATATTAACTTAGTATCAAGCTATTCATAATAGGATATGTTTCATAGCTTAGCATTATCAATCTATCCCTGATAGGATTCAGTACAATATCTTGCTATTAGAGTAATAAAGTTATCGCAGTAAATCTTTTCAGGGAGAAAGTGATAAAGCTAATCTACAGCAAAGAGTTCTATCAAGGAGAGAGTGGTAATGATGATCTACATCGATAAGTTCTATCAGGGAGAGACTGATAATCCTGATCTACAGCAGTAAGTTCTAATAGTGAGTGATCTATGGAATTAAGGTATATCAGTATCAGTGTGAGAGTGATAATGCTGATCTACAGCAATAAGTTCTATCAGTGAGAGAGTGACAATGCTGATCTATGGAAATAAGTTATATCAGTAGCAGTGAGAGAGTGATGATGCTGATCTACAGCAATAAGTTCTATTAGTGAGAGAGTGACAATGCTGATCTATGGAAATAAGTTATATCAGTAGCAGTGAGAGAGTGATAATGCTGATCTACAGCAATAAGTTATATCAGTGAGAGAGTGACAATGCTGATTTGTGGAAATAAGTTATATCAGTATCAGTGAGAGAGTGATAATGCTGATCTACAGCAATAAGTTCTATTAGTGAGAGAGTGACAATGCTGATCTATGGAAATAAGTTATATCAGTAGCAGTGAGAGAGTGATAATGCTGATCTACAGCAATAAGTTCTATTAGTGAGAGAGTGACAATGCTGATTTGTGGAAATAAGTTATATCAGTAGCAGTGAGAGAGTGATAATGCTGATCTACAGCAATAAGTTCTATTAGTGAGAGAGTGACAATGCTGATCTATGGAAATAAGTTATATCAGTAGCAGTGAGAGAGTGATAATGCTGATCTACAGCAATAAGTTCTATTAGTGAGAGAGTGACAATGCTGATTTGTGGAAATAAGTTATATCAGTAGCAGTGAGAGAGTGATAATGCTGATCTACAGCAATAAGTTCTATCAGTGAGAGAGTGACAATGCTGATTTGTGGAAATAAGTTATATCAGTATCAGTGAGAGAGTGATAATGCTGATCTACAGCAATAAGTTCTATTAGTGAGAGAGTGACAATGCTGATCTATGGAAATAAGTTATATCAGTAGCAGTGAGAGAGTGATAATGCTGATCTACAGCAATAAGTTCTATCAGTGAGAGAGTGACAATGCTGATTTATGGAAATAAGTTATATCAGTATCAGTGAGAGAGTGATAATGCTGATCTACAGCAATAAGTTCTATCAGTGAGAGAGTGACAATGCTGATTTATGGAAATAAGTTATATCAGTATCAGTGTGAGAGTGATAATGCTGATCTACAGCAATACCTTATATCAGTGAGAGAGTGACAATGCTGATTTATGGAAAGAAGTTATATCAGTATCAGTGAGAGAGTGATAATGCTGATCTACAGCAATAAGTTCTATCAGTGAGAGAGTGACAATGCTGATCTACAACAATACGTTCTATCAGGGAGAGAGTGATAATGCTTATTTATGGCAATAAGTTCTGTTAGTGCGAGTGATAATGCTGATCTATCCCGAACAGTTTTTATCAGTGAGATAGTGATAATGCTGATATATCGCGATAAGTCTGATCTGGGAGAGATAGGACCATGCCCCGATTTCCCACTCAGTCGCATTATCCTGATACTGAGCCAATCAGTCCTTGCCATATCCTAGTAATGCCAAGCACTACCAGGCTAGGTGGCGACAAGCATCAATTTGCAATTCATTAGTTTTACTCGGCCAGGAATCGAACTCGCGACCTTCCGCACCAGGAAGTGCAAATTCTACCAATTCGGACACTGCGTTAGGTTTCAATGACTGTAAACATAAAAAAGATTAAATGGTAATACAAAAAAACTATTTATGAAAAGAAATGTTTATAACAAAACTTAACTGTTTAAAAAAATCCTAACTATTCATACAAAAATAACTTTTAAAAATATAACTTTATAAAAAGAATTGATGAAAAAATTACTTTATACATTTTTTTTTATTTTAAACTGTTCATACAAAAAAATATTTACTAAAAAATGTTGATACAAAAATAATGTTGAGATAAAAAAAAGTTTAAAAAATAAACTACTAAACAGTAACACCACTTTTGTTCAGTAAGGTGAACTGCTAGTAGAAGGTATCTTGCGCGTATCTCAGTGGGAGGTGTTTGCTGAAGTGAAAGCGCAAAGAAAAGAAAAGCAAGGTAGGTAGGGTAGGTGCAGGCTGTGCGCAGGTGTTGACGTGGTAAGAAGGAGCCGCGTGTTAGAATGTGCTGACAGCCTGAGAAGATGCGCACGCATATCCCTGCCGCCGTGCCTAAACAGGAGCAGCTCCCGTGAGCTGCTCAGGTCGGGGGGCCACGTGGAGAGGAAGAGTGTGAGAGAGTGAAGGAGAGCGGGGGAGAATGCAACAGAAGGCACGAAAGAGTGAGCATGAGCAAACGAGAGATATTGTGATGGAGAGTTAGCATATACAAGGAAGAGAGATAGCGATAGAGATTTGGACCTAACCAGAGAGCGAGATAGAGAGGAATAGATCAAGAGTAGCAAGCGAGACAGTGAGCAAGAGTGAGCAAGAAAGGAGTAAGTGCAAGGGAGTGAGAGCAAGAGTGAGAGACACTGAAAGTGAACAAGAGTGAGATAGGGCGTGAGAGCGAGAGACAGTGATAGAGAGTGAGAGCGGCGATCCTGATGCATGTGCAATAATTTGAAGAATGTACCTTTTTTTCCCTTTTTTTCCTTCTTTTTATTCTTTTTTTTATGAGCAAGCCTATCCTCGGAAAATCCTCATTGGATAGGTGCCCAGAGGCCGTCTCTGGGTCCTTTGATCTCGTTCGCTGAGTACATCCGGATCCCCAGATTTACCCTGCGACTGGCACCAAAAGGATTTGATCTTAGCCAAAAGGCCGAGAAGCGATCCGAGAAGAATCTACCTTTAGCATCATATATGATACATGGACAACAATTGGTACCTTCTACCTTTTGCATTATGCCTGTTACTGTTGAATAGCATGGTGTCATTTGTGATTAAAACACTGATTGTGTGGACACAAGGTATTACAAATGTTGACTATGTACAAAATATAGACGAAAACCAAAAGATATATAGATATAACAATTGGGAACTACCCAAATTTACAGCACAAACCAAGTTTGCCAGAAATTATTGATAAATGAAATCAATCCACATGGATTATGACTACTACTGCACATCGGCGCATTGCTGCCACCTGTCGGCTATACTTGTGGTGTTCTCTGTGGTGGAGTGGTTAGAGTGTCTGACTTTTTTCTAGGTCAGACTCCTAATCTGAAGGTCAGTGGTTCGATTCCCTGTGCCCCCACCTCTGCCAATTTGGGTTTCCGCTGCTGTGTATAACTTACAGCATCATCAAAGGCCAGTTGCTCTCATACAATGGCTATGTGGTGTGGGAGCTTAAAAATCACTTGGGTCGGTAAAAGTGTAGGCTTGGGCTTTCTATCAACAAACTGTCTAATGGTGAAAACAAGTCTATTCAGACTTATCCATAATAGGCAGCATAAATCTTCAAGAAAAAAAAAGAAATACTTCGGATCGATACGAAAATTAACTTGTCGCCACCTGGCGGGTTCAGTCCTTCGGGCGCTGACATCATAGCTCTGGCTGCAGCGCTCAGTCGCCGCTTGGATACAAACCCGCGAGGTCAATCTGAACTCTGATTTTGCCACCGCTCACCCCTCAACTACAAAAAAAGACATTCATCCACGAGGGTTGGGATTGCTGAGTGGTCCATTCACCTGATTAAACTGTCAAACTCTTCTGTTCTGAATAAAATGCAAATTATACCATACCTGTCTCATCGTGAATTAGCAGCTGATTAGTAATACTTGTGTAACAATAACAAAATATAAGTACGGATATATTGTGCCCTAATGGCTCCCCCTAGGAGAGAACATGGGTATAGATGGTGGCTCTAGTGCAGTTTTTGAACTGATAGGTGGCGTTGTGAATGGGTTACGTCCGAAATTTTGATTATGCTCTTTGAGGTAGGTGCTACAACCAAACAGTGAAAACTGTGTGTCTGGAATAAAAATTGTTTTATTTAATGACGCCTCTAGAGCACATCAACTTTTTATCGTCGGCTATTGGACATCAAACATATGGACATTCTGACATATTTCTTTGGAGGAAACCCCCTGCTGCCACATAGGCTACTCTTTCCGATAAGCAGCAAGGGGTCTTTTATATGCACTTTCCCACAGACAGGACAGCACATCCCACAATGTTTGATGAACCAGCTGTGGACCACTGGTTGGAACGGAAAATAGCCCAAACTGCAAACGTGTCCACTGAGCAGGATCGATCGGATGACCGACACCTTCACAGGTGGACACGCTACCGCCTGAGCTATATCCCGCTCCACCGTGTGTCTGGTGCTGATTAGGATACTGTAATTAGGACCGGCCCCTCTTCCCTTAAAGCTGCACGTTCCAATGAAAGCGCCACATTTTTAAACCCAAGTTACTACTCAATATTTGATCTTGCATATCCAACTTAAACACTGCTGCCGTTATTAAATATTTGTTATAGTTTGGTGCGGCTGAAATTTCCCCTGCTTAAACAACTAATGTACCAAAAAAAACTAAAATAGAGTGGTTCCAGATTCTGCTATGCTAGGCTACTAGGTTGGAAAATGGATAAGCCTATGTTCAAGATTTTGCTGTCAAAACCCATTTTAGCATGTTTTCCATTTAAAATATATACAAATTAACCCTGCTAAGATGAAGGGTCTTTTGAGCTGAAGCAACGTTCATTATAACGAGCAAGCTAATATGTCTATTTAATAGGTTCTGATAGAAGTTCAAACACCGTTCTAATATGGAAGTGTAAAGGGTGTGTTACCCCCCACCAGTTAAAGGGTTTGTTGTTTGTTGTTGTTTTATGTCCTAGCAACATCTAAGGTCATATCAGGGCGGGTACCGACTTGTGACAGTGCACACTCATGGCGACTTTTATAGTGCTGCCCCACTGGGAGACCAGGCCACCAGCACCATGACCTGATATCCCACTCAGTCACATTATCCTGACACTGAGCCAACCAGTCATTGCCCTATCCTAATAATGCCGAATGCCTGGCTAAGAAGCGACAAGTATCAATTTTTAAGTCATTGGTTTGACTCGACCAGGTGTAAAATTCTCCGATTAAGCATATATTGAATATCGAGATGGCTAAATATGAAACAGTACTCCCTCTATAAGGCTCACACCGCGGGAGGGAAACAATGCCCCTTTAAGCACAATCCTTCCCCCTTATCTCACCCAGACACATGGTCACCACATGTTATCTAAGGCCATGATAGCGAGGTGGTGGCCAAAGCTGGGTGGGAGGGGGGTGAGCCCTTAAAGCAGCCAATCAGAATGTCTATAACATCCACTGTTGCATGTAACCAAAACATATAAAAACTGAATAAAACTAAGCATCAGGATCATTATCTACCTACACTTCTGCTTGTGCTGGACTCGCATCGCATGTTCTGTCATGTGTGTCTCTACTATGGGTAAGCTCTGCTATATAAATCATACACATAGAAGATATAAAAAGGGGGGGGGGGACATGCAGGATAGTATGCCTTATGCAGGATAGTATGCCTTATGCAGGATAGTATGCCTTATGCAGGACAATATGCCTTATGCAGGACAGTATGCCTTATGCAGGATAGTATGCCTTATGCAGGACAATATGCCTTATGCAGGACAGTATGCCTTATGCAGGATAGTATGCCTTATGCAGGATAGTATGCCTTATGCAGGACAATATGCCTTATGCAGGACAGTATGCCTTATGCAGGATAGTATGCCTTATGCAGGATAGTATGCCTTATGCAGGATAGTATGCTTTATGCAGGATAGTATGCCTTATGCAGGATAGTATGCCTTATGCAGGACAATATGCCTTATGCAGGACAGTATGCCTTATGCAGGATAGTATGCCTTATGCAGGATAGTATGCCTTATGCAGGATTGTATGCTTTATGCAGGATAGTATGCCTTATGCAGGATAGTATGCCTTATGCAGGACAATATGCCTTATGCAGGACAGTATGCCTTATGCAGGATAGTATGCCTTATGCAGGATAGTATGCCTTATGAACCACACACAGTATACTGGATGTCCGGGCAGTACAATCCGGTCGAGCAGTACAGCTACTAAATGAGAGAACATAATATAAGTAACCATAGCCCTCGCGTACCACCTAACTGGATCGGCCATCAATAGATTCAAATGCCCGCATATATGATATGCGGGGACCCACGAATACGGGATTTCATACAGGGTTCGAACCCACGATCCATTGGCCTACCAACACCGGAGACAGACTCTCTAACTCATTCGGCCACCCTGTCTGGTGGTCTGGTGGGGTGACATCCCGCCACACCCCGCCAGTTAAGCTAGTGACATCTATTGGCAGAATCTGGAACCACTCTAGTTTAGTTTTGTTGGTACATTAGTTGTTTAATTAGGGGAAATTTCTTGTAGCAGACGACTGGTCTTCCTCATTCCACTGCTCCTTGCCCTATCCTAATAATGCCGAGCGCCTGGCTAGGAAGCGACAAGTATCAATTTTTAAGTCATTGGTTTGACTCGACCAGGATTCGAACCCACGATCCCATGATCTACCAACATGGGAGAAGGACGCTCTAACTCATTGGGCCATCCCATACTTTCCTCTTAACTGTGTTGTTCATTGAGTGTACCAGTTTGTAAGTATGCAAGAGTGTGCGAAGTAGAGCACATAAATGGTTGTGCATTGATTTACATGAGGAAATATTATTTCTCATCAACCGCTGATTTAGCAGACAATAAGCCTGTATCAGAATGTCAACTGCACCTCGTCATCCTCCAAAGGTAACCCCGTGTATCCAAGCAACGATCAGGCTCAACATCGCTTTACTTTAAGTGATCGGATTATAACTGGTGTTTCAAACATGATATTGCCCCTATAATGGGTTCATAGGAATTCAAAATATGGTAGCGGTTGCCAAGGCAACGCTCTGTTAGCCTCGCTATCACCCTGGGAAGATGTCTACCCACATGTGGTAACCTATCCCGGGAGGCAGTAATGGGGAGGTTGGGTGAGGGTGTTGGGGGGGTGGTGGTGGTGTGTGTGAGGAGAGCTGAGGTGTGTTTGCTGCCTGTGTAGGTATCCGGGGTCCCACGTGGAATGAACACAACCTGACCACTCAGTGATAAGAGGGGTGAAGAAGTGATACTGGTAACATGGATACAAAGACCCTATAATTCTAAGACGGCTCACTCCCTATCTCTCCCATGGTAATGTAAATTTCGCAGTGCCACCTTGTGGTGGGTTTGATCAGCCCGGCTGCTGGTTGGTGTTCCACATGTAAACACATACAATACATGAGATAGGTAAGTATGAATACACATCAATGTGAAATTGCTATGAACAAATACACATCATCATCAGAATCATCATCATCATCACCATCATCACACATTTTTCACATTCATATATACATTTATACATATAATATAGCAACTGTTTAACCAAGAGAACAGCCAGCGCACCAAGTGGTGGGTTTGATCATTTTGATTAAACAGTACAGGCTGAGTGAGCCGTCTTAGTATTATAGGGTCTTTGATGGATACTGCCCGAACCGAAATACTCACCACACAGCAAAGCAAGTCTAGACACCCATTCTGCAAATTGCTGTGGGTTTTTGTTTGTTTGTTGTTAATGTTTCTTTTGCTTTTGCTTTGCAGCCTATTTTGTTTGTCATTTACTTCCGTATTTTGGTGAGATTTGTATGTGGAGATTTTGTTGTAGTGTTTTTGTATGTGTGTGTGTGTGGGGGGGGGGTAATTTTGTTTATTTACAGAGATACTTACAATGTTTGGTAATATCATTTCCCTTAAGGTTGGTTGGTTGGTTGTTGGAGTTTTACGTCCTGGCAACATCCGACGTCAGGACGGGTACCGACTTGTGACAGTGTGCACTTTTCTTTTTTTATTAAATGTATTTTATTCAGCGAATAATGTCTTTTGTCAGTGCAAGAGCACTGGTCTTCCGGCCGTTCATTACAATTTGTTGGTACATAAATGACAATATCAGTTGCAATAATAACCACATGAAAAACCTGTTTGATAATAGAAGCATCATATAAATTGACTATTCGTTGTAATAGTAACTGCATACAATTCCAGTTCAACATATGTATTATGCACTTGGTGAGCATGCATCAATATATGTACAGGATGATTCTAGAATTGTCTTTAAACACTTCTTTCTTCCTTTGCTTTCTCTCTTCTTTTTTCAAAAAGATATAACATATCTCCAATACACATATATATATATTGTATTGTAAATATGCAAATCAGTGGATCCAATCAGCAATACCAAATGCGAGAAACCTGCCCATTTTTTAATCCCATCAAAAGTGTTCCGTATTATGTGTCCTAATGATGGGATCGGAAGTCTGAGATTACAGTGGGGACTTACATCAGACAGGTCTTTATATCAATTTAAAGGAAAATGTTAGGTAATAGGTTTTGAAAGAAGGTGTAGTAGGGCTGGGGTAGGGGTGGGAAGGGGATCAGCGTGCAGGGCTGTGTAGTGCATTTGAGAACATTTATATATATATATGTATGTACAAGGGTCAAGGCAAGGATGGCCTTTAGAATACCTATAACTGTGTACGGGTCTGACAGGCCTGTTATATTTTCATTAAGTTTTTAAATTCATGCGCCGTAATCGATTAACACTACCCGGCCGACTCGGGTCACCCAAGTCGTCGACATCTCAAATCGAACACCGCGAGTGGAGTCGAGAAATACAGGTGCCATGTGCAAAACGACCCGACCCCAGTAACCCACCTCTTGGCTGGAGTTTGCTAGGAGCTATGACGTCACATCTCTGCTGGTACCTGTAGGATAACTGCTACCAGTACATCTCCTACATCTTGTTTTAATGCTTTCTTTTAATAACCCAGATTGTCAGCTTCTACAATCATAAAATACTTTAAATCCTATTTTGTTGGACTTATATCGGTTATTGAAAAAATATATAAAGTTTTAGATTGAGCCACCATTTTTTCCACCCCGAGCATATTCGTTTATTCAATCCGCGTCTGTAGGATGTGCGCATCTGCCAAAAAGTGGCTCAGGTTTTCCCGAGTTGATTAATCGATTACACCCATGGTGACTTTATGCCGCACTAAGCAAACCAGTCCTTGCCCTTTCCTATTAATGCCCCTCTGGGAAATCAGGCCGCCAGCACCATGACCTGACATCCCACTGGGTCGCATTATCCTGACACTAAGCTAACCAGTCCTTGCCCTATCCTATTAATGCCAAGTGCCAGGCTAGGAAGCGACAAGTATGAATTTCATAAGTCATTGGGTTTGACTCGACCGGGAAATAAACTCCTGATCTCCCACACGCGAGGCCCGCGCTCTACAGATTCGGTCCCCGCGCCCGGGTGGGTGTGTCAGGGAGAGTGTGGGGCGAAACGGTTCTTCGCACTGCCATTAGAGGACCGGTTGGTGATGTAGAAATCTTCTATTAGACCTTTTCCACAAAATATGTTGCACGGTGAGCTGGTACGCACATGATTAGTTCTTCCCACTGCCATCAGGGTGTGGTTGGTTGTGGAAATCCTCTATTAGACCTTTTCCACGAAGCAGGCATGATGCACATTGACCTCTTGCGGACAAAATTAGTTGTTCCCAGTATTATTACAGGATGGGTTGTTGGCGGAAATCGTCTATAAGACCGTTTTCACAAAGCATGCATGCTGCGCGGTGAACTATATATCCTCTATAAGACCTTTTCCACAGACAATGCTTGCCACACAGTGAACTGTTACAGACTGTATCGGTTCTTGGCACTTGTCGCTGACGATAGCTTGGTGGTGAACATCGTCTATTGCCCCTGGCAGGATTCTGGGTCTGAATTTCACATGACAGTCTTGGGTTTCAAATTGGTGAACCACTCTTGGCTTATATCCGCTCTTGTCATTAAAGTTGCGTAGTCCGATGGTTTTGAATTTCTGCAGTTTTCTGAGATAAATACATTAGATTGATCATTATAATTCATTTGAAAACATTAGCATATAGCTATAGTCAAAACATTAAACTTCTAACAAAACCACAAAGGGCTACTAGAGCAAATAATGCGCCACTACTAAAGCAGACCAGAAGCCAAATAAAAGCTCATGAGAGAAGCACGCTGGAAATGGCTGCCAAGGTGTGGAATGCCCAAACGGTAAAGGAACGACAAATTCCTGACCTAAAAACTTACAAAAAATATCTGTGCAAAATAAGGCTAGGAAACCCGCACTAAGCTGCACTGCAAAGGGGCATGTGATATGTCATGGCCCACCAGCGGGACGCCCAATGGAAGGTAACCATGTCAAAAGTAGCCAGATAACACACCACACAGCTACGTACAAGCCTATGATATGTAAATAGGAGTAGGCTAGTCTAGTAATAAGAGTAGAAAAAATAAATACATATATGCCAAGAAAATCAAAAAAAAACTAACATAGGCTATTAACCATACCAAACAATTATCTATCTGCTACTGAAATGCAGGCAATCAAATACCTTATCAGCAGCCACTGTGTGGTAAGATAACACCAACACTACAACTGGCCAGTATTGAAAACAAGCCTGGGTACCCGGGCTTATATGCTATGGACAGTATAAATACAGCCTCAAAAAAAATTTAAAGAAATTTAAAATCTACTTTGCATTAGGTTGAAAACACTTTTGTTTATATGGCTAACTTTGGAAATGCTTCAAGTGACAATGTGGCAAATAAATTTGTGCAAGCACGCCAAAACTCTCACACCATAGGCTTATGCGATAACAGGTTCTATTAACTTGACCCAGGATACCTTTCTATGATTGTGGCAACAAATGCTTAATCCGTGCATCAGTATCTAAGTGAGATATGTAGAATAAAATCTATGTGAGTCTTTTGGTTTTGGAAATTTGATGCTTCATCGGACTATGCAGCTTTAACTAGTTTTACTTTAACGAGTATTAATTATTATTATTAATATCATCCTCATTGACAGGTGTGTGATCTACAGAAAATGGTGGTATATTCCTGGAATGTCGAAGACATTATCGATAATATATATGATTCATATCGGGACGGGACGGGGCGGGGCGGGGTGGAACGGGGGCGGGGCGGGACGGGACGGCACGGGGCCGGGCGAGAGGGGGCGGGACGGGACGGGGCGAGGTGTACCGGGGTGGTGGGGCGGGGCGGGCGGAGCGGGGGCAGGAAGGCGCGGGGCGGGGGGGCGGGGCGGGTCGGGGGCGGGGGCGGGGCGGGGCGGGGCGGGGGAAGGCGCGGGGTGGGGAGGGGCGGGGCAGGGCGGAGGGCGCGGTGGGGCGGGGCAGGGCGGGGCGGGGCGGGGCGGGGCGGGGCGGTGCGGGGCGGGGCGGGGCATGGTGGAGCGGGGTGGGGGTGGGAAAGGCGGCGGGCGGGGCGGGGAGGGGCTGGGCGCGGCTGGGCGGGGCGGGGCGGGGCGGGGCGCGGGCGGGGTGGGGCGGGGCGCGGCGGGGTGGGGCGGAGGCGGGGTGGGGGTGGGGAAAGGCGGGGCGGAGCGGGGCGGGGCGGGGCGGGGAGGGGCGGGGCGGGGCGGGGCGGGGCGGGCGGGCGGGGGGGCGGGGCGGGGCGGGGCGGGGCGGGGCGGGGCGGGGCGGGGCGGGGCGGGGCGGGGCGGGGCGGGGCGGGGCGGGGCGGGGAGCGGCGAGGTGGATGTGGGGAGTATACATCCTGGTTCATAATTAATCAGGCCTACTTCGTAACTCTGCAGTATTCATCACTGTGTTGGCAGGAATTAAGTCACTCTACGCACCTGCATTAACTCCTGGGCCCTTAATTATGAATGGAAATCAATTATCAGATCAAACTCTAACACGCATTGAGTAGAGTCTACAGACAAGAGGTGGTGATGTGTGTGTGTGGGGGGGGGGAGGGGGTCAGGTACTGCAGTACCCGATGACCTTATCCAAATCCCCAGTCAGCCTTAAAGTTTGTGTAACATGAATGTATAAGGTATTCATGATATGACCCTAAATGTTGCCAGGACATAAAACTCCAACAAACAACCAACCAAGCCTGGCTATTCGATATAATTATTTAAAATAATATATGCCATATAGATCAAACATATAGATCACCACTTAGAATAAGATATTTGAGCTCGAACACAGTGAGTTGGTTGGTTGGTTGGCTGTTTGAATTTTACGTCCTGGAAATATCTAAGGTCATATTAGAATGGCTACTGGCTTGTGCCAGTGCGCAATCACATCGGTATTATACTGCTGCCCCACTGGGAGACCAGGCCACCAGTACCATTAACTGATATTCCACTCAGCCACATTATCCTGACACTGAGCCAACCAGTCCTTGCCTAATATCCTAATAATGCCGACTACCTGGCTAGAAAGTGACAAGTATATCATCGGTTTGATTCGACCATGGTTCAAACCCGTGGGTTCGAACCCCACGAGCTACTAAAACGGGAGACAGACACTCAAACTCATTTGCCATCCTGTCTGGTCTCGACAACAGTAAGTAGCGATGTATCTGTCCAGCGCCATCAAACTCACACTAAGTACTCTGTGGTTATTAGTAATACGTCTGTGACGTCACACAGGGAAGGGAACGAGAATTCGAACTCATGACACAGGAAGCCCTCCAGCGATGTTTCGAATGTAGACTGAAGTAAAATTGTCCTACTTATTTTAAAATATTTCTATATCAGATAAAAATCCCACTTTATGGACATGTGTTCACCACCACCTCCACCCGCCTTCCGGCACAGCATAAAAGCTGAAACTGTGACCCGGCGTGACAAATTCACAGCTTCAGTCCTTCCCGAAGGACCAGCGGAACTGCAAAAAAAAACCAGTTTGCACTAGACTGAGGAAATATCGCGAAATACCCGGCGCTTCTGCCGCCGATAATAACTGGTTCTCGGGAGGTGTCTAGCCGGCAGAAGCGCATGCGCAGGTACCAGTCTAGGCATGCCTATTGTACTGTACCAGCAGGCGCACCGGTGTTGCGGTTTCCCAGGGACACCAGTTTGCCAGGGACACATTGCTTCTGCGCATGCATCAAAATCGAACAGCATCGTCACTAACCTTATACATTTAATATAAAGTTTTTGGTAAAGATGTTTTCTATAGGTGTACCAAACGATTTGTTTCTAGGTGGTGTGGTTTTAGAGATATTTAACTTTTCCTGTATTTTCTGTATGAAGATTGCTCACAGCCATTGACAATGCCTTGAGTTGGACGGTACGTGCAGCGAAAAACATTAGTTTTATTCAAAATTAATAGAAATCAAGAACACTAACCGTATCAATTTAATATAATCTTAATGGTAAAGATGTGTTCTATATGTGTACGAAGCGATTTGTTTCGAGGTGGTATAATTTGAGAGATATTTGATTTTTTCTGATGAAGATTTGCTCACGGCTGTTGACAATGCATTTGAATGGAAGTGTCCCTGGCAAACTGGTCCCTCGGAATCCGCAACACCGGCATGGCAACCCGGTGCATTCAATTTGTTTGATAACAGGTGCACAGAGAGAGGTCTCACTGAATATACACAGCACCCGCAGCGTTATGGCTAGCTGCCTGGAGAGCTCCTAAAAGTAAACACGAATCCGCGTGCTGGCGCTGTTACACCCGCTGTAACCCGTTACAACGCTGTTTTTCGTCCGTTTCAACGCTATAACTCAGCCGGTGTTGCAGACGGATATCGTCTGCTTTATGACTGACCCGCTTTAATGTTATATCCGATTTCATTGTGTTTATATATATGATGTAGATATAAATAATGTAGTGGTCTGCACTGACCTCTCAGGCAAGGAGCCGCATAGACAGGTAGGCGTGGGTAGTGTGTGGATATCAGGGAGCCTAGGTGGTGTAATGGTTAGCACACTGGCCCAGAATGCAATGAGATGTGGGTTTGAGTCCCACTCTAGGCACAATATTTCCCATTTTCATCAGCTATGCGCTGTATGATTGTTGAACCTACTCTGTGTATGTATATGTAAGTGCATTGCCTGTATGTATGTAATTGTAAGCATTAAATGACAATTTAAAAGACTTACAATTCCAGGGGGACGAGTGTAGTAGTCGGCACTGACCTCTCAGGCAAGTAACCACATAGACAGGTAGGCACGGGTAGTGTGTTGATATCAGGGAGCCGAGGTGGTGTAATGGTTAGCACACTGGCCCAGAATGCAAAGAGATGTGGGTTCGAGTCCCACTCTAGGCACAATATTTCCCATTTTCATCACCCCCATGACACTGGTTGCCGTGACCATGATCCTGTACAAGCTATATGCTGTATGGTTGTTGAACCTACCCTGTGTATGTAAGTGCATTGCATTGCCTGTATGTATGTAATTGTAAGCATTAAAAGACTTACAATTTCAGGGGGACGAGTGTAGTGGTCTGCACTGACCTCTCAGGCAAGGAGCCGCATAGACAGGTAGGCGTGGGTAGTGTGTTGATATCAGGGAGCCTAGGTGGTGTAATGGTTAGCACACTTGCCCAGAATGCAAAGAGATGTGGGTTCGAGTCCCGCTCTAGGCGCAATATTTTCATCACCCCCATGACAATAATATACATAGATATATATTATATATATATATATGCATGTATATATATATTCAAAAATATACATATATACACTGACCAGACAGAATGGCCGAGTGAGTTGAGTGTCCATCTCCCGTGTTGGTAGATCGTGGGATTCGAACCCCAGGGTTCGAACCCTGGTCGAGTCAAACCAATGACATACACATGTATATGTGTCACTTCCTTGCCAGACTCACGGCATTATTAGGATAGGGCAAGGACTGGTTGCCTCAGTATCAGGATAATGTGACTGGGTGGGATATCAGGTCATGGTGATGGCGACCTTGTCTCACAGCAGGGCAGCACTATAAACTCGCCATAAGCGCACACTGCCACAGGTTGGCATCCGTCCTGATATGACCTTAGATGTTAGTTTTACATCCTGGCAACATCTAAATCCCACGATCTACCAAAACGGGAGACGAACGCTTCACTGGTCACAGATGGTCCAGTGTATTATTAACAACCCCACCCCAAAAACAGAATTCATAAACTCACATAACTAGCTACATTAGAGTTACACTAGAATTTTCCTAACAAACCAACATTTATATACCGCTTGCCTAACTGCAACTGAACATTAAAACTTACTACAAGTTTACCAACTGAATACAGAAGATAACTTCTGCTTACATTCTAAATACTATGTAAATACTCACATTGATCTGACTAATATTGATCTGGTTATATGACACTACTGTACCATATTGTTATGGAACTTTTGGGTTTCAGAATTTCATTGTGTTACATGGTTCAAATTGTCTATTCAACAGGTATTGTACACCTTATTCTATATACCTTTTGTGTAAATAACCCTGAATTGAAAAATGGCTGGAAGACCAGTGCTTCGGCACTGACAAAAGAATTATTCAGCAGAATAAACATATTAAAAAAACACTTTAAAAAACGCTCAACTCATTCGTCCATCCCGTCTGGAACTATGGAATGCTAAAGAGATATACGTAGGGGCCGTTCAGATATTACGTAACTCCCAGAGGGGTCGAGTGTGCAGATCCAAGTGTGATGTGGTGTGTATGGTCTCCCGTTACCGAGCCTTGCAAAGGGGGGGGGGGGGGTGTCTAATGTTGACGAAAATATAGTTACCTAATATTTTAGTTGTTATGTTCGTGTATGTATTCATTGATTTAAGTTGCATAGTCTGATATTTATGAGTTTCTATCATTTTTTTAAAATGAATATATTAGATTGATCATTAAAATCTACCTTAGTTTAGTCTGAAGTAACTTTTACGCTAAATGGCCAAATTTGAATATATTTTACGTGCAAACATGTCAAATTAGTTTTGTCAAGCATGCCAAAAGTCTGACACGATGAATAGATTTCCGCAGTAACAGCTTCTATTAAATGGACTCAGCATTCTCTTCTATGCAGAAACAAATGTTTGAAAACTGTACCATTATCTAAGTTACATATGTAAAGTCAAATCTAGATAATTGTTTTGGTTAAAAAAAAATTTATTCTTCAATGGACTATGCAGATTTAAGCAAGGACCATTTAAATCACAGACAATTGATCTTCCTCATGCCATTGGTCCTTTCCCTATCCTAGTACTGCCGAGCGCCAGCCTAAGCAAAGTGGCAACCAAGCATTTTTTTAATTTTTTTTGTTTGTTATTGAGGCTGTATTTATACTGTCCATAGCATATAAGCCTGGGTACCCAGGCTTGTTTTCAATGCTGGCCAGTTGTAGTGTTGGTGTTATCTTACCACACAGTGGCTGCTGATAAGGTATTTGATTGCCTGCATTTCAGTAGCAGATAGATAATTGGTTGGTATGGTTAATAGCCTATGTTAGTTTTCTTTTATTTTCTTGGTATATATGTATTTATTTTTTCTACTCCTATTACTAGACTAGCCTACTCCTATTTACATATCATAGGCTTGTACGTAGCTGTGTGGTGTGTTCTATGGCTACTTTTGGCATGGTTACCTTCCATTGGGCGTCCCGCTGGTGGGCCATACATTTTTAATTCATTTTATTGTACGCAGATGCCTGGCAAGTCTCCTAAATTGCTAATAAGGTCATAGTTCACTGATTCCACGTCATCAACGTCCATACATACATACATACATACATACATACATACATACATACATGACGCCAGGTCTACATCAGGGCACCACGTGACCTGCCTTCATTGTTTGTTGTTGGAGTTTTACATCCTGGCAACATCCAATGTCATATCAGAACGGGTAAAGACAAGTGACAGTGTGCACTCATGGAGAGTTTATAGTGCTGCCCCACTGGGAAATCAGGCTACCGGTATCCTGATCCAATATCCCACTCAGTCACATTATGCTGACACTGGGGTAATCAGTCCTTGCGTTATCCTATTAATGCCGACCGCCAGACTAGGTAGCGACAAGTATCACTTTTTATATGTCATTGGTTTGACTCGACCTGGAACCAAACTCCCGAACTCTCGATCTCCCGCACGCGAAGCCCGCGCTCTACCGATTCGGCCACCACGCCCGGTCACCTGCCTACATACAATAATAATATACTAACCACGCCCTAATCTCCATATCTGCTCTTTTTGCTACAGGACTCGCCGTCGCCGAAAGTGCCCGCGAGTTGCTCAGTCCTCCGCTACCCGGGACTTTGGGTGGCCTTGCCTTTGACCCTGGACTTGTGGGTGCAGGAACGCCCTGGAGGAATTACAAGTACCACCACCACCACCGCCACCACCACGCCGCCACCGCCGCCTCCTCCTACCAGCGCGCAGCCTTCACGTGGAGTAGCAACAGCGGCAGCAGGAGGAGCAGGAGGAGGAAGAGGAGGAAGAGGAGGAAGAGGAGGAGGAGGAGGGGGCATGGGATGGTGACGGGCCCCGGCCCTGCCATCCCCGGGCCCCGACGAGGTTCCTCCCGCGCAGCACCCCCGCCGCCGCACCCGCCGCACCCGCCGCTCACCTGGGCCGGTCTGTGCCGACAAAAAGTCACTTGGCTGCCGGCCGCCAGGGGCGCTGGATACCACCACCAGGAGGCCTGCCGCCTCCAGCAGGCCGCCGCCGCAGCCGCCACAACTGCTTCCCAGATGGGCCCCCGACACACGTCACGGAGAAACGCGGTGAGTAGGCGGTTGTGGGAAGAGGGGGCGGGGGTAGGTGGGGGGATGGGATAGGCCAGTCAGGGATTTTGTAGGTTTAACATTGGTCAATATATTATTTTATACAATGAATAGATACATCCTTTCCGGGTTTTTCAGCGGGTTTTTTTTCGAAGCATTGTTTTTCTGTCATCGTCTTTTGATCTTTTTTTTATTGAAGTACTGTTGTCAGGTAAGCATTATTATATTATGCCTGGCAGACAACTTTCACTGGATTGCTTATTGAGAATGAGAGTTGGGTGAATAAATGACTGTACAATTGTGGGGCATTATTCAGATCATGAGTATTTGCACCAAAATCGGATTTCTATTAGGACATGTTAACATTGACACAACTTGCAGCATATGGCAAAATGGATTAATCATAGATGATTGCCACCCATGGCATAGAGAATGAGGAAACAGAAGTGGGAAGAACATAACTTTATTCCCATGACAGGCAGGATCGTCGGCTTTCAGTTTCAGGCCATGCCCTAATCTATGCAAATATCTGTAACCGAAAACGAGGTTCTACACGAACCGGAAGTTATGTAGTGGATAAATGCAGTGCATAATTAACAAGGTAAAGAAAGTACATGACATGAGAATACAGTTCAACAATGCAAGTACAGGTTATATCAAAATATGAAATGGTATTAGTAATAAGAGTGACCCCCCCAAAACAATGCCACGCTCAAATGTTTCAATGGAATGTTGCTAAATGAGGTCATCACCTTTATTTTTGTCAGGGTTTCCAAAATTTAATGGATTGAGGCTCACATTAGTGTTCTTTAAAAGGAGCCCTGGACATTTCGAAAACAAATGTTTTCCACAGAGACTTACTTTAAGACCAAATCTTTCAAACCAATATAAGCTCGCTTTTAAAGAGAGTTTCTCTGTCGTCGTCTTAGTTGGTTTGTTGTTGTGTATTTTGTAAATGAGATAGTAGTCTGGCAGGCTTGCTAGACAACTTCCATTACCGAAATGAGAGTTGGGTGACTGACTTTATAATTGCGGAATTGGAAAAACAAGCAAAACATTGTGAAACATTGTGGGTTTGTTTAATAAATCGGCACAGCACTACCGATTTCTGGTTTACATGGCCAAGAGCAGGAGTTGGCGACGGTATTAGGATTGAAGTCCTCTGGGTGGTGGCGCATAACAATAACACCAGCTGGTGTGCAAAGCATCTCTAGCTCAAGTTGGCTTCAGAACTTGGAACCTGATTCCCATCTTGGCTAAGCTGAAGGGTACCGGGCGTGATGGCCGAATCGGTAGAGCACAAGGCTTCCGTGCGGCAGATTGAGAGTTCAATTCCCGGTCTAGTCAAGCCAGTGACTTTCTAAATTAATTCTCATCGATTCCTAGCCTGGTGCTGTGGCATTAATAGGATAAGACAAGGACTGGTTAGCTCAGTGTCAGGATAATGTGACTGAGTGGGGTATGTGGGTGGGTGTGGGTGTGTGGGTGTGTGGGTGTGTAGGTGTGTGTGTGGGTGGGTGGGTGGGTATGTGGGTGTGTGGGTATGTGGGGATGTGGGGATGTGTGTGGGTATGTGGGTATGTGGGTGTGTGGGTGTGTGGGTATGTGGGTGGGTGGGTCTGTGGGTATGTGTGGGTGCATGCCAGGGGTGCGTGGCTGTAGTTTCCGGATAGTGAATGAACGAATAAATGAAAGAATGAATGAAGGGCGTTTTGGGGTGGAGAGTATCTGTTTTACACGGTTAGTTTCCGAGGCTATTTTTGGCATTTCCGGGAAGCGGAATACTTGCTAGTCGGTGAGGAGCCAAGTAGGTGAGTGTGTGTGTGGGGGGGTATGTGTGTAGGTATGTGTGTAAGTGTATGGGTATGTGCGTATGGAGGAGGAGGATGAGAGGAGATCCGGGTATGTGTGGGTGTGTGGGGAGAGGGGGGCCATGAATAGGGCGAGTGGGACGAGGTTACAGGCCCGGTATTGTCAGTGGCCCAGAGGCCGACGGTGTGAGGAGTGGAGGGAGCGATGGGGGAGGGAGGGGGAGGGGAGAGGGAAGGGAGGGGGGAGGGGGAGAGGGAGGGGAGGAGGGGGTGGAGGGGGGAGGGAGGGAGGGGGGAGGGAAGGGGTAGGGAGGGGGGAATGAAGGGGGAGGGAGGGGGGAGGGAAGGGGAAGGGAGGGGGGAGGGGAGCGGGAAGGGAGGGGGGAGGGGGGAGGGAAGGGGTAGCGAGGGGGGAATGAAGGGGGAGGGAGGGGGGAGGGAAGGGAAGGGAGGGGGGAGGGGGGATATGGGGCAAATCCACCTGCCCTCCTCACACCCAGTGACGCTTTGATCGGAGCCCTTTGCCCTCTATACACCACCCCTCGACAAAGCAAGGCGCCGATCAGTCGAAGATGTCCTTAGCTCCCACCCTCCACCAACCCCCAACCCCCACCAACCTCCAAGATGCTCCCAGGGGGCCTTGCCCTCAGCCCACTTCCGGTTCACCCAACACCCGGTAGGCGGCGAGCGGAAACTCCATCTGGCGGCCTTTCATTTATCTCATTCCTCATTCCCCTTTTACCCCTTATTCTACACCCCCCCGTCCACCCACACCCACACGCGTGCACACACACATGTCCCACCCTCAACAGGCCTAACCTGATAAATAAGAAAATGTGGGGGGTTGCGGTTTGATTCCAAAGCCGGGGAGCCCCTGCCCGTGGTCCCGGAAGCCCCGTGACCAAATTTCCGATCAATAGATTAATACTGCGCAGTACAAAGAGGGAGGGGTGGGGGGGGGGGTTCTTCAGCCGGGTCAGCCATTAGTCGATATGTTATTCTTGTACACATAGGTGTGAGGACACACACTTCTGTGAGTATGGGTGTGTGTATTTGAGACAGCTTGTTAAAGCTGCATAGTCCGATGAAAACATCAAATTTTCAAAACTAAAAAGATTATCAAGGTTCGATTCTACATATCTAGCTTAGATACTGGTACACTTAGTAAACATTTGTCGCCACATAGAAGGGAATACTGAGGCAATTTAATAGAATATGTTACTGCAGAAGCCTATGGTGATAGGGTTTTGGCAAGCTTGCCAAAATTAATTTAGCATGTCTGCACTTCAAATTCAAATATCTCAAAAGTGAGCCATTTAAAATAAAAGTTACTTCAAACTACAGTAATGTAGATTATGGACTCCCAACCTAATATATTTATCTCAGAAAATGTCAGCAACTCAAAATGACTGGACCATGCAACTTTAAACTTCAAAGTTGTATAGTGCAAAGAGATGTTACAATGCTAAAATATTGTTGATGCAAGGCCATGAAAGTTACACATTCAAGTGTCAGTCCACGTTGACAATTGTTTTTGAGTTTCTGTCATTTTCTGGCCCGGCAAAATACTACCATTTATCATATAAAAAAGTTGGTTAAACCAAAGTCGGTTAAACCAAAGTACCGGTTAATCCAAACAAAATTGTCGGCCCCAGGCCACTTCCGGTACAGTTAAACCAAACTTTCATGTGGTTTTAAGGTCATCGTTTTTATATGATAAATGGTAGTATTTTGACGGGTAGCCGAAAAAAAGTTTGGATTAACCGATCGTTTGCTTTAACCGAGCTTGGTTTAATGGGGTTAAACTGTACATGCATACAAATCAATAATCATACGGTCCACCCACATTGTATATTACATTCATAATGCACCAAAGTTGTTGCCAAAGCCAAGTCAAAGTCAAAGTCAAAGCTCGGTTAAACCAATGATCGGTTAATCCAACCAAATTTCTAGGGTCCCTTCAAGTTTGGTTTATCGGGGTTATACTGTATTAGCTTAATGGTTATTATTGTGGTGTTCTCTGTGGTGCAGTGGTCACAGTGTCTGATTTTTTTCTAGGTCGGAATCCTAATCTGGAGGTTGGTTGTTCGATTCCCCGTGCCCCCACCTCTGCCAATTTGAATTTCCACCGCTGTGTATAACTCACAGCATCATCAAAGGCCAGTTGCTCTCATACCATGTCTATGAGGTGTGGGAGGTTAAAAATCTCTTGGGTCAGTAAAAGTGTAGGCTTGTGCTTTCTATCGACAAACTGTCTGATTGTGAAAACAAGTCTATTCAGACTTATCCATGATAGGCAGTATACATCTTCAAGAAAAGAAATCTACCTTTCGTTAGTTTGAAGCAACTTTTGTCTTAAATGGCTACTTTTGGAGATATTTGAGGCGGAAACATGCAAAGTTACTTCTGACAAGCATGCCAAAATTCTGATATCATAGGCTTCAGCAGTAACAGATTTAATTACATTGACTCAGTATGATTTGGGTGCTCAAGCAGTCATGGGCATGCGAACCTAAAGGTAAACTAAAATTGGGTATGATTTTGGTGTAAAATGACACAATATTTCTGGTAAGTTGTGTATGATTTGGGTGCACAATCTGTCATTGACATGTCAAGCTAAAGCTAAGCTAAAATTGGGCATGATTTGGGTGTAAAAATGAGAGAATCTATTATGGACATGTTAAGCTAAAAGCTAACCTAAAATTGGGAATGATTTGGGTGTAGAAATTACAGAATCTGTCATGGACATGTTAAGCTAAAAGCTAACCTAAAATTGGGAATGATTTGGGTGTAGAAATTACAGAATCTGTCATGGACATGTTAAGCTAAAAGATAAGCTAAAATTGGGTATGATTTGGGTGTAGAAATTACAGAATCTGTCATGGACATGTTAAGCTAAAAGCTAACCTAAAATTGGGAATGATTTGGGTGTAGAAATTACAGAATCTGTCATGGACATGTTAAGCTAAAAGATAAGCTAAAATTGGGTATGATTTGGGTGTAGAAATTACAGAATCTGTCATGGACATGTTAAGCTAAAAGATAAGCTAAAATTGGGTATGATTTGGGTGTAGAAATTACAGAATCTGTCATGGACATGTTAAGCTAAAAGATAAGCTAAAATTGGGTATGATTTGGGTGTAGAAATTACAGAATCTGTCATGGACATGTTAAGCTAAAAGATAAGCTAAAATTGGGTATGATTTGGGTGTAGAAATTACAGAATCTGTCATGGACATGTTAAGCTAAAAGATAAGCTAAAATTGGGTATGATTTGGGTGTAGAAATTACAGAATCTGTCATGGACATGTTAAGCTAAAAGATAAGCTAAAATTGGGTATGATTTGGGTGTACAAATGACAGAATCCATCATGGACATGTTAAGCTAAAAGCTAACCTAAAATTGGGAATGATTTGGGTGTAGAAATTACAGAATCTGTCATGGACATGTTAAGCTAAAAGCTAACCTAAAATTGGGAATGATTTGGGTGTAGAAATTACAGAATCTGTCATGGACATGTTAAGGCTAAAAGCTAACCTAAAATATGGGAATGATTTGGGTGTAGAAATTACAGAATCTGTCATGGACATGTTAAGCTAAAAGCTAACCTAAAATTGGGAATGATTTGGGTGTAGAAATTACAGAATCTGTCATGGACATGTTAAGCTAAAAGCTAACCTAAAATTGGGAATGATTTGGGTGTAGAAATTACAGAATCTGTCATGGACATGTTAAGCTAAAAGCTAACCTAAAATTGGGAATGATTTTGATGTAGAAATTACAGAACCAGGCATGTGCATGTATGCAAGTCTAGTGTAAGGTTAAACGTGTCGATGTGGGTTGTGTTAGGCAAACTTCCAATTTTGTTTCTTTTTTTTAGTGGTAAACCCCACTGGTTCAAAATGATCAGTCCGCTCCGGAAGTTGTCACTGTGTTCTGCGCACCCTTTGATTTCCATCCATCAGCCTTACATTAGGTGAATCAGCAAACTGGCAGCTGGCCAGCAGCTAGGGCCTGGCCTCGATTTGGAATAATCTCTTATAGGCGTCAACACAAAGCCATCGTTTGTGGGCTCTGACTGCCAACTCCCCCCCCCCTAGCCCCTCACCCCCCTACCCCTCCCACCCACCCAAAGAAATCTTGTCGAGCATTTCCTCCAAAATATCCATCTTTACTTCTCAGCCTAATTAAAGTCAAACATACATCTCGTGTGGTTTGCGACTGTCAGGTACAATGGTTGTACAGCAAAGACTCGTTGGTTATTGGAGTTTTGCATCCTGGCAACATCTATGGTCATATCAGGACGGTTATGGACTTGTGACAGTGTGCACTCAAGGTGACTTTATAGTGCTGCCCCACTGGGAAATCAGGCCACTGGCACTATGACCCAATATATCACTCAGTCACATTATCCTGACACCGAGCTAACCAGTCCTTGCTCGATGTTATTAATGCCAAGCGCCAGGCTAGGAAGCGACAAGTATAAATTTGATAAGTCATTGGTTTGACTCGACGCGGAACCAAACTCCTGATCTCCCACACGCGAGGCCTGTGCTCTCCCGATTCGGCCACCATGCCCGGTAGTACAGCTAAGATCATGAAGGAATGACCAAATGGGTAAGGCCTCCTACATGCGAGGTATTGAGATCGATCCCTAGCCGAGTCAAGCCAAAGAGTTACTGAACTATTATATATATGTCAGCCTCTCGGCATTGCTAGGATAGGAACAAGAGGGTTTTGTTTAATAACAGAATAACCTAACTGAGTCGGATATCGTAGAATAGTGCATCTTCATGTATACAGAATTATGTATATACAAAAGGTGGATGATGGGGAGAAAAAAAGAAAAAGAAAAAAGAAAGAAAAAAACCCACAAGCCACCAGAGGGGAATTGAAATGTCACAATGTCGTTCCCGTTTCTGACATCTTTTGCATATTAATATTATTAGTTGATTAACATGGGAATTTTCAAATCGCAAACAATTGATCTTCCTCATTCCACTGCTCCTTTCCCTATCCTAGTAATGCCAAATGCCAGGCAAGGTAGCGACAAGCATGACTTTTAAAGTCATTGGTTTGATTCGGCCAGGGTTTGAACCCGGAGATTCCAATCCCATCATATAGCGAAACGGGAGACGTGCGCTCAACTCATTTATCAACCCTGTCTGGTAAGACATAACCTCTGAAGACAAACCTCATACCCACCTCACCCACCTCCCTTGCCCATCCATCCCCAAATGGTCGGACCAGGGGGCTCGAGTGGTAAAACATTCTCATGTGGCTTCTGTACGCATCTGTTTCAATATGTTGCCAAGTATTTGAGACGTCGCTGGGGTGTGTTGCGGGAGGATGGCGAGGGAGGGGTGGAGTAGGGAAGGAGGGAGAGAGGGAAGGAGGGAGAGAGGGAAGGAAGGAAGGAAGGAGGGGGAGAAGGGGGAGGGGAGGAGGGAAGGAGAGAGAGAAGGAGGGAGAGGAGGAGGGAGAGAGGGAAGGAGGGAGAGAGGGAAGGAGGGAGGGAATGAGGGGAGGAGTGAGGGGAGGAGGGGAGGAGAGAGAGAAGGAGGGGGAAAGAAGGAGGGAAGGAGGGAGAGAAGTAGGGAAGGATGGAAGGAGGGATAGAAGGAGGGAGGGGAGGAAGGAGGGATGGTAGGAGAGTTAGTTGTTGGAGATTTACATCCTAGCAACATCTAAGGTCATATCAGGATGCACATCAACTTGTGACAGCGCACACTCATGGCGTGTTTATAGTGCTGCCCCACTGGGAAATCAGGCTGCCGACACCACCACCATGACCCTATATCGTACTCAGTCACATTATCCTGATACTGAGCTAACCAGTCCTTGCCCTATCCTATTAATACCAGGTGCCAAGTGACAAGTATCAACTCCCGATCTCCCGCACGGGAGGTGTGTGCTCTACTGATTCAGGCACAGGGGCCTGGTGGGGTGGAGTACGGAAGCAAGGAGGGGGGGAGGGAGGGAGGGGGGGGGAAATTATGGACGGAGGGAGGGAAGGAGGGAGGGAGGAAAGAGGGAGAGAAGAGGGAAGGAGGGAGGAGGGGGAGGGAGAGAGGGATGGAGGGAAAGGAGGGGGAGGGGGTTAGGGAAGGAGGGATGTGAGGGGGAGGGAGGGTATGGAAGAGGGATGTGAGGGAGGGAGGGATGTGGGGGAGGAGGGGTAGGGAAGGAGGGATGTGAGGGGAGGAGGGAGGGATGTGAGGGGGAGGGAGGAGGGATGTGAGGGGAAGGGAGGGGGGGAGGGGGAGGGAGGGATGTGAGGGGGGAGGGAGGGGTATGGAATGAGGGATGTGAGGGGGAGGGAGGGATGTGAGGGGGTAGCGAGGGGTAGGGAAGGAGGGATGTGATGGGGAGGGAAGGAGGGATGTGAGGGGGAGGGAGGGAGGGATGTGAGGGGAAAGGGAGGGGGGGAGGGGGAGGGAAGGAGGGATGTGAGGAGAAGGGCGGCAATTACAACGCTCTCCGGTGAGGCGGCGTTGCGTTGCGGTCGGCCCAGATCAGAACCAGCTGACCTCACGGGGTGCGCGCGCATGTTCACAAGATGGCGTCGTGCTGCGCGCGCCGCCCGCCGCGCAATGTCCGCCGGGAGGTTGCGCAGCTTCATCATTACGTCGTGGACTGAGCGCCCTGCCGGCCCGTTCCGACAGCACCCAGCACGCCGGAACCAAGGTGACTCCCGCCGACCGAGGTGCAGTCTGGGATCTGGGATCGGCGGCAGGAATCGCAGCAGTTTGCTTCAATGACTGGCCGAGATCATTGTTGTCTTTGGTGTGTGTGTAGTTTATCGGGGAACTAATTATGTTATATATATATATATATATATATATACATACAGTAAAACCTCTGTAACCAACCGACCACCTCCATAGATCAACTGCTATTGATCACCTTTTTGGGGTCCCAAACGATCGCCCAGATAATACCATTGTAACAATAAACAAAAAAACAACGTAAAACGACCACCTCCCTAAATGGACCATTTAAAGTCGGTCCCATGGTCGGTCGATTTAGAGAGGTTTTACTGTATACTGAATACAATATAGGGGAGCGGTCGATCTGTGGAGGTGATTGGTTTTAGAGATCTTACTGTATATATTTACAGCGAAACCCCATTTTAATGCACCACGATTTAACACGACATGCTGATATAACGAGGCGATTAATTGGACCCAGAATTCTGTAATTTAAAGGTAATTCAATCAAACTGTACCCCGAATTAGCGCGACCCGACTGTTTTCGCGATAATATTTCTATTACCCCCAACGATCGCCTTATAACAGGGTTTCACTGTATGTATGCATATATATATATATATATATACATGTGTATATGCATTGGGGTAATAGAAATATTATCACGAAAACAGTGGGGTCACGCTAAATCGGGGTACAGTTTGATTGAATTACCTTTAAATTAAAGAATTCTGGGTCCAATTAATCACCTCGTTATATCAGCATGTCGCGTTAAATCGGGGTCCATTGAAATGGGGGTTCACTGTAAATATATATGCATATATCGATATACACATTGCTGTTTTTGTTGTGTGTGTGTTGCTTTCTTTTTAATGGCATAGTGATGAGTAGAATGCTTCTAATTATTATATGCGTCAGAACAAGAATCGCACATACAGTAGGACCTTTCTTCAAGCTAACACTCCCATGGGCGAACCCCTGCGATGTGGGGACACTTTTTCAATCTACAAACTAGTATGGTACTAGTAGTCTGCACTGACCTCTCTGCTCCCGTCACGAGCGTCATGAGGGTGATGAAGATGGGAGATATTGTGCCTAGAGCAGGATTCGAGCCCACATTTCATGCCATTCCGAGGTTAGCGTAATATCCATTACACCACCTTGGTTCCCTGATGCAATCACCCTATTCAATCCTCTACTGTGTATGTGGCTCCTTGCACTGAGAGGTGTTAATGCATTTAAGACATTTTTTATTCACAATTTCTATACATTATTACCCTAACATCTACTATTCTTTTAACAATAGAAATTGCAGGAACAGTGTAACCATTAATGGTTGTCTTCCGACCACCCCTTATAAACAAAGTAATCCATAAAACAAAATCATGAGCCCTGGAACTAATACTAAATTAACCTACATACTACATACTACTACTACACTACCTTTATTTCAGTTTAATGACCATAGATGTTACAAGGACGTAAAACTCCAACAACCAACCATCTTGTTTCATTTTGATGACAGAACACCTGCTATGACAGGAAAACATTGGCCTGAATGGAGAATTAGTTGTCCATTGAAAAGCGGTAGTACTGCAGGCTCTGTGATATCACCATGTTGGTCTGAGTATTGGATTGTTGAGATGGGGAGTTGGGAGCATGTGCTACCTGAAAGACATCTCATCAACTCAACTATCCATTATCTGTTAATGCACCCTTCCCATCCTGTACCTTTCGTTTTGGTAGATCGTGGAATTGGAACCTTTGCGTTCGAACCCTGGTCGAGTCAAACCAATGACTTAAAGATTGATACTTGTCGCTTCCCAGCTTGGCGCTCGGCATTATTAATATGCTAGGGCAAGGGACTGGTTAGCTCAGTGTCAGGATAATGTGACTGAGTGGGATATCGGGTCATGGTGCTGGCGGCCTGGTTTCCCAGTGGGGTAGCACTATAAAGTCGCCATGCGTGTGCACTGTCATAAGTCGGTACCCGTCCTGATGTGACCTTAGATGTTGCCAGGACGTAAAGCTCCAACAGAAAACCAACCCTGTACCTTTCTGGATAATCTTGTTCATAAATATAGTCTTTATGTCTTACAACAACTACATAAATCTACTTGTTTATTATTTCTAATTCTTAAGCCCTATTGCTAATCCAGACCCAACCACCACCCCTGCCGCAATCTTTTGGTTTTTTAAGCTGCATAGTCCGATAAAAGCAAACAATTTTCAAAACCAAAACAACTATCTACATTTGATCATTCATATCTACCTTAGGTGCCTGTCACACTATGGCGGATTAATTGAGAAACGGACAGAACCGGACAAAGAATATTCTAGTCCGGTATTATTCAAGGCCCAGTCAGACCTTACCGGACTGAGGACCGGACACCACCAGACAAAGAATTGTCTAGTCCATTGGTGTCCGGTTTCAAAATGTACCGAAATGTACCGAAATGTACCGGATGAAACGGACGCTAAACAGGCAAGGAACGTACATTAACGAATATCCACCGGACGCTAACCGGACGAAAACCGAATGCCAAGCGGACGTAACGGATTGTTCACGGACGCACTGAAAACATATACTGACCGAATTCCTGCAATAAAAGAATAAAATAAATGTGTTTAAATTAAAATACTGTCAACGTACTTGGCAGGAAGCAAACCGGAGACGTACCGGATGGGTAACGGACATGAACCGGGCAAAACGGACTAAACAGACTTCAAATGGACACCAACCATACACTTCAGTCCGGTGGTGTCCGGTACAAGTTTTGTGCATGTTCAAAACTAGTAACAGACACCGCCGGACACCACTGGAGATAGAACGGACACGCTGGATGGGTACCGTATATAAACCGAACAGTGCCGTATTTCACCGAACAGTGTCCGGTTTCTGTCCGTTTCCTCAGTCCGGTGAGGTCTGACTGGGGCTTAAGACTTGAAATGTATCGATTATGTAACGGACGGGTAACGGCCGGGTAACGGCCGGGTAACGGACGGGTAACGGACGGGTAATGGATATGCAACAGACAGGAATGGACAGGAACGGACGGGAACGGACGGGAACGGACGGGAACGGACGGGAACGGACGGGGAACAGACGGGGAACGGACGGTAACGGATAGTTTCCCCAATCCGGTGATGTGTGACAGAGCCTTTAGATATTGATGCACTTATTCAGGTTTTGTTGCCACACAGAAGGGAATACTGAGCCAATTTAACATACCCTGTTACTGCAGAAGTCTATGGTGTCAGAGCTTTGGTATGCTTTCTAAATTTAAATTTGCATGTTTCTACTTCAAATATCTCCAAAGTTAGCCGTTTATGATGAAGTTGCTGCAAGCTAAAGTCAGGTAGATTATAACAATCAATTTACTATATTTATTTATATCTCTGAAAATGGCAGAAACTCAAAACCACCAGACTATGCAACTTTAAGTACTTTGTCCGCGTTCCTTTTCAAGCAATAAGTGACTGACTATCCTGCTTGTGGAAGTCATGTACACGATTCACAAGAGATGGTGGATGAATGGAGACGCAGTGAGATGCATGGTGACGGAGGAGGGGAGGGAGGGAGGTGGGTGTGGTGTGAGGGCACATATTGCATCTTGGTTGGTGGCACAATGAAGCCTCAAATACGGCATGGCCGAATGAGTTGAGCGTCCGTCTCCCTCTTTGGTAGGTCGTGGTATTTGAATCCACGGATTCGAAGCCTGGTCAAGTCAAACCAATGACTTATCAAAATTTATTCTTGTCGCTTCCTAGCCAGGTACTCGGCATTAATAGGATAGGTCAAGGATCGGTTGGCCCAGTGTCAGGATAATGTGAATGAGTGGGATATCAGGTCATGGTGCTGGCAATCTAGTCTCCCAATGGGCCAGCATTATGAAGTCGCCATGAGTGCGCGCTGTCACAAGTCAGTACCCGTCCTGATATGACCTTAGATGTTCCCAGGACGTAAAACTCCAACAACCAACCACAAACTATAAAGCCTCGATGAAGCAACACCTAAATAACTTCGCCTCTCCACCGTCAGATGGCGGGTCGGTAGTGCAAAGGCTTGTCTTGTCATGTTGAGTAATCCCGCTGTATGCGGATCGATGTGTGTGTGAGGGTGTGTGGGTTGGGTAAAGGTGTGGGTGGGTTGGGGGAGCGGTGGTCGGTGGTGAACAGTGGGTTGAAAAGATGAGGGGGGTGTTCAGGTTGTGTTGTGGGTTGAGGCGGAGGGGAGGGGCTGTTCAGGTTGTGTTGTGAGTTGAGGAGGAGGGAATGTTCAGGTTGTGTTTTGAGTTGAGAGTTGAGAGGGATGGGAGGGTGTGTGTATGTTGTGTTGTGAGTTGAGAGTTGAGGGGGAGGGTAGGGTGTGTGTATGTTGTGGTGTGAGTTGAGAGTTGAGGGGGAGGGTGTGTGTATGTTGTGTTGTGAGTTGAGAGTTGAGGGGGATGGTAGGGTGTGTGTATGTTGTGTTGTGAGCTCAGAGTTGAGGGGGAGGGTGTGTGTATGTTGTGTTGTGAGTTGAGAGTTGAAGGGGAGGGGAGGGTGTGTGTATGTTGTGTTGTGAGTTCTGGAGGAGGGGAGGGTGTGTTCAGGTTGTGTTGTGAGTTGAGGGTTGAGGGGAGGGGAGGGTGTGTGTATGTTGTGTTGTGAGTTCTGGAGGAGGGGAGGGTGTGTTCAGGTTGTGTTGTGAGTTAAGAGTTGAGGGGGAGGGAAGGGTGTGTGTATGTTCTGTTGTGAGTTCTGGTTGTCTTGTGAGTTGCGGTGGAGGGGAAGGGATGTTCAGCTTGTGTTGTGAATTGAGGAGGAGGGAGGGTGTGTTCAGGTTGTCTGGTGAGTTCAGAGTTGAGGGGGAGGGGAGGGCGTGTTCAGGTTATGTTGTGAGTTGAGAGTTGAGGGGGAGGGGAGTGTGTGTGTATGTTGTGCTGTGAGTTAAGGTGGAGTGGCGGGTGTGTTCAGGTTGTGTTATGAGTTGAGAGTTGAGGGGGAGGGGAGTGTGTGTGTATGTTCTGTTGTGAGTTAAGGGGGAGTCTAGGGGGTGATCAGGTTGTGTTATGAGTTGAGGTGGAGGGGAGGGTTTGTCCAGGTTGTGTTATGAATTAAAGTGGAGGGGAGGGGGTGTTTAGGTTGTGTTGTGAGTTGAGAGGTCAGGGGGAAGGGAGGGTGTGTGTATGTTGTGTTGTGATTTGAGGAGGAGGGGATGTTCAGGTTGTGTTGTGAGTTGAGGGGGTGGGAGGGGGTGTTCAGGTTGTCTTGTGAGTTGAGAGTTGAGGGGGAGGGGAGGGTGTGTGTATGTTGTGTTGTGATTTGAGGCGGAGGGGAGGGGATGTGCAGGTTGTGCTGTGAGTTAAGAGGGTGTGTATGTTGTGGTGTGAGTGTAGGGGAGGGAAGGTTAGGGGTGTTCAAATTGTGTAGTGAGTTCAGAAGGAGGACAAGGGAGGGCAAGGGTGTTCAGGCTGTGTATGAGTTGAAGGGGAGAGGAGGGTTTAAATGTGTATTAGTTGAAGAGGGGGGGGGGGGGATAAATCGTAAACTTTACTTAGAATCACCGAGCCCTGAGAAGAACCCCGTCCAGAGAAGTAACCCCAAGTCACTTACTTGCTATTGCTCCAAGACAAACAGTTTACAGTTACATAATACGATGAGACAGTAACATTTTCAAAACGTTCCCTACATTTATTTGATCATACCTGCACTTATTAAGCACACACTGCTTCACGGAAGGAATATCAAGTCACATTAATCAAATATGTGACTGCTAGAAATCATAGGAGCTTATGACTTTTAGCATTTCGATATGCATGGTAATAATCACTTTGCATGCTTCCACTTCAAATATGGAGAAAGGAATGCTTAGAGTAATTCTTTATCAAGTTACTCCAAATTAAAAGTTAGTATGATCAACCTAATATACATAATTATGAAGAGTTCAGGCGCAAAACCCTGTAAGTGCCAATCCAAAATGTGAGATAAACATTGGAATCAAGCCTTCAAAGAATTAGTTTTTTTACATTCCTACTTTTTTGTTCATTGCTCCATAATCATGTAATCACAAGAAAAGTAGAATTAGTGAGAAATAAAAGATTGTTCCTGTAAAAATCTGTTATTTGAATTCAAATTTTGGATTGGCGTTTGTATGTTTTTGCGCCTGAACTCTTCATATATTCTTAAGATATTGCCGTGACTTAAAGCCGTAGCATTATAGCTGGCGCACACCTCCCGTTTACGATTCACGCGCTAAAACTGACTGCGACTCGTGACCCGTTTACGACTTAAAACTGGCCAATTCATTTTTCGAATCTTATAAGATTCCAGGTTTAAGCCCTAAAACTGAGTTTTAAGTCGCAAATCGCAAAGCTCTGGTGTGCGCGGGGGTCACACATCTAACGACTAAAACCCAGTTTTATGCGTGAAACAGGCAGTTTTAGGTCGTAAATGGGAGGTCTGTGCCAGCCATTAGGTAGATTTAAGGCAAGCCACACATATAGTGACCACTCTGGAATCTTATTGACATGGGGCACCTGGAGGTAGGGGAGGGGGTTATATACAGTTTCATTTAGAGTTTAATTTTGTAAAGCATAATTAATTATATATTTATTATTGCATGATATAGAGACCGGGCTTGGTGGCCTAATCGGTAGAGCGCAGGCATCGAGTGCGGAAAGTCTGCAGTTCGATTCCCACTCGAGTCAGATCAATGACTTATGAAATTGATACTTGTTGCGACCTAGCCTTGGTGTTCGGCATTACTAGTGTAGTAGTCTGTACATGAGCTCCACTAGCACGCAGTGGTGGCGGACACTACGCCACACACCTACGCAGTAACACTGAACTGCGCTAGGTGGCGGAACGCTAGCCACCAGGCTGCCCTCTACTGTGTGTGGCTAGCACACCCCCCACCCACCTATAGAGGCAACGTGGGACCTAGTGAGTTAGGGGGCAGGTCAGTTGACTGTTGACAGTGCAGAGAGCGGATAGGTTTTGCAATAAACCAGTTGAAGCATACTGTTACTCAATCTTGGCATTCTTCCATGAGTGCGTGGTAGAGTGAAGACTGTGGGCTACCACACTGGGATAGGACAAGGACTAGTTTGCACAGAATCAGGATAATGTGCCTGTGTGGGGTATCGGGTCATGTTGGCGGCGGCCTGGTCTTCCAGTGGGGGCAGCACTATAAAGTTGCCATGAGTGCACACAGTCATAAGTCGGTACACGTCCTGATATGACCTTAGATGATGCTAAGACATAAAACCACAAACAATAACAAAAGAAAAGAAATTATCCTCACAACAATGTATGAGCAACAAATAAGAGACAGACTAATCTAAAGAAAGAGAGAAACAATAGTCTAGTTGTATTTTCTTTTGCCTTTTATTTTATGGAAAAGAAAGCTTCCAACTATTGACTTACATCTATCTGCCTTTCTGTCCATTAGCTGTCATTGCAAACCTGCCCCAGCTGCAGCGTGTGTTAATGTCCACACCCACCCAGCCCATAATCGGGTAGTCACCTCATTGATTAGGCCCGTCAGCCGAGAATTGATCCGCCAGGGGGCGCCCGGATGGACGTGGCCGCCGTACAGGTCAGCACTAATGGAGACCTAGTTCCCCCCGCCCCCGCTAGGCGGCCAGGTTCTTCCAGGGCCGCCGGTAGGTGTGGGTGTGGGTAGTGGGTGGGGGTGTGAGGGGGGAGGCGGAGATTGTGGTAGTGGACCTCTGCCCTCGGAGTGGATGGAACAGGTCTGTTGAGAGTGTTCTATAGGCCTCAACACCCCATCCCCACACACTTATATATATGAGCCTGTCTCAAAAGGTGATAATTCTTCTTCTTTTTTGTCCATGTAACGATTGACACAAAATAGCACAGAAACGGTTGCACTGAAAACACAAGGACATTTGCTTCAAATCAATATGTATTCTATTGGGATTATGAAACACCATAAAACAGTTTATCCTGAGCAAATGTTTAAGCAGATAGTATGTTGATCATTATAATGGACAAAGTTTTGTCCCAAATTACTTAGCACCTTTTGAGACAGCCTCATATATATATATATATATATATATATATATATATATATATATATATATGAATCATCATTGAGAGAGAAATGGTCTTCTATGCAAAGCTGCATAGTCCAACGAAGTATCAACATTTCAAAACCAAAACAATTATCCAGAATTTATTCTACATATCTAACTTAGATACTCAGGCACTTATTAAACATTTGTTGCCATATAGAAGGGAATACCAAGTCAATTTACTAGAACCTGTTACTGCTGAAGCCTATGGTGTCATAGATTTGGCATGCTTGCTAAAACTAATATTACATGCCTGTGCTTCAAATATCTCAAAAGTTTACCATCTAAAATAAAAGTTACTTCAGATTAAAGTAAGGTAGATTGTAACAATCAATTTAACGTATTTATCTCAGAAAAATGATAGAAACTCAAAACCATCGGACTATGCAACTTTAACTAAGCACTTTCTCTATGATGAGCAATGTATAACACTTGAGAAAAAAAGGTTTCCTACTTACATTTAACTAAGCACTTATTAAATGATGAGCAAAGTATTACAATTGAGAGAAAAGTGGTCCCCTACTTAGCTAAGCAATTGTTGTATGATGAGTAGAGTACCACAATTGAGAGAGAAAAGGATATCCTATTTACATGTAACTAAGCACTTGTTATATCGTGAACAAAGTTGTACAACTGAGAGAAAAATCATCTCCTATTTACATGTAACTAAGCACTTGTTATATCATGAACAAAGTTGTACAACTGAAAGAAAAATGATCTCCTATTTACATGTAACTTAGCACTTGTTATATCATGAACAAAGTTGTACAACTGAGAGAAAAATGATCTCCTATTTAATGTAACTTAGCACTTGTTATAGCATCAACAACGTTGTACAACTGAGAGAAAAATGATCTCCTATTCACATGTAAGTAAGCACTTGTTATATCATGAACAAAGTTGTACAACTAAGAGAAAAATGATCTCCTGTTTACATGTAACTAAGCACTGTTCATAACATGAACAAAGTATTACAACTGAGAGAAAAAATGATCTCCTACTTACATATATCTAAGCACTTGTTATGTCATGAACAAAGTTGTACAACTGAGAGAAAAATGATCTCCTATTTACATTATCTAAGCACTTGTTATATCATAAACAAATATTACAACTGAGAGAAAAATGATATCATATTTACATGTATCTAAGCACTTGTTATATCAAGAACAAAGTTGTACAACTGAGAGAAAAATGATCTCGTATTTACATTATCTAAGCACTTGTTATATGATGAACAAAGTTGTACAACTGAGAGAAAAATGATCTCCTATTTACATTATCTAAGCACTTGTGATATCATGAACAAAGTTATACAACTGAGAGAAAAATGATCTCCTATTTACATGTAACTAAGCACTTGTTATATCATGAACAAAGTATTACAACTGAGAGAAAAATGATATCCTATTTACATGTAACTAAGCACTTGTTATATCATGAACAAAGTATTACAACTGAGAGAAAAGTTATCTCCTATTTACATTATCTAAGCACTTGTGATATCATGAACAAAGTTATACAACTGAGAGAAAAATGATCTCCTATTTACATATAACTAAGCACTTGTTATAGGATGAACAAAGTATTACAATTGAGAGAAAAATGATCCCCTACTTCACTAAGTACTTGTTATAATGTGATTGGCAAAGGTATTGAAATTAAGAGGGGGAAAAGGTCACCAACTTACATGTGACTAAGCACTTGTTAAATGATAAGCAAAATATTACAATTGACAGACAAATTAGTTCCTACTTAAAGCAGCATAGTCTGATGAAAACATCAAATTTTCAAAACCAAAACAATTATCTAAATTTGATCCTACATATCTAACTTAGATACTGCTACACTTATTAAGCATTTCTTGCCACACAGAAAGGAATTCAAAGTCAATTTAATAGAACCTATTCCTACAGAAGCCTATGGTGTCAGAGTTTTGGCATGCTTGCCAAAATTAATTTTGCATGTTTGCATTTCAAATATCTCAAAGGTTAGCCATTTAAAATAAAAGTTACTTCAAACTAAAGTAAGGTAGATTATAACGATCAACCTGATATATTTATCTCAGAAAATGACAGAAACTCAAAATCATCGGACTATGCAACTTTAACTACGCACCTGTTATATGATCAGCAAAGTGTTATAATTGAGAGAGAGAAAAAAGGTTGCCTAAGCGCTAAGGGCCCATTATAGGATGAGTAACTGAAGTGGAACAATGCACACTAAGGATCACCCAATACAATGGACTCCCCATCCTGCAACACAAAACGCTACAACACAGGGAGAGCCGACATGGAGGGACACGCCCTGAACACAGTGCTGTGTCCATGAGGGAGTGCATTATTCAGCAACATTATTGTCATAGGAAACACACCAGACAGTGCACCACTAATAATTAATAACACTTAAATAGAAGGTGTTATGTATATGTATGTGATGCATAACACATTATACAAGTATAAAAGCTAAGGGAACATATATACTTTGCTACTTCCTCCATCGGCGCATTGGGGGAGTGGCCCTCCTCCACCCACCTACCCACCCACCCCTAGCTGTCATGTGTATGGATAGGCCATGCGAGTGAACTTTGAGACAAGTGTGTAAGGAAGATCTGGTATTTTGAGACAAGTGTCAGGAAGTCCTGATACTTCGAGACAGGGGTGGGGAAAGTGCTGATACTTAGAGTCAAGTGTGGGGAAAGTCCTGCAACTTTGAGACATGTGTGGAGAAGTCCTGATTCTTTTAGACAGCAGGTGTAGGGAAGTCCTGGGTCACGTTCAGGGTATGCCTCCGAGTCAACTCCGAGTCTGCTCCGCAATTTCTTCTTTGGCTAATTGGCGTTCAGGGTACGCCTCCGAGTCACCTTGGAGATGTCTTGCTTTTCAGGTAGGAGGTAAAAAAGCACCTTAAAAATGGCCGCCGGATTCAATGGTTTCAGCCAATCACAGCTGTTCTTTTCAATTGCAAATGGCTGCCTCCTATGGAGGCTGCCATTTTAGAGGCACCAGACAGCTCAAGTAATTCAGACTAGTGTGACATCAGGTATTTCTCCGAGGCGCCTCCGAGGCGTACATTGAACGCGGCCCTGGTACTTTCAGACAGGAGGTATGGGGAAGCCCTGGGCCCGTATGCAGGAGTCAGTATTAGCGGGGTTTGGTGTTAGAGCCTGTTACCGTTTAGCTATCACCGACATCGGGAACTGTGTCAAGTCATATGCAGGAGCGCGTAACACTTACATTATAGCTAAACGTGAAGTTATTTATAGATTTGGGAATTCACTCAAGTCGACAATATGAATAACGCCGACAATGCGGCGACGGCGTTAATATCGGTTCGAATTTAGGGTTAAATTGATAAGATTTAACTTATTGCGTATGTAATTCTGTTAAATATGACAGCATTGAATAGATTTGGGCCTGCGCTGGTGCCAGCGCCGGCGCCGGCGATTTGCGACAGTATGGATATCAACGTCGATGTGGCGGCAGCGATTTGTTTACTTTACATTCGTCGATTCGAAAATATAAATATTAATATCGCCGCCGTTGCGGCGGCAGCGTTAATCTCGCTTCGATTTTAGGGTTAATTTAATCAAATTTCACTATTTGACTGTGTAACTTTGTTAAATATGACACCATTGAATAGATTTGATACCTTACACCGCTGTAAACTAGCTAAATTTCTGGTTTACCTTAACCTAGGTTAAGCTTCTGGTGTTAGGCTTAACACTGACTCGTGCATGCCATTTTTCGCCACTAAACCGGAATTCCCGCCAAACACCGTTTTGCCTCGCTAATACCCCTGTCACACTACGACGTAACGAGCCAACGTGAGCCTAACGTGATGATTTTTCGTCATTACGTTGCCGTACGTTGGGTTACATTATGATGACGTCATAATGACGTTAGAGTGACGTCGAGCTACGTCATGTTACGTTGTGTTACGTCGGCGCGCGTCAAGGTTTTGAACCTGTTCAAAACTTTCGACGTATCTCGACGTGAAGCCGTTACGTCGGGATGACGTCACAATGACGTTAGGTTGACGTTCCGCGATCGTTATAGCAGCGTAAATGACGTTAGAGTCACGTTATGTCACGTCAGACCGACGGCCCGGGTGGGAGCAATGTGTGGGCAGCGTTTTGCACGTTACGGTCACGTTACGGTCACGTTATGGTCACGTTACGGTCACGTTACGGTCACGTTACGGTCACGGTTACGGTAACATTACGGTAACGTTACGGTCACGTTACGGTCACGTTACGGTCACGTTACGGTCACGTTACGGTGGCGTTACGGTCACGTTACGTCCACGTTGCACCCGTTATGGCGACGTTACGCTCACGTTACACTAACGCCCGGTCACGTCGCCAATTACCCCTCCCCCCTAACGTTGTCACGTTACAGCTAAGGACACGACCTACACCGACGTTACTTTCACGTTACGCTCACGTCCACAATTTGCATATTACGCCCATAACGTCAATGTAATATCATTATTTTCACGTTGTGCCTACGCTGACGTAGTCACGTTGTAGTGTGACAGGGCCTTTACACTGACTCCTGCATACGGCCCCTGATGTGTTGAAACAGAAGGAGTAGGGAAGCCCTGGTACTTTGAGACAGTGGTGTTAGGAAGTCCTGATACTTAGAGACATGTGTGAGGAAAGACCTGATACTTTGAGACAGGAGGTATGGGAAATCCTGATATTTTGAAGCAGGGTTTCTAGGTGTATATCCAATGGCCTACGGCATCTACAACGCATAGGTTCCGAGTTTTGCGATCGATAATCGGGGTAGTGTATGCACTGGTTAGCAGTTGGTTGGTGGTTGGTGGCTCTATATGCACTTAGATGTCGGACGGCAGCTGAGGTGAGGGGGGGGGGAGCTAGGGGGGTAGGTGAGGGGGCTGGTTGCTACACACCAGATGATGTAGGTGGGTACACACCAGATGATGTAGGTGGGTGGGTGGGTGGGTGGTTGGAGAGAAAGGAGAAGTGTGTGTGTGTGTGGGGGGGGGGGGGGTGAATGGAGGCGGGACCAGGAGGGGAATCCATCCATTGTTATTGCTGCTAAACACTTCCTATCGCGCCTGCCTGGTCCACAGGGTGTTAGTTTGTTTGCTTGCTGGTTGTTTATGTCCTAGCAACAGCCAAGGTCGTTTCATAATTGTTGTTTACTACAAGAATGGGAACCGACGGTATGCGCTGATGGATAATTTATATATAGTGCTGCTGGCACCAGGAGACCATGCCGCCGGGACCTTGAATCGCTATCCACACTCAGTTGCGTTATCCTGATAAGCCGCCGGTGCTTAGCCTATGCTAGTAGTTCCGAGTTTCAGGCTAGATATGTAAGGACAAGTATCAATTTTGTGAGTCATCAGTTTTATCAAAGAGAATGTATGACAAGATGTGCCACTCAGCACTTCCCCATGACAACCCCAAAGAACTAAAGTAAAGCTACTAGAAAACAGAAGGATAATCCACCTAAAAACATTAGCATATGGATATAGCCAAGACATTAAGCGTCTAACCCAACCACTAAGGGACACCAGAGCAAGCAAGGCACCACTACTAAGGCAGACCAGAAGCCAGATCAAAGCCCATGAAAGGAGCACACTGGAAATGGCTGCCAAGGCATGGAATGCGCAAACGGTGAAAGAAAGACAAATCCCTGGCCTAAAAACATACAAAAAATATTTGCGCAAAATAAAAACTGGGAACCCCAACTGAACTGCACCACAAGGGGGCAGGTGATATGTCACGGCCCACCAACTGGACAGCCCTGGGCGGGATAACCGGAAATATAAAAGCCAGATAACATATCCAACACCAATATAAATCAAATTCAAACAAACATAACTCAAGCACCTATTACGTACAGGCATATGGACATGTAAATAAAATTGGCTAGTATAGAATTAAGTAGAAAAAAGCGGAAAACTCTTCCCAGAAAACCCCAAAACACTAACATCGAACCCTAAGAAAACAACTAACATAGTAATAAGAATAGAACAAAAATTCAAAGCCAAGAGGGCCCAAAAAAAAACTAACATAGGCTACTAAACGTACCAACAGATCTATCTGCTACTGAAATGCAGACAATCAAATAACTTATCAGCAGCTACTGCTTGGTAAGACAACACCAACACTACAGCTGGCCAGCATTGAAAACAAGCCTGGATACCCGGGCTTACATGCTATGGACAGTATAAATACAGCCTCAATAAAAAAAGAAAATGTTTAAAGATGCAGTGGTGCCATCCCACAGCAAATATGATGCGCTTTAAATGGCAATTATAATGGTGTATCTACACAGTGTATATTTCCTACTCAATTTGTTGCTATAATTGAATAATATTTATATAATATTAATAAATTGAATAATAATTGACTATAATTGACTAAAATTGCCAATAATTGACTATAATTGACCATAATTGTTGTACATTGTCTGTGATGGTAAAGCAGTCAGGGTAGGCTAGGGAACCCGTCCCCTTGTTTCAATGGTGCAGTAGTCAGGCTTGGTTAGGGGACCTGTCCAATTGCCTTGTTTACCGTTGGGTGGCAGCACTGCATGATTATTTACAAAATCCCAATATGAAAGCACTGAATGGTGCGTCTTGTTGTACACTGTCTTTGGTTTTATTCAGCCTGGTTCGCAACCGATGACCTTCGGCATTGGTGAGCCAGCGCTTTTACCGATTCACCCGCCCCATCTGGTGGTGGGTAATTAGTTAATTAGTTAATTAGTCCGTCGTGGCCAGCAGGCATCCTGGTGAACCACTGAGCAGCTCACGGCAACCAATCAGAGACCAGTGGTGAATCATAAGCCACTGACAACAATGCAGACGGCTTCACTTAAACTAAACGCCAATATGGCGCTGGGGGAATGGCGATCCATTATGCTCACACGGGGCAGCCATTATGTTCATCTCTGGTCGAATTAGCCGGTGATGTATTATGTGCTTAGTCTGTCTGTGTGTCCTCATGAAACTGATGGCGCTCCCCCCTATTATCGCCCGCCCTCCCCTATTATCGCTCACCGTCCCCTATTATCGCCCACGTATACACTGTTTATTAGCATCAGCCTATTATTCGCGTACATGCACACAAAAGGCACCACCTAATGCCCCTGTCACACTACGACGTAATGACATCAGCGTAGGGAGAACGTGAAGAACGTTGAACTTCTCGGCGTAGTATGCAAATTTGGGCACAAGTTGAACGTGGATGCAGAGTAGTGGACGAGATCGTAACATCGGTAAAGCGTAGTGATACCGTCATTCAACGAGAGAGGACAACTTCTTTACGTTCACGGAACGTTATGAACGTTATTCCATCGCCAGAACTACGTTACCTGATGGCGAAACGTTGAACGTACGTTCTCCTGACGTTCTCCTGAAGTTATCCTGACGTTATCCTGACGTTATCCTGATGTTATCCTGACGTTATCCTGACGTTCCCATTACGCCGCGTGGACGTTTCCACCGGGTTTAATGTGGGTCAATGTAGTGGAACGTAGTGGAACGTAGTGGAACGTAGTGGAACGTAGTGGAACGTAGTGGAACGTAGTGGAACGTAGTGGAACGTAGTGGAACGTAGTTGAACATAGTGACTAACGTTTTAATAATGTCGGTTTAACGTCATTGACGTTCACTGAGCGTGTACAGAACGTACAGCGAACGTAAACCCTTACGTTCGCGTCACGTCGAAAGTTTTGAACAGGTTCAAAACCTTGACGCGCGCCGACGTAACATGACGTAACATGACGTAGCTCGACGTCAGTCTAACATCATTATGACGTCATCAGAACGTAACCCAACATAATGACAAAAAATGACCACGTTAGGCTCATGTTGGCTCGTTACGTCGTAGTGTGACAGAGGTATAATTGTCTTCTTTTTTCTTCTTTTTTGTTGTTGCTGCTAGACTAATGCAACAGCCAAATGGCATGTCATGTTAATGTTATGTATTCAATGGGAAAAAGCAACAAAAGATTTCCCGTGGCTGGTGTGTGGTTCATTGCCATCGCCAACACGGGTAGTCATAGCAACCGCTAAGCTGCATTCAGTTGTGGCTGGTGTGTGACAGGTACGCTTCAGCCACTCTGAAACTGTCAACACAATCGCGCTAATTTTTCACTGAATTGGCAATAATGGTTAGTTCCAAAATTCAAGTTACATAATCTGATGGTTTTGCGTTTCTGTCAACTATTTTTTAACTGCGCAGTGGATCTTATAGATGTGCAAATCATGGGGTGCATGGTTGGTTTTCGGGGGTTTTACGTCCTGGCAACATCTAAGGTCATATCAGGACCGGCTTTGACAGTGCGCACTCATGGCGACTTTATAGTGCTGCCCCACTGGAAAATATGGTCGCTGGCCATTTAAAGGTAGCCATTTAAAATAAAAGTTACTTCAAGTTAAAGCTGCATAGTCCGATGAAGCATCAACTTTTCTAAACCAAAACAATTATCTGGAATTGATCCTACATATCTAACTTAGATACTGATGCATGTATAAAAAGGCAGGGAATACTGAGGCAATTTAATAGAACCTGTTACTGCTAAAGCCTATGGTGTCAGAGTTTTGGCATGCTTGCCAAAACTAATTTGACATGTTTGCACTTCAAATATCTCAAAACATAACTGTTTAAAATAAACAGGACTTGAAGCTAGAGTAAGGTCAATTATGACGGTCGGGTTAATCTATTTATCTCAGAAGAATTACAGAAACTCAACACCATCGGACAACGGAGCTTTAAAGTAAGCTAGATTAAAACAATCAGTTTGATATATTTATCTCAGAAAAGTGATAGAAACTCAAAGCCATCGGACTATGCAACTTTAATCTAAGTAGACCCCTTCAGTAGCCGATGTTTACTTTTTGTACTCATCATCATCATGATGCTGTCAGTCGCGATGCGACAAAGACTGCTTTCATTACTTGACTGCCGCTCTCCATTTAGCTCTCTGCTGTGAGAGTTGCGTCCATGAGTCAACATTTCATGAAAGCTGCCTGCAAAGGTGTTGAAGTGCTGCTGGATTTTGCAAGTTACCAGCGGCACTCTCTCTGGGAGCAAATATAGGTTTCACACCGGCAAGAACATGTCAAGGCAGGCGCAAAACTATTTGTACTTTTTGTACTGGAGGGTTGTTAAACAAACAAACAAATTAATCTAATTACTTACACTTCCAACGATCATATGTGTTATGGTGCAAATGCAGTAACCAGCTCTCCCATACTGCCCTCTACTGTCAACCTCTTCACTCATGTAAGCCTTGTATTCTTACCTCGGGATTACTTTTCCATTTCCGGACACATCCTCCGGCACTACCAAAGCTCCCCCTAGCGGCAAAGATTGAGCACAAGGAGGGTGCTTAGCTTGCTTGGGCTGTTGAACCTGGCTCTGCTTGGATTGGTCGGTTGGTTGTTGGCGTTTTTGTCCTGGCAACATCTAAGGTAATATCAGGACGGTTACCGACTTGTAACAGTGCGCACTCATGGCGACTTTATAATGCTGTCTACTGGGAGACCAGGCCACCAACTCCATGACCTGATATCCCACTCAGTCAAATTATCCTAACACTGAGCCAACCAGTCCTTGTATTGCCCTATCCTTATGATGCAGAGTGCCGGGATAGGAAGCCACAAGTATAAATTTGTACGTCATTGGTTTGACTCGAGTTTGAATGCATGGGTTTGCATCCCACGCTCTCCCAAAAGCGGAGATGGACGCTCAACTCATTCGGCCATCCCATCTGGTCGCTTGGCTTGGGATAACGCGACTGACATCAATTATCCACATTCAAGTTTGGTTATTCCGGAGAGAAACCGGAAGTGCGATTTCAGATCCAACCTTAACCGGATTCAATTAAAATTGTCGGTTACTGTGAGGCTTCCTCCAATATGACCACTTTTCATAACAGTTGTGATGTTAATCGATCCGACCCACCCCCTCCCCACCCACCCCCACTCACCCACCTTGGGCCGTATACATGGAGAATTATTTATCGGCTCCGGTGTTAATGGGCAGGTTCGGGTTAGCTAATGCCGGGGTTGGGAAATGTGTCACGGGGTATGTATGGTGCTAAAGCGCGCTGGCGTTAGCTAACCAAGCAGTTATTTATAGATTTGGGAAATCCCTCTGTGCCTGTAGCGGTGATTTGTTTTGTGTACATTCGTCGATTTGACAATATTAATATCGCCGCCGTTGTATAGGTTCTATTTTAGGGTTAATTTAATGAAATTTCACGATTTGAGTATGTAATTCTGTTAAATATGATCGCATTCAATAGATGTGGGCCTAATATATTGCCGCCGATGCAGCAGCGGCGGCAGCGGCGATCTGTTTTGTTGATGTGCGACAGTATGGATATCGACATCGCTGCGGTGGCGATGATTTGTTTTGTGTACATTCATCGATTTGACAATATTAATATCGCCTCCAATTTAGCGGTGGCGTTAATATTGCTTTGAATTTAGGGTTTCACGATTTGAGTATGTAATTCTGTTAAATATGATCGCATCGAGTAGATTTGCACCTAATCGGTCCCTAACACCGCCCTTATACCTGCTACCGAGTGGGGTTAGCTTACCCGACTTTTAACTCGCGGGGTTTTCATAACACTGGTCCATGCATACCAACTTTTCGCCGCTAACCCGGAGATCGCCGCTAACCACAGGTTTGGAGCACTAACACCGCCCCATGCATACGGGTCCAGGACCCATCAAGTTTAGCTCCCAACTTAGGCAGTGTTATAATAACAAAGCACCTTCTTTAATTGTTCAGAGCTTAGCAGGCGTCATACAAAGATGGAGGTTGGAGCGCGAGAAAAGCGGGATTCATTAATGACAGCGCAACACTTCAGGGGGCGCTCTCAGCGGCTCTAGGAACCCTCGAGGAAATCTTCAGTGTCACACGCACCCATACACCCTCACTCGCACCCACCCACACACCCTCGCACACTCTCACACCCCCACACCCACATATTCACCCACCCACACACACATCCACACACACCAACACACACACATGCACACACCCACACCCACACCCACACCCACACATACACCCACACCCACCCACACGCACACACCCACACACACCAACGCCCCCACACCAGCACATACACACCACACACACCACACACACCACCCACACCACACACACCACACACACCACACACACCACACACACCACACACACCACACACCACACACACCACACACACCACACACGCCACACACGCCACACACACCATACACCCCACATGCGCACACATACGCACACAGAAACGCACCCACATATGCACACACCCACATTTGCACCCACATATATACACACACACCACACACACCACACACATCACCCACACGCCACACACGTCACCCACAGACCACACACGTCACCCACACACCACACACACCAACCCACACATACACACTACACACCACACCCACATACCCACGCCAATACCCACACCCACACCCACACCCACACCCACACCCACACCCACACCCACACCCACACCCACACCCACACCCACACCCACACCCACACCCACACCCACACCAACACCAACACCCACACCCACACCCACGCACACACATCCACACACACACGCACACACCCACACACACCCACTGACACCTGCTCCAGGTTCTCTGTGTCTTTTAATATCGTTGCCTCCCTGTCGCCGAAACAATTGCCTGCTTAAGGAAAACTGAGCGCTTAAGGGGCTGTCACATTAGGGTTTTTTGCGGGAGCGTATGGCGGCATAGGCGTGTTACGTCATATACGTTGGCATACGCCGTATACGCTACTCATACGCTACTCATACGCTATGCATACGCTACTCATACGCTACTCATACACCGCCAGGTGACGGCTTATGTGAAGCGTATGAGGCATACGCCGCCATACGCTTTCATAAATCCGTCCGTCCAAATTTTGTTGTGCATGCTAAAAAAATCTCGATCTATGAGGGCGTATGGCCCATACCGTCAAAAAAAGTCACAGCACGCTCCCATACGCTCCTCATACGCTCCCCATACGCTCCTCGTAGGTTCCACATACGCTCAAAACCACCCGAAAGGTCACCAAATGTCATCATAGGCCAGCACGCGCAGGACCTACGTAGGTTTTCAATACGCTCCCGCCATACGCCGTAATGTGACAGGGCCTTTAGTCGTTTCTTTTGCTTGCTCTGAAGTTCAACAGAGTCCACTTTGTGCCGACATTGTATTATGTTGTGTTTCTTTTTTGTTAGAGCTTTCGACATTCTGTCATGTAATGCGTGTACTAGTAAAGAAGCAATCTTCACACGTTCAATTCTTAATTCAATTTTTGCTTCCATTTATTAAACAGTTCCATTTTTGGAGTGAGTTGAGAGCCGTGAGCACTACCCACCCACCTCCTGGTGACATGTGACATAGATTTTTCGGGCCGGTCGGCGCAGCTCAGCAAAGGTCTTGTGGACGTTTAAAGCAGTTTTCCATTTGCCATTCACACCGAGAGGCAATTAGTGACCTGCCCGTCAGTGAATGGATCCCAAATTAATCCACTAGTCCCCTCCCACACCACTTAAACACCACCCCTACCACTACCCTTAGGCTTACCACTACCACTACACTTAGCCTTACCACTACCCCTACCACTACCACTACCCCTACCGCATCCCCCTACCACTACCACTACCCTACCACTACCCCTACCACTACCCCTATGCCTACCTCTACCCTTACCCTTACCACTACCCCTACCACTACCCCTACCTCTACCCCTACCCCTACCACTACCCCTACCCCTACCTCTACCCCTACCCCTACCTCTACCCCTACCCCTACCACTACCCCTACCCCTACCCCTACCCCTACCCCTACCCTACCCCTAACCCTACCCCTACCCCTAACCCTAACCCTAACCCTACCCTACCCCTAGCCCTAACCCTAACCCTAACCCTAACCCTTACCCCATCCCTACCCCACCCCTACCCCATCCCTACCCCTACCCTACCCCTACCCTAGCCCTACCCTACCCTAAGCCCTACCCTACCCCTACCCCTAACCCTACCACTACCCTACCCCTAACCCTACCACAACCCTACCACTAACCCTACCACGACCCCTACCCCAACCACTACCCCTAACCCTACCACTACCCTACCCCTACCCCTACGCCTAACCCTACCACAACCCCTACCACTTCCCCTACCCTACCACAACCCCTACCACTACCACTACCACTACCCCTACCACTACCCTACCCCATCCCCTACCACTACCCCTACCCCTGCCCCTACCACTACCCCTACCACCTACCCCTACCACTACCCCTACACCCTACCCCTACCCTACCCCTACCCCTACCCCTACCCAACCCCTACCACTACCCCTACCACTCCCCTACCACTACCCCACCCTACTCCCCTACCCTACCCCTACCCCTACCCTACACTACCCCTACCACTACCCCTACCACTACCACTACCCCTACCACTACCACTACCCTACCCCTACCCCTACCCCTACCACTACCACTACCCCTACCACTACAACTACCACTACCCCTACCACTAACACTACCCCTACCCTTACCGCGACCCCCCCCACCCCCCCCCCCCCACACCACCCACCCCCACCCCACCCCATCTCCAACACCTACCACAAACACTGCTATCCCCACATCCAGATACCACCTCTCACCCCCCGCACCCCCACCTTTCACCCTCACATCCACCGCCCCCCCCCACCACCACCTCTACCCCCACCCAATCTCCAACACCTAGTACCAAGACCATTTCCATCCGTACAGCAGACCTCACTCTTTATCCATACCCATACCCCGGCTCTACCTCACCTCAATCCCACCACACCCCACCCTCGCTTTCACCCTCATCCACCCGAACCCTACCACCGCCAGCACGCGATGTTGCCAGGAAGTTAAACTCCAACAACCAACCACCAGCACGCCCATCCCTGACCTCATGTCCAGATCCTACTCTAGCTCCTAGATCCCCCCTAGCCCCATAGAACCCCACCACTATACACTCATTCCCCCCTGAATGTAACTCCCATCCACCACACTACAACCACAACCCCCGGCTCCGATATCCACCACAAACCCTAGCTCCTAGACTCCACCTCCAGCCCCAGCCCCAGCCCCAGCCCCAGCCCCAGCCCCAGCCCCAGCCCCAGCCCCAGCCCCAGCCCCCAGCCCCAGCCCCAGCCCCAGCCCCAGCCCCAGCCCCAGCCCCAGCCCCAGCCTCAGCACCAGCCCCAAGCCCCAGCCCCAGCCCCAGCCCCAGCTCCAGCCCCAGCCCCAGCCCCAGCCCCAGACCCAGCCCCAGCCCCAGCCCCAGCCCAGCCCAGCCCCAGCCCCCAGCCCAGCCCCAGCCCAGCCCCAGCCCCCAGCCCCAGCCCCAGCCCAGCCCCAGCCCAGCCCAGCCCCAGCCCAGCCCCAGCCCCAGCCCCAGCCCCAGCCCCAGCCCCAGACCCAGACCCAGACCCCAGACCCCGACCCCAGACCCCAGACCCAGACCCAGACCCAACCCAGACCCAGACCACCAACACCAGCCCAGCCCCAACCCACAGCCCCACCACCACCCCTCTACTCCAGCCCTACCATCCCACCCGCAAATCCCTCACACACATCCATACCCTAACTCCCACCACTACCGTCCAGTACCCCCTCACCCACTACCCTCCCACCCTCACCCATATCCTAACTCACACCCGTACCATCACCACCCCCCACACCCTCTACCCACTACACCAGCCACCAGCCCCCAGCCCCACCATCACCCCCAGTCCCCAGCCCCCGCCCCAGCCTCCAAACCGCAGCCCCCCAACCCCAGCCCCATCCTCATCCCCATTCCTAGCCCCAGCTTCAGCTCCCAGTCCCAGCCCCACCCTAGCCCTAGCCCAGCCCCAGTTCACCCACCCACCCACCCACACCCACACCCACACCCACACCCACACCCACACCCCACACCCACACCCACACCACACCCACACCCACACCCACACCCACACCCACACCCACACCCACACCCACCACACACACCCATACACCCACACCCACACCCAGGCCCCTGCCCTTCATCGGGAAACAACCATGTATAAGGGGTTAAGTGACGTTCCATAACATCCACTTACCCAGGCTGCTTCCACCTGCTTCCACCAGGGGGAGTGTGTGCCTTGTCCCCATTGGTACAGACCCCGCACCCCACAACACCCCCCCCCCTACCCCACACAAACACACTCTCCCTCCCACCACCTCCCACCACCTCCCGGATAATGAAATCTCATTAAAATGCATCGCTCTCCAGTCGATTGGGACCGTCCGTGCCCTCAGAATTAATGGCCATCAAGTGACACTTACACTTCACAGGGCGATTCCTATCTGTTATTAGGGCAGCAGAGCTGACAGCTGTCATTCTGAAATGTGTCATTCTGAAATGTGTCGTTCTGAGAACTGTCATTCCAAGAACTGTCGTTCAAAGAGATGTCATCCTGAGAGCTGGCATTCTGAGAACTGTAATTCCAAGAGCTGTCATTCTGAAAGCTGCCATTCAGAGATCTGTCATTCTGATAGCTGTCATTCTGAGTGTTGCCTATCCCTGTCATTTTACTGTCATCTGACCTGTAATGAGGGTAGGTCACCTATGTGTGCCACCAGTGGCGCGTGTCGTCTCAGAGATGGTGCCACATGTTAGTTTTTTTTTCAACTCGGAAGAGGATTATGAACGCCGTTGTACCTATGCATCTGTGGGATTTGTGATATTTGTTTTTGTATTTTCATTAGAGCAGACATTGCACAAATAAGTACTGACCTGACAACTTCGTGACGGTTTTATGGTAGGTGTCTGGTCGGCATGCCCATCAGACACCTGCCCTACATGATGCTAGCCTACACTATGTATTGTTCCTGGGTTGGGGAATATTGACACGTGGTCCCTCAATAGTGACCCATGAATCATTCTGATGGCTGGCCCAATTAGTCCTGTTACTGACGCAATTAGTCCTGTTACTGACCCAATTAGTCTGAATACTGACCCAATTAGTCCGGTCACTGAACCACAAAGTCCTGCCACTGACCGAATTAATCTGGTTACTGACCCAAGCAGGCCAGTTTTTGATCCAATTAATCCGGTTACTGACCCTATCATTCCGATTATTGACCCAATCAGTCATGCTACTGATCCAATCAGGCCAGTTATTGACCCAATTAGTCCTGTTATTGAACCACTTAACATATATATTTGCAACATAAGTATAATTTTGAGAGATCTAAATGAACAATAAATCACAGGAAAAAAGACCAATAAATGATGCATAAATGGATAATAAATTGCGCATAAATGGATAAATAAAGCACCCATAAAGGATATAAATGAAGAATAAATCAGATATAATGAATAATAAATCAGACATAAATGAATAATAATCAGACATGAATGAATAATAAATCAGACATAAATGAATAATAAATCACACATAAACGAATACTAAATAAGACATAAATGAATACTAAATCAGACATAAATTAATCACAAATCACATATAAACGAATAATAATTCAGACATAAAGGAATAATAAATCATACATAATGAATAATAAATCAGACATAGATGAATAATAAATCACTCATAAAGGAATAATAATCACACATAAAGGAATAATAAATCACACATAAAGGAATAACAAATCACACATAAAGGAATAATAAATCAGACATAAAGGAATATTAAATCATACATAAGGAATAATAAACCAGACATGAATGAATAATAAATTATATATAAAGGAATAATAAATCATACATAAATGAATAATAAATCAGACATAGATGAATAATATATCACACATAACGGAATAATAAATCACACATATAGGAATAATAAATCACACATAAATGAATAACAAATCAGACATAAAGGAATAATAAATCAGACATAAAGGTATATTAAATCATACATAAGGAATAATATACCAGATATGAGTGAATAATAAATCACACATAAAGGAATAATACATCACACATAAAGGAATAAAAAATCACACATGAATGAATAATAAACCACACATAAAGGAATAATAACTCACACATGAATGAATAATAAATCACACATAAAGGAATAATAAATCACACATAAAGGAATAATAAATCAGACATAAAGGGATAATAATCATGCATAAAGGAATAATAAATCAGACATAAAGGAATAATAAAACCGACATAAAGGAATAACAAATACACCGAACCCACTTACTGACCCAACAAGCATAGTTTATTTATTATCCATCTATGTCTGATTTACTCTTCAATTATGTCTGATTTTCTTATTCAATTATGTTTGTCAAAATTGACTTATTTTGTAAATATGCAGCCTCTACAACTATGTACACTGATCATGTAGAAATAAATATGTTATTACCATTATATTATTATTACATTATATTATTAGTTGTTATAATAATATTACATCCTGATTGCGGCACCAGTGTGTGTGTGATGAGACCGCGGGTGTTAGACTGCGGTCTCACATTTACATATATGAGTTTAAAAAAAGCACACCTTTGGAAGACTGGGAACAGTGACTAATCGACGGGCACACAGTGAACCTTTACCGGGAGGTCCTTGTGTTGATTTACAAACACACACAAAATAAAGAAACAAAATAAAATACACACTCCACAAAACCTGCCACACAGAGAGAAAGGGTGGAGGCTGAAAAACAACGGGCGTTTGAGCATGCGCACACAGCAGAGGCACCCCTCAGGAACGTTCCATATATTGGTAGAGAGTGGAACTATGCACATCAGGGCCAGTCCTGATATGCTTTTGGGGTTGTTTGTAACCTTACGACGGTTACCGGCTGCAGAACTGCAGCAATATAGCAAGGCCCTGATAAATCGGTACAATCTTTGGTTGAAGATTAATCTTCAGTAGGGACTGTTGTAGAAGCTGGGAATGTCTTTACAACATTCAAAACAGCGAAGCGTTGGGGTGGCCCCGAATCTCTCCGGTCCGGCGGTAGCAGAGCACTTGTATCCAGTCGACAGCAGCAAACAACTCCGTTGATCAGAGGGAGAAGTAAGCCTGGGAGAAAAAAGAAAAAGGGTAGAGTATAGGAAAGAGAAATGAGGAGAGTTGAGTCAGTCCTGATATGACCTTTAATGTTGCCAGGACGTACATCTCCCAACAACCAATTAACCACATCCAGGTACAGGGAGGGGTAAGAAAGGAGTTGCTTGGTGCACTGATATACAAATCGCACCTATCAGCATCAGGTTGACATTGCTTCTTTGTCTGTTGGGGTTTTGCATCCTGGCAACATCTAAGGTCATATCAGGATGGCAACCGACTTATAAAAGTGCACACTCATACTCATAGTTGTAGGAAAGGATGTGTGCGCGTTGAGTTCAAGTCCATGACTGGTTTATTTGCTCTCCTCACATGCCGGGGTCCCGTGCCTGGTCAGATGACCTGCATGACCGGTCCCGCATTCCTTACATAGTCAGCACTCTTAACATACCTTACAATGACGACTTCATAGTGCTGCCCCACTGGGATACCACGACCCGATTTCCCACTCAGACAGATTATCCTGATACTATGCTAACCAGGCCTGGTTACATGCACTACCTACCCCCCTCCCCCCACCGCCATCCCTCACACACCTCCCTCACGCCTACCCACCTCCTCCTCCACCCCAGCCTGCCCCCCTCCTGCCTCCCCATCACACACACTCAGACTCTGGTGTCTTTAAAGTTGCACAGTCCGATGCTTTTGAGTTTCTCTCATTTTTTTAAGATAAATGTATTATGTTGATCGTTAGAATCTACCTTACTTTAGTTTGAAGTAACTTTTATTTTAAATGGATAATTGTTGCGATATCTGAAGTGAAAACATGCCAAATTAATGTTGGCAAGCATGCCAAAACTCTGACAACACAGGCTCCTGCACTAACTGGTTCTATTAAATGGCCTCTGTATCTCCCTACTATGTAGCAACAAATGTTTGATAAGTGCATCAGTATCGTCATTAGTTATATACAATCAGATATAGGTAATTGCTTTGATTTTGAAACTTTGATGTTTTCATCGGACTATGCAGCTTGAAGGTGCATAATATTCATTCACCAACTGCAGTATATTCTGCTCTGACTAAATGAAATGCAATCTGATTTCAAAATATCATACAATGTCACAATGATGGTCGGGACTGGGGGTAGGTATTTTTATAGGGTTTTTGTTTTATTTTATTTTTACTTTTTTTTAAACTTTATTGAGAACCATAATTATTTTCCATAGCGGCATTGATTTAGCTATTTTTATATTCTCAATAGACTCCGAACTTTTTGTTGTTGTTGCAAAGATCTTTTATTTGGCTAAATCATTCCTTTTTAAGCGCTCTGGTACTGGTCTTGCAGGAAGTACATGACAGAAGTTTGGGTTGGCTCCACGACTCATGTTGCACCTGCAAGCGCACGCATAATGATAGCTATACTTGATAGAATTATTGCCTAGATCAGCCAGAAGAGGATCTCTAAGTTAATCTGTAAGTTAATTAGCATACATTTGTTCCTGAATCTAGATTCCAGTGAAATTTTCTTAGCAAATAATTTGCATGAATCACAGTTCCTGTATGCTTTATGTGTATTCATGTCGTCCCTCACCTTCTGTCGTGTAAGCTGTAGCTGCGACCTGAGATGTTGGCTCTAAAGGCCCGGTCATATACACGTTAGTTGAACGTAGTTCAACGTAGTTCAACGTAGTTCAACGTAGTTCAACTAGTTCAACGTAGGTGAACGTAGTTGAACGTAGTTGAACGTAATTGAACGTAATTGAACGTAGTTGAACATAGTTGAACGTAGTTGAATGTAGCTGAATGTAGCTGAACATAGCTGAACGTAGTTGAACATAGCGGAATGTAGCTGAATGTAGCTGAAATAGCTGAACATAGTTGAACATAGTTGAACGTACTTGAACATACTGGCATCCATACTTCTCCGTGATGTTAACTTGGTAATAATGTAATGTCCGATTTAATTTTGGACATGTTCAAAAAAGCATGTTAGAGGCTGAATTTGCATCCATGATGCAAACATACTCTAGCATACTCTAGCATACTCTAGCATACTCTAGCATACTCTTGTCTACTCTAGCATACTCTAGCATACTCTAGCATAGTCTAGCATGCTCTAGCGTGCTCTAGCACACTCTAGCATGCTCTAGCATGCTCTGTGTACTCTAGCATACTCTAGTACGATCTAGCATACTCTAGTGTGTTCTAGCATACTCTAGCACACTCTAGCATGCTCTATCATACTCTAGCATACTTAGATGAAGCCCTGATCACATAGCCGTTAGTGGACATAGGACGTCGTGAAGGCTAACAACATAGTTGAACGTAGTTGAACGTAGTTGAACATACCGGCATCCATAATGTAAGGTCTTTATCCATACCATAACATATTTATCCGTACCAAACCTGGCGCACCTTAAGATATTTCAACATAGTTTAACATACTTACACCACGTTTGACCCACGTTTATCTAGCCTATGTTCAACTACGTTCAAGTACGTTCACTAATGTGTAGGTGACCAGGGCTTCAGCCTCAGTCATTCCGAGAAGGTCCAGCGGAATTCAGAATACCTGTATTCTGCATCAGGTCTTGCATAATAATTTGTTTTACTAAATGTACTTTATTTGGTGAATAATGCCTTTTGCCAGCGCCAGAGCACTGGTCTTCCAGCAATTCAGTACATTTGTCGGTACATAAATGATGATATCAGTTGCAATAATAACCACATGAAAATTCTGTTCAATAATAGAAGCATGATATAAATGAACTATTAGTTGTAATTGTAACTGCATATAATTCTAGTTCAATAAAAATATTATGCACTCTGTGAGCATGCATCACATAGTATTGCATGATTCTATAATTGTCTTTAAACATTTCTTTCTTCCTTTGTCTTTCTCGCTTCTTTTTTCAAAAAGATATAATATATCTCCAATACACATATATATATAGAGTGTAAATATGCAAATCGGTGGATCCAATCACCAATACCAAATGTGAGAAACCCGCCCATTGTGTGATCCCATCACAAGTGTTTTGTATTGTGTGGCCTAATGAATGGATCGGAAGTCTGCAATTGCAGTGGGGACTTACATCAGACGGGTTTTATGACAATTTCAAGGAAAATGTTAGGTAATAGGTGTTGAAAGAAGGTGTAGTAGAGGTGGGGTAGGGGTGGGAAGAGGATCAGTGTGCAGGGCCATGTAGTGCATTTGACAACATATAAAGAACTAACACAGCTAATAAATGACATAGATGAAAACAAACCAAGTGGAATAGATGGAATCCCCACAAAAATACTAAAAGAGGCACTCCAAGCCATCCCAGATACCATGGTCGACCTGTTCAACATATCATTTGAGCAGGGACACTTCATCACAGCATGGAAGATGGCAACCATCACCCCCATATACAAAAGTGGTGACAAACAAAACATGGGGAACTACAGACCAATATCAATCTTGCAAACACCAGGCAAGCTAATTGAAAAAATATTCCACAGGCACATAAATGCGCACCTGGAAAAAACCAATATACTAAACAAGAGGCAAGGAGGTTTCAGAAAACTCCACTCCACATCAAAAACAATAGCAAACCTAACAAGTGATGTGCTGGCATCATTGAACCAAAAGAAATTAGTTGGAGCAGCGTTCATCGACTTCAGCAAAGCCTTTGACACTGTAGACCACAGCATATTAATAAGAAAATTAAACAACATGGGCATTAAATCCAAATCAATAAACTGGATAAAATGCTACCTAAACAACAGGCAGCAAAAAACTAAAGTAAATGGTACACTCTCAGACCAACAAACTATCACCTGTGGTGTAACCAAAGGATCAGTCCTGGGACCACTACTATTTATCCTATACATAAATGACCTAGAAAAATGGCTGGAGACAGAATGTCTCCAGCTATATGCGGATGAGACTGTCATATATGCAGAAGGAAGCACAGTAGAGGAGGTAGCAACCAAACTGAACAACCTCCTGCTAAAACTGGACAGCTGGTGTGAATCCAATAAAATAACCATCAATGCAAATAAATCTAAAACAGTACTCTTCTCACATACAGCAATCACAGGAAGAAACCTACAATGCACACTAGGAAACCAAACACTGGAAAGTGTAAATCACTACAAATACCTAGGCCTAGAACTAGATAGCCAGCTAAACTATAATCTGTGTTTAACAAAAATCATACAAAAAGTAAATCACAAACTATGGCTATTTGCTAAACTAAGAAACTATATGACACAAGATATGTCAATAAAAATCTTCAAAGGCATGGTACTCCCCTACTTTGACTATGGGGATGTAATCTACATGGGTGCTAAAAAAGAGCTACTTAAAAAATTGCAGATACTACAAAATAGGGCCCTGAAAATATGCCTGAAAGTAGACAAACTACACACCACTTATGACCTACACAAAAGAACTAAAGTAAAGCTACTAGAAAACAGAAGGATAATCCACCTAAAATCATTAGCATATGGATATAGCCAAGACATTAAGCGTCTAACCCAACCACTAAGGGACACCAGAGCAAGCAAGGCACCACTACTAAGACAGACCAGAAGCCAGATCAAAGCCCATGAAAGGAGCACACTGGAAATGGCCGCCAAGGCATGGAATGCGCAAACGGTGAAAGAAAGACAAATCCCAGCCCTAAAAACATACAAAAAAAATCTGTGCAAAATAAAAACTGGGAACCCCAACTGAACTGCACCACAAGGGAGCAGGTGATATGTCACAGCCCACCAACTGGACAGCCCAGGGCGGGATAACCGGAAATATAAAAGCCAGATAACATATCCAACAACAATATAAATCAAATCAATTTCAAACAAACATAACTCAACCACCTATTACGTACAAGCCTATGGACATGTAAATAGAATAGGCTAGTATAGAATTAAGTAGAAAAGAACGGAAAACTCTTCCCAAGAAAACCCCAAAACACTAACATAGAACCTTAAGAAAACAACTAACATAGTAATAAGAATAGAACAAAAATACAATGCCAAGAGGGCCCAAAAAAACTAACATAGGCTACTAAACGTACCAACAGATCTATCTGCTAGTGAAATGCAGACAATCAAATAACTTATCAGCAGCTACTGTTTGGTAAGACAACACCAACACGACAGCTGGCCAGCATTGAAAACAAGCTTGGGAACCCAGGCTTACATGCTATGGGCAGAATAAATACAGCCTCAATAAAAAATAAATAAAAAAACATATAAAATATATATATATATATATATATATATATATCTATGTACAAGGGCTCAGGGCAAGGATATATAAACGATCTTGAAAAATGGTTGCAAACTGAATGCCTCCAACTATATGCAGATGACACAGTCATATACGCAAATGGCACCACAGAAGAGGAGGTAATAACTAAACTAAATAAACTCCTACTAAAACTAGATGAGTGGTGTGAGTTCAACAAAATAACCATCAACACAAGCAAATCAAAAACAGTACTCTTCTCGCATAAACAAATGCCAGAAAGAAAACTACACTGTAAGTTAGGAAACCAAACACTAGAAAATGTAGATCATTACAAATGCCTTGAGTTGGACAGCCAACTAAACTACAACCTATGTATAAATAAAATTATACAAAACGTAAACCACAAACTGTGGCTATTTGCAAAGCTAAGAGACTACATGACACAAGAAATGTCAATAAAAATCTTCAAGGGCGTGGTGCTCCCCTATTTTGACTATGGAGATGTAAAGTACATGGGTGTGAGAAAAGAACTACTAAAAAAACTGCAAACACTGCAGAACAGAGCCCTAAAAATCTGTCTAAGAGTAGACAAGCTGCACCCCACCTATGACATACACAAAAGAACCAAAGTGAAATTACTAGAAAATAGGAGAATAATTCATTTGAAAACATTAGCATATAGCTATAGCCAAAACATTAAACTTCTAACAAAACCACAAAGGGCTACTAGAGCAAATAATGCGCCACTACTAAAGCAGACCAGAAGCCAAATAAAAGGTCATGAGAGAAGCACGCTGGAAATGGCTGCCAAGGTCTGGAATGCCCAAACGGTAAAGGAACGACAAATTCTTGACCTAAAAACTTAGAAAAAATATCTGTGCAAAATAAGGCTAGGAAACCCCCACTAAGCTACACTGCAAAGGGGCATGTGATATGTCACGGCCCACCATCAGGACGCCAAATGGAAGGTAACCATGCCAAAAGTAGCCAGATAACACACCACACAGCTACATACAAGCCTATTATATGTAAATAGGAGTAGGCTAGTCTAGTAATAAGAGTAGAAAAAATAAATACATATATGCCAAGAAAATCCCAAAAAAACTAACATAGGCTATTAACCATACCAACCAATTATCTATCTGCTACTGAAATGCAGGCAATCAAATACCTTATCAGCAGCCACTGTGTGGTAAGATAACACCAACACTACAACTGGCGAGCATTGAAAACAAGCCTGGGTACCCGGGCTTATATGCTATGGAGAGTATAAATACAGCCTCAATAAAAAAATAAAAAAATAAAAAAACAGTTATTGGCTTTAAACCTCTTTCAATGATTTGTCAAATGATAGCGGCTTAGAATAATATGAAGCACGCCCAGTAATGTTAAAATCGCAAAGATCACTGTGTGCATTCACATTGCTTGTGTCCACATTCTTCGTACATATACACTTCCGGGTCCGTCACAGCCTCCACGTCCGCGTCCGCATTCATTACCAAAAAAAGAAAAGGAGACTATGGCACACGACTACAACTGATATTTTTGTGGCAGTTCTTTTATGCTGCCCATAGCGGTCCAATAACTTGTTCGCTAGTTGGTTGGAGAGTTACGTCCTGGAAACATCTAAGGTCATATCAAGATGGGTACTGACTTGTGACAGTGCAACTTTATAGTAGTGCCCCACTGGGAAATCAGGCTGCCAGCACCATGACCCAATATCCCACTCAGTAACATTATCCTGGCACTGAGTGAACCAGTCCCTGCCCTATCCAATTAATGCCAAGTGCCAAGCAAGTAAGTGACAAGTATCAATTTTGTGATTCATTGGCTTGACTCAACCGGGAATTGAACTCCTGATCTCCCGCAAATAGCCAGTTCCAAAGCAAATCACCCCCTTCATCCTACAATCAAGGAGAATTCAAGTAATATTGTCGGCTGGTGTGTGCTTACCTTTAGAGCTCAACGAGCAGTTAGTGATAAGTCAATGGCCCGTCCTGATATGACCTTAGATGTTGCTAGGACGTAAAACAACAACAAACAAACAATCAAACAGCTAGATAGGATGATTCAAGACAAATTGTCGGCTAGTGTATGGTTGCCTTTAACCCTTAAGTGGTAAGAAGAAGGGTAGTTTTCCTGCAGAATCTCCTCCCTCCCCCCACACCCCCCCCCACACCCCCACCACACACACACACACCTGCAGCGTTTGTAGGCTGCGCACGCGCTGTCAGTGATAAGGGACATGTACGGATGGTGGCCACGCGCAGAGGAAACATGCTCCCATCGAGGGCGGATAAAGAACCTCTTTATTCATGCACACCTAGGTTAGTGCTCCTGCTGGGGCACCCTTACCGAATCACTTAGCTTAATGGATGGGTAAACTGACCAGCGCATTCACAGCTTTTAACTCCACCTACCCACGTGACGCTGAACTAACTTACTCACGGGGCTCAGCTGTGTGAATAGATGCCATCTGCTTTACATTTATATATATATGATAAATATTATATGTAATATATATAATATGTATAATATATAATATATATATAATATATATTATATGTAATATATATAATATATGTAATATATATATAATACATATAATATATATAATATATATAATAAATATAATATATATAAAATATATAATATATATATATAATATATAATATATATAATAGATATAATATGTATAATATACATATACTATATATAATATATAGCATATACAATATATATAATATATATAATAATTATAATATATAATATATAGCATATACAATATATCTAATATATATAATATATATAATATATAATATATATAATATATAATATATATAATATATATAATATATATAATATATATAATATATATAATATATATAATATATATAATATATATAATATATATAATATATATAATATATATAATATATATAATACATATACTATATGTCTAGCTGTAAAGCCCTATAAATAAAGACATAAGCAGAGGACTAGTGTGGTGGTAAGCCCTCATTTATTTTCTCGGGCTATGGCCGAGCAAAAAAGCCCTGCCATACATATATAAAGCTAAAAACTTTGAGGCAAATGGCAAATGGCAAATGATGGTGGTGCCGGAAGTGACAGTGGCGCCAATAGTCCCCCACCAAATCGTATAGTGTTAGCATCAAGAAGATAATAAATAATCAAATCATGCAGCCCCGCAAATTTATATATATATAATTCTTATATTTGACATAAATTTGTCTAGCTGTAAAGCCCTATAAATGAAGACATAAGCAGATGACTAGTGTGGTGGTAAGCCCTCATTTATTTTCTTGGGCTATGGCCAAGCAAAAAAGCCAACAGGGCCGGCCCGCAGGGCCCTGACCAACACACTAGTCTCACTAGCCCTCGATATCAGCGGCTGCAAGGGCAGTCGCCACCTTTATATCATTCACAATTTGGACCTGTGGGTTTTTTTTTTAAGTACTTGAAAATCATATCGGATGCCCAGTCCCCCTCGCCCAGAGTTCCTCTATCGTGGCGGCACACATTGACAAATATGTGCAACCCCTGCAATGAAGGGAGTGGGAGGAGAAGTCTTGGTCACCCAGACCTGCCCTACCAGAGAAGATATGTAGTGTTTCTTGATAGATTTTATAGGTTAAAGGGGTCGAACGCCCCCCTGGAGCTGGTAACCGAAAGCATCATACATTATCAGAGGTTGAGAGTTCTGGCGCAGAAAGAAACTCAGCGCGCTTAAATAGTTCAATACTGACCGTTATACCAGCGTCCTAGCCAGCCATGTGGCATAAAGTGAAACCATTTCGGGTGAACAAGGGAAAGGTGAACGGCACAATGCGAATTTATCAACAAAGTCTAAATACCGCTTAATCTGCACCCCTCTTCTAGCCCAGGAGTTCTTGGAGTAATACCCCATTTCAAACAGCCGCTGCTCCCTTTGTAAGTCCTCCCTCCCTGGAAGAGACCAGAAACGGGGCCTGAAACACATGATTGCAGCTGACCATTAGAGCTCAACACGCATCAAAGTTCATAACAATTATGTATCCTATCGATGCTTCCACGGCCACAAACACGGATTATCCACTGCCTTGGGCGGGAAGTCGAGTTTAGAGTCTTTTTGATCCGCCTGTGTTGTTGGGAGACATGTGACAGCCGAGCTGTGCCGCGTTGACACTGTGTAAATATTAGCGCAAGCAATTTCTGATCGCCTGATGTCAGCACAGCGCCTTATTGATCCCCGCTCGGCCCGAGTGGCTTCAATAATGGCGACTTCGCATTTGTAAACGGCGCTGACTGTAAACAATGCGCCCGCTGATGTGCCCAATGTGCTCAATAATTAATAATTCTCACTGGCCGAGGGCCGAGAATAAAGCGGATCCCGTGTCACGGGCGTTAAGGGGCTGTCACACTACGACGTATAGCGTTAGTGTATGCCGACGTATGCGATTTTCGACCAACACATCAGGATATGACATCATAGGTTATGCATAGGTTGGGCATACGTCGAGTACACTTTGCATATGGCACCATAGGTCGGGGTAGGTCGAGCTGCCAAAAAATGTTTGTGCATGTTCAAAATTGTCAACCTATGCCGGCATGTGGCTCATACGGTTCTCATTCGCTGGGCATATGCTGGGCGTATGCTGGGCATACGTCAACATACATTATGCACACGCTAGGGGTAGGTCGGCATAGATTAGCCGTACGTTGAACTGGCGCCCTCCGCGTATCTCTGGTGCATATAGCATAGCCTAACGTACCGGTAACGTGTGCGAGCATGCCCCTAGAGTGTGCTGGCATACCCCTAGTGTATTCTGAGCATACATCGAGCATATGCCCAGCGTGTTGCCTCTCGGTATATAAAGGCACCACCAGGCAGTCCTCGGGGTGGAGTGATCGGGGAGTGCCCTTACGGTGATAGCATACGTCATCATACGCTTTGCATATGCTATGCATAAGTTTTGAAAACGCTACTCATACACTGCTATGCTAGGCATATGGTGGCCATATGTCGGCAGTACGCTGAGTATACGTCGTCATATGCTTTGCATACGTCACCATACACTAGGAATAAGGTAGGGACACGCCAGGCATACGCTGCACGTACGCTTCATACGTTGCTGAGACCACCCGCGTTGCAAAAAGTTTGCCATATCTCGACCTATTTTGATTTTCAAATTATTTCGACACATTACGCACACGCCGCCGCCATACGTCGTAGTGTGACAGGGCCTTTAGATATCGCCGTGTTGTCGGAAGCGAAATTGCTTTCCGCCGATAGTGGATAGACGACAACGGGGCACTGAATTAATACTAGCCGGCATATATTTCCAGTGTGCAGTAGATGTTTTAATTCTTCTGCTATCCCTCGACCTGGAATCCACTAGTTTTACTGTTGTCGTTCATTTTATCGCAGATCGTCACGACATGCTGTTGTTTTGGTGTCTTCACGCTAAGCTAAAAACTTTGCGGCGAATGGCAAGTGACGATGACGGTGGCGCCGGAAGTGATGGTGGCGCCAATAGTTCCGCACTAAATCGTTTAGTGTTAGCGTAGAGAAGATAATATATATAATATGTATATAATATATATAATATATATAATATATATAATATATGTAATATATTATGTGTAATATGTAATATGCAATATGCAATACAGTAAAGGAGGGCAGACAGAATGGGAAAATTAAATTGAATAATAACAAATAACATATCTCTTCTTGCCATATCATGGGAAAAATAAATTGAATAATGATAAATAATAGCTCTCTACTTCGTATCATGGCAATACGCCCTCCCCCACTCCCCCACCCACACTGGTTACAGAAAGAGAGGACGCCCTCCTCTCCGGTTCAAGGATACCATCAAGAGAAACCTGAAGCTGAGAGACATTAAAACTGACTCATGGACATCACTCTCACAGCAGAGGGCTAAATGGAGAGCGGCAGTCAAGTAATGAAAGCAGTCTTTGTCGCATCATGACCGACAGCATGATGATGATGATGTACTAGTTAGTGTGTAGTAGAACTAATGCCAGTATACTTGTGTGAGCCTGGGGGGTGGGGTGGGGTGGGGTGGGGTAGGGTGGGCGGCGCGGGTGGGGAGAGGTATGCAATGAATAACCTTATTAGAATGGGATTTAAATAATTGATTTCTTCACATACAAAACCATTATACTACCGGCAATGATGCTAGAATTAGTCAATAATTTAGGCAGGGTACTATGCCGTGACGTCATCGTTAGATTGCACACGCGCACAAGTTGCTAAAGGTGTGATTCCATTCGTCGCCTAACCCAGGCCATGGTATGGTTCTACTACTGAAGAACTATTGTTTTCTTGGATCACTGCCGATGAAGGTTCCGTCCCATACCTGACTCCCGTCCGTGGGTGTTCCATTAAGGGTTGGCTCTGGCCCCAAAACACTTAACCTAACCTAACCGAATGGCGTTCTCTCTGGCGGAGTGGTTAGAGTGTCTGACTTTCTTCTAGGTCAGACTCCTAATCTGAGGGTCGGCGGTTCGATTCCCCGTGCCCCCAGCTCTGCCAATTTGGATTTCCACCACTGTGTATAACTTACAGCGTCATCAAAGGCCGGTTGCTCTCATACCATGTCTATGTGGTGTGGGAGGTTAAAAATCCCTTGGGTCGGTAAAAGTGTAGGCTCGGCCTTTCTATCGACCAGCAGTGGATTGGGGAAGACCAGTTGTCTGTGACTGGGATTTCCCCTTCTTGGGACAACTAATGTACCAAAAAAAAATAAAAATGAGAGACAAATAAGTGTTCACACTTCATGTCTACCATTCGCTATATCGCTAACTTAGCAGCCTGAACCCAGTCCTTAGCCTTCAAACCTAACTGGTATCTTGCCACTCCCCTCAATGGATATGGAAAATTACCCTGCAATTATGAATCCTCATATTATGTATCTATGAGCATTCAGGACAATGTACAAATAGCGATATGATTGGAAATAATATGTTTCCTAATGTTTATAAATCAAAATTATGAACCATATAAATCCCAATAGCCAAAACCATTAGAGCTAGTTTGTTTGTTTGGGGTTTTGCGTCCGGGCAACAACCAAGGTCATATCAGAAAGGGTTCCGACTTGTGACAGTAGGCATTCATTGCAACTGTATAGTGCTGCCCCACTGGGAGACCAGGCCGCCAGCACCATGACCTGATTTCCCACTCAGTCACCAAAAGAGACAAACTTATCACATCATCACACACACACAAAAGAACACTACTAAACATGCACCTTAAATAAAGGAAGTTCTAAAAAGCACTTCCACTTATACACACGTCATATTTCCGGCCAGCTGAAAAAGAAACCGTTGTTCTGGGCCATGCTATGCACATGTCACATTAGTATTGAACCGAACATGAGCCAGAGCCAGAACAAATTTGCCACATCACTGCCTATTACTCCATCAGTATTCAATCAATAATTATTAATTTTCACAAATCTATTACAATGTATATTAACTAGTCTCTTATAATTTCATCTTGAATATTCCTTTATTAAAATCCTTGGAAACAAATGGTCTTACCTCCATTGGCCAGTATCATGGATTGATCATGATGCCTATTTTTGTCCTCATGAAGGTAAAACTTTCCATATTAACCTGCATTGCCGTATAAACCTGCATTGCCGTATAAACCTTCATTGCTGTATAAACCTTCAGTGCCATATAAACCTTCATTGCCATATAAACCTTCATTGCCGTATAAACCTTCATAGCCAACACTTCAGAAGTCGACCCTTTATGCAATGTGCATAAATATGCCTGAGGAAATGATTCCAGGGTCAAAAATTGACATTGACTTATCTGCCTGATCGCCTAATACGTGAGACTCATCATCATCATCATCATCATCATCATGCTGTCAGTCACGATGTGACAAAGACTGCTTTCATTACTTGACTGCCGCTCTCCATTTAGCTCTCTGCTGTGAGAGTTGCGTCCATGAGTCGGTCTTAATGTCTCTCAGCTTCAGGTTTCTCTTGATGGTATCCCTGAACCGGAGACGGGGGCGCCCTCTCTTTCTGTAGCCAGAAGACAGTTGAGAATAGAGGATCTGCTTTGGTAGCCTGTCTGATGACATCCTCATGAGGTGTCCAGTCCACCGGAGATTCTTTTTGATCAGAAGATCTTCCATCGTGAGACTACTAACACCCAAAAGGTTGGCCCAAGAAAGATCAGGTAAAGACTCCTGAGTGCGGGACCAGACCAATCCAGTATCACAGCTGTCCAGCATTGAAAACAAGCACCCTCGCGGGAGCTTATACGTTATGGGCAGAATATAAAACTTGTCACACACAAAAAAAAATGTTATGTCACCAACCACACACATGATCTACAGCGCGTGTATGTGTAAATGGAATCCCGGCTTTAATGGGAGTTATGGAGCATGCAGCTATTTGAGCACATCACATCAGACCAGAGTGGTACAGCTGGGGTGCACCGTCATCGATGTCAACAATGTCAACAACACGCTTCATCTAGTCGGTACATGTGTTGGACTTTAATATCAAAGGTGTTGCGTGCAGGTACCAGCCCCCTGGTACAATCACATACCTGTCGCTCACACCAGGGGCTATATTCATGTAGTGGTGCCAAGGCCTTAACCGTGGCTATGGTAGCCCCACACGGCTAATGGTGGAAAATCCGTAATTATGTGTTGGTGCCAACGCTAACCGCCGACCGTAGCCTAGGCTAAGCTACCCTGTTTTCAAACCAGGGTTAACTGCTAGACGCGCCGGTTAGTTTGCATGTGAGGCTCTCGATCTATTCAATGCTTTCATATTTAACAGAATTACATACTCAATAACTGAAATTTGATCAAATTAACCCTAAATTCAAACCGATATTAACGCTGCCGCCGCAGCAGCGGCGATATTAATATTTTCGAATCGATGAATGTAAAGTAAGCAAATCGCAGCCTCCGCAGCGACGTCGATATCCATACTGTCCATACTGTCCAACGTCAACTAAACATGGCCGCCGCCATCGCCGCCGTATCGGCGGGAATATATTAGGCCAAAATCTATTCAATGCTGTCATATTTAACAGAATTACATACGCAATAAGTGAAATTTAATCAAATTAACCCTAAAATTGAACCTTTATTAACCCTCCCACCGCATTGGCAGCGTTATTCATATTGTTGAATCTAGGGAATTCGAAAATCTATAAATAACTTCACGGTTAGCTATTCGCACCAGCTGCAACATCGGTGAATATGACATGACCTAATTAACCGGCCCCATCCTAGCCATGGATAGCGACCCCAGAGCTAGTGTGTAGCACCAGCTACGCCTGGCACCACTACATGAATACGGGCCCAGATGGGGTAGCCGAATGAGGAGAGCACAGGCTTCCCATGCGGAAGGTCAGGAATTTGAATCCCAGCCGAGTCAAATCGATGACTTATCAAATTTATACTTATTGCTACCAAGCCTGGCGCTCGGCATTAATAATAGGATAGGACTAGCACTGATTAGCACAATATCACGATACTAATGTATGAGATATTGGGTCATGGTGCCAGTTGCCATGAGTTTGCGCTGCCACAAGTCGATACCCATCCTGATATGGCCTCTGATGTTACGAGGATGTAAAACAACAAACAAACAATCCTACCTGTCACCCACTGGTGCCTGTATAATGAAAACCCACCCAGTTTGGGAGCGGGGCGCAGAACCAGCCTTCGGCATATTCGCTCTCTTCTCATTCTCTACCTATCTTCAGCGAATCATTGTGATTAACAAAACCCTGCCATGTGCGAACAAGCTTCTGGGTCCGTATGCATGGGGTGGTGTTAGCGAGCCAAAACTGGGTTTGGACGCGATTTCTAGTTTAGCGGCGAAAAGTCGCTATGTATGGAGCAGTTTTACGGAAACACCGCAAGTTTAAGGTTGGGTAGGCTAACACCACTCCGTACCAGGTTTAAGGGTGGTGTTAGGTACCGATTAGGCCCAAATCTATTCAATGCTATCATATTTAACAGAATTACATACTCAAAAAGTGAAATTTGATCAAATTAACACTAAGATCGAAGCGATATTAACGGCACCGCTAAATCGGCGGCGATATTAATATTGTCGAATGTAAACAAAACAAATCACCACCGCCGCCACATTGGCGGCGATATATTATCGATTAGGCCCAAATCTATTCAATGCTATCATATTTAACAGAATTACATACTCAAAAAGTGAAATTTGGTCAAATTAAACCCAAAATCGAAGCGATATTAAAGCTGACGCCGCCGCCGCAACGGCGGCGATATTGTGAGAAAGTGGTGCTTGCCGGCAACAGGCTCAGAGGGAGTTCCCAAACCTATAAATAACTGTTAGTTTAGCTAAGGCCTCCATGCTTTGGTTCCGTACATACACCGTGACCCATTTCCCAACACCGGTGTTAGCTAACCCGAATGTGGTCCTTAACACTGGAGCCGATAAATAATTCTTCATGCATACGGCCCCTGATGTTTGACTTGGAACTGTTTTTCTCTGAATTAACTGTCCACTCCATGACAAGACACCTGCTATATCAGGACAATGTTTGTCCATATGGAGACTTGTCTGTTTAAGATTGGTGCTGTTGTTTCAGAACTCCCACTGATTATGTCCCATTGCATTCACTAATGCATCCTATATCATCATTCTGTCTGCACTTATTGCAGGTAGTATATATATATATAATACAGTCATATATATAGCTCTGTATATATTTATATATTTATATGTGTTTTGTACAATTAATTATGTGAATATAAACAACAGATTTAAGCAGTAAATAATCAATCACAGACAGTTGGTCTTGTTCACTTCAATGTTCCTTGCTCTATCCTGGTAATGCCAAGGACCAGGCTAAGTAGCAACACATCTCAATCTTTAAGTTATTGCTTTGACTTAGCCAGGGTTCGAACCTAGGTTTTGAATGAGACAGTTTTCTAAATGGAAAGCAGACACCTCCCATCCGCCTCCTGGTTTAGAGTGGTGTTCTCTGTGGCAGAGTGGTTAGAGGGTCTGACTTTTTTCTAGGTCGGACTCCTAATCTGAAGGTCGGTGGTTCGATTCCCCATGCCCCCACCTCTGCCACTTAGGATTTCCACCGCTGGGTATAACTTACAGCGTCATCAAAGGCCAGTTGCTCTCATACCATGTCTATGTGGTGTGGGAGGTTAACAATCCCTTGGGTCGGTAAAAGTGTAGGCTCGGGCTTTCTATCGACAAACTGTCTAATGGTGAAAACAAGTATATTCAGACTTATCCATGACAGGCAGTATAAATCTTCAATCATCAATCAGAGCCCCTTGGGTACGAACCCTGGCTGAATTAAACCAATGACATAAAGAGCAGTGGAGCACGAGGAAGACTAATTGTCCGAGATTTAAATTGTCCAAGCTTAATCAACTAATGAACAAGAACAAGTTAGTTGAGTTACTACATGAAGGAAAGCTGCTTGGGCATTCTGTGTTCTGGCTACCACCTCCCCCCTACAAAAAAAAACGGGCGCGGTGGCCGAATCGGTAGAGCGCAGGCCTCCCGTGCGGGAAATCGGAAGTTCAATTCCTCGTCGAGTCAAACTAATGACTTACAAAATTGATACTTCTCGCCTCCTAGCCTGGATCTCAGCATTAAGAGGACTGGTTAGCTCAGTGTCAGGATAATGCGACTGAGTGCGATATCGGGTCATGGTGCTAGCGGCCTGATTTCTCAGTGGGGTAGCATGATAGACCTATTTCATATTAAGTCAACATAGGTATTTAGGTCGGTGCACGCGCTGCTTGGCTGCAGGACGACACACTGTCACATTACAAACTCAATGGCTATGAGCAATCTTCTTACAGAAAAGGTTAAATATCTCTAAAACCACACCACCTAGAAATAAACCGCTAGGTACTCAAACAGATGACATGCTTAACAACCAGATTATATTAAATTTATATGGTTAGGGTTCTGCATTTCTATTAATTTTGAATAAAACTGATGGTTTGCACTCAATGGCAGTTTGCATTCATTCTGCAGCCAAGCTGCGCGCGCATACACAATGTTTGTAAACATTGAAAGGGGTCTATAAAATCACCATCAGTGCAAACTGTCACAAGTCGGTACCCGTCCTGATATGACCTTCGATGTTACCAGGATGTAAACTACAACAACCAACCAATCCCCTTCTACAAAAAGGGGGAGGAAAGCGGGGTGGAAGTGGATAAATGCTGGAAGAGGGGCAGATGGGCGAGGGAGGGGGGGGGGGGGGGGGGGGGGGGGGGGGCGGAGTGTTGGGCAAAGGGCTAGGTTAGAGGAGGGGGGAGGGGAGGGGGAGAGGGGTGGGGGGCTAGGTGGCCACGTGACCCACGCCTGCCTCCCTCGTTCATTTCCTGGGAAACCAAGAAGCCTGTAAACATGGCACGAATAAAAAGCCGGTTGATTTATTGGTGCTGGTGAAGAAGGGAAGTCGGAAGCCATGTGACCTAGATTCGACCCTTGTGTGCACGCACAACAAATGAGTGGGTTGGGGCAGGGGGGAGGGAGGGCTATATCCCGCTGCACATGCCCATCCGCCTCCACTTCCATATCCATGTCTCTCCTCCCCCATCCACCCCCAATTATCGCCCATCTGGTACCCGTGCTCACGGCCAACACTGCCTCTATCCGCCCACCTGGAATTTCCACCCAACTTTCTCCACATTATCGCCCATCTACATCGCCTGATTCCACCCATCACTGTACATCTCCCACCCAACCCGCTCCAACTCGCCGCAACTCTCACGGGGATGGCCGAATGAGTTAGAGCATCCCTCTCCCGTGTTGGTAGATCGTGGGTTCATGGGTTTGAACCCTGGTCGAGTCAAACCAATGACTTAAAAATTGATACTTGTCACTTGTCGCTTGCTAGCCAGGCGCTCGGCATTATTAGGATAGGACAAGGACTGGTTGGCTCAGTGTCAGGACAATGGGACTGAGTGGGATATCAGGTCATGGTGCTGGTGGCCTGGTCTTCCAGTGGAGCAGCACTATAAAGTCGCCATGAGTGCACACTGTCACCCGTCCTGATATGACCTTAGATGTTGCTAGGACGTAAAACAACAACAAACAAGCAAACAGGGGTACTACATGGGCGATAATGTGGGTAGGAAGGAGAGTTGGGGCGAATTAGGTGGGAGATGATGCACAGTGATGGACGGAATTAGGGGTAGTAGATGGGCGATAATGTGGGTCGCAAGGAGCGTCCTTGCCCTACCCTAATAATGATGAGCGCCTTCCTAGGAAGCGACAAGTAATCAATTGTGTAAGTCATTGGTTTGACTCAACCGGGGGAGCGAACTCCCGACTTTCCGAAGGGGAAGTCTGCGCTCTACCGATTCGGCCATCACGTCCGGTTTTTATTCTGAGGACTGAGTATCAATTTTTAAATCATTGAATTTGACTCGACCAGGGTTCCAACCCGTTGGGTCCAATCCCACTATCTACCAAAACTGGGAGACGGACGCTCAACTCACCTCTGGGTCTGAGCGTGTCGATGATGCAGGTGGCTGTACATATTCCAATCACGTCGCCTCTGACTGTGTGGATCAGTCCATGTGCATAATGGACCGAGCGTCAGTCGGCGCATAACTCGAGGGCGCCAGGCCGTCGGACGGCGTCAGTGCTCGTTCCCTCCTGTGTACTTTTTTTAAATATACACTCTCACTTCCTACTTCTCAATAGCACCCGGCATTTATATAATAGGACAAGGACTAGTCAGGATAATGTGACTGAGTGGGATATCGGGTCATGGTGCCGGCGGCCTGATTTCCCAGTGGGGCAGCACTATAAAGTCACAATGAGTGTGAACTGTCACAAGTCGGTCCCCGTCCTGAAGTGACCCTAGATGTTGCCAGGAGGTAAAACTCCCAAAACCAACCAACGTACTTCTCATTCTCCCCCTCTCTCCCTCCCTCCACCATCACCCCCTCCTTCCACCCTCACCTTTCCCTCCACGCTCACCTTCCCTCCACCCTCACCCCCTCTCCACCCTCACCTTTCCTTCCACCCTCACCCTTCCCTCCACCCTCACCCCTTCTATCCACCCTCACCTTTCCCTTCACCCTCACCTTTCCCTCCACCCTCACCCTTCCCTCCACCCTCACCCCCTCTATCCACCCTCACCTTTCCCTCCACCCTCACCTTTCCCTCCACCCTCACCCTTCCCTCCACCCTCACCCCCTCTATCCACCCTCACCCTTCCCTCCACCCTCACCCTGTCCCTCCACCCTCACCCCTCCCTCCAACCTCTCCTCTCTCACCAGCCTCACTTCTCCCACTATTGCCCTCTTCTCAACACTCTCACCTCTCCCACTACTCTCCTCTCCTCACCACCCTCCTCTCGCCCACTACTCTCCCCTCTACTACCACCCTCCTCTCTCCTACACTCTCCCGTCTCCTATCACATATCCCCTTTTCCTTCATTCGCTTATATACCCCATTTGCTTTCACACACATTTTCCATCACACATAACTTGTTTTAAAGTGCCCATGATCCATGTTCCCTCACTGTCCTCCTCACCCCCACCCTCACCCCTATCCATGCCTTCAGTTCCCACGCCCCTTTTCCGCTTCTCTCCCCCCCCCTACCCTCTCTACCCCCCCTCCCCTCCCCCTCCCCTCACTCTCTACCTGCTTCCGTCCCGATCGTGCCTCCCCCACATTCTCACACCCTCCCCTTTCTCCCTCCCATCCTTTTCCTCTCCTCCATATTCCCCTCCCACCCCCACCCCCACCTTCTGCATTGCTGCCCATACACTTCCCCTTCCCGGATGCCCCCCATTCCCCCATTCCCCCATTCCCCCATTCCCCCATTCCCCCATTCCCCCATTCTTCCATTCCTCCATTCGTCCATTCCCCCATTCCTCTATTCCTCCATTCCCCCATTCCTCTATTCCCCCATTCCTCTATTCCCCCATTCCTCTATTCCCCCATTCCCCATTCCCCCATTCATCTATTCCCCCATTCCTCCATTCCCCCATTCCTCCATTCCCCATTCCCCCATCCCCCCATTCCCCCATCCCCCATCCCCCCATCCCCCATCCCCCCATCCCCCCATCTCCCCCCATCCCCCCATCCCCCCATCCCCCCATCCCCCATCCCCCATTCCCCATTCCCCATTCCTCATTCCCTTGCAACTGCTCCTACCCTTCACTCTTCTCTTCTCACCCGTTCCGATCCCTGCCCTACCCCTCCCACCCTGCCCCCCACACAACCCACCCATCAGGGCACGGCGCGCCGCGACGTGTCCAATACGATCCGGTGTGGCAGTAAATCGCAAACCCCTGGAAATTGCACACCCCGGGGTTTGCGATTTACTAGGAAATCACAAACCCCCCCTGGAAATCGCAAACCCCCCTGGCCCTGTGTTTTGGGACCGATTCGGGCCAAATCTATTCAATGCGACCATATTTAACACAATTATATACTCAAATCGTGAAATTTCATTAAATTAACCCTAAATTCGAAGCGTTATTAAGGCTACCGCCGCATTGGCGGCGATATTAATCGCCGAACGTAATGTAAACAAATCGCCGCCGCATCGACGTCGCGTTCCATACTGGCGGCGGCGGCGATTTGTTTACTTTACGTTCGTCGATTCGAAAATATAACTAGTAATATCCAGGGATGAAAGATCTCCGCGATTTCGCGGATTTCCGGGATTTTTCCTGTAGCTTTGAGTGTATACTAATACATTGTGCCCGTCCTGATATGACCTTAGATGTTGCCAGGACGTAAAACTCCAACACCCAACCTACCAATGCGTTATTTTACTAATATGTGGTGCAAACGCCGCAGCACTAGCAGCGTATACTAGTCAACCTATATTGGTTCTCACAGTCAACACCAGGTGGCACCACCACACTATATGCTTCTATCGCCGCAGCACTATCAGCGTATAAAGTAAACAAATCGCCGCCGCCGAATGGGGGGTTTGCGATCTCCAGGGGGGATATGCGATTTCCTAGGAAATCGCAAACCCCCCATGCCCATATATGGCATGGGGGTTTGCGATTTCCTAGGAAATCACAAGTGGGGGTTTGCGATTTACAGGGATTGCGATTTCCTGCTACACCGGCCGTAAATCAAGCCACGCGCAACTCTCGTCGAGTCACGTATGTGCCGAGAAGAGAGTTCCCATTTTTATACGCTTCGTCCCCCCCCTCCAAACCCTCCACCCCTCACCCCCGCCCCACCCCCACCCCCACCCTCCACACACCCACATACACACTCCGCATACTGCGCACTCGTGCCCAAGTTCGAGACTTACTGTCTTGCTCTCTCTGGTCTTCACGGGTTAATGACTTTAAAATTGTTACTTGTCGCTTCATAGCCAGGCGCTCGGCATAATTACGATGGGGCAAGGACTTGTTGGCTCAGTGTCAGGATAATGTGACCGAGTGGGATATCAGGTCATGGAGCTGGCGGACTGGTCTCCCAGTGGGGCAGCACTATAAAGTCGCCATGAGTGTGCACTGTCACAAGTCGGTATCCATCCTGATATGACATTAGACGTTGCTAGGATGTAAAACAACAACAAATAAACTCTGTTCTTCGCAGGTTTTCTCTGTTCACGTTTCTCCAAACATAGCATCTTTTCCCGGGCGGAAAGGGCTTTGATTTTGGGACACGTGTACATGGGTCCACTGTTGGGAGTCTTGTGTAGTAAGAGAGTCATTCTCTAAAACTGGGCACCAAAGTGTGACATGGAAACCAAAAGTGAAAACCTTCGAAATAATAGCAAAAATCCTTCCAAATAATAGCCTAATCCAATGTGCTATGAAGGTATGCATGTTGTGCGTATGTCAGAGTTGAACAAAATTTAATTTCACTTTTCGAATTAGATCTTACACAAATTGAGCAATACATTAAAGTTGCATAGTCCGATGGTGTTGAGTTTCTGTAATTTTTCTGAGATAAATAGATTAACCTGACCGTTATAATCAACCTTACTTTAGCTTCAAGTCCTGTTTATTTTAAACAGTTATGTTTTGAGATATTTGAAGTGCAAACATGTCAAATTAGTTTTGGCAAGCTTGCCAAAACTCTGATACCATAGGCTTTAGCAGTAACAGGTTCTATTAAATTGCCTCAGTATTCCCTGATATGTGGCAACAAATGCTTAATACTTGCATCAGTATCTAAGTTAGATATGTAGAATCAATTCCAGATAATTGTTTTGGTTTTGAAAATTTGATGATTCATCGGACTGTGCAACTTTAATATCACTTGAAACTCAACGACACACCCAGAATCTCATTTTAACATATTCAACATAGTCAAACAAGATTTTCTTGATTACTGTTAAGCAGACAAGGTTATGACTTACAAGAAAAAAGTTGAAAAATAAGTTGAAAAAAGTTTGGCTACATGTATGGTGTAAATTTTCACATTTTCACATTTTCACTCTAGTGCAAAATCATACAATTATAATTTTGATATCTTTTGCGGGATAAATTCAATACATGTAGAACTGCTAACATACCTAATAGACAGAGGCTGCAATACTTATTTGACTTGTTATCAATAAAACAAAGACTTAATTATCAACATCGTAATGTGGAAACCAAATAAGTTGTGCCCAGTTTTGGAGAATAACCCATTAGCGTGGCGGTAAAACTAAAACCATTTTGCTATATATAGTCAGGCCTGCATAAATACACGGCAACCTAACTAAACACAACGCAAATAAACACCGTGAGAACGGGGTGGGTGGCACGGGAGAACTCCCCCCGCCCACTACCCCGCCTCATCCCAGCTCCCCCTCCCTCCCCCCACTCACCCTCCTCACCCCACCGCGAGCCCTCCCACTCTCCACACCCACCCACTCTCCCGCACGTGCGCTCTATGTGGAGCTCCTTCTCCACACATTTTCTTTTTAGCAATGGAAACATCAAAGAGATTATATCCCATGAAAGCGATAACAAAACAAAAACAACTCATATTTGATGAGGTGTCCGATGTTATGCTTTCACCTAAAGTCAGGGGATTGAGATGAACTTTTTCTTTATGCATTTATGTAATTATATAATATATATGTGCGTACTTTTGTGTATATATATGTGCATGTTTGTATGTATGTATACATATATATATATATATATATATATATATACATATTGAGGATTTGCGTCAAACGATTAACACTGCGTGACCAGTGCTTCATCGGCCATCATGGCTGGATAGAAAGTACAGCATTTCACTGCCGATGCGGCGGCAGTGTTAATATCGCTTGGATTTTGGGTTTAATTTGACAAAATTTCACTTTTTGAATAAGCTATTCCCATAAAAAAAAACATTATTTCAACCCCCGATTGAATTTTCATGGTTCTAAATAACAGAATTAGATCGTAGCAGTGAATAGATTTGTGCTTTTTGTTTTGTTTACCTTCGACAATATCGCCGGCAGTATGCCGGTGGCGTTAATATCGCTTGGATTTTGGGTTTAATTTGACCAAATTTCACTTTTTGAATAAGCTATTCTCATAAATAACATTATTTCAACCCCCGATTGAATTTTCATGGTTCTAAATAACAGAATTAGATCGTAGCAGTGAATAGATTTGTGCTTTTTGTTTTATTTACATACACTTGATAGGAGAATGAACTGCTTCTATCGAACCACGATGTAGGAGTAGTGTGATGCCTACGTCACACGCAAATCCTCAATAGGCTTGGTTAGGCTTAATTTAACCGGGGCACATTTTTTTCTTTTTTTGTTGTGATGAATTTATTTACCATGCCCATACTAGATATGCATGTTAACATTTCTTTTCATCGCCGGGCAGCACTAGTCCAATGTGATTCAAATATTTTGAATTATGTTTTAATTTTGGTTTTATTGCTGGTTCTTGTTTATGGGTTGTACTACTTGTAGCTGTTTGAAGATTGCAAACAGTCAAAAATCCATCTTTTACCATACTTTGTGTTAGTCCATTTACCTATACTTTTTCCGGACTGTTTGTGCATTTCAATTGAAGCTTGTTAATTTGATTAGTTGCTAGTAAGGCCTTAATGTCTAATGATCCAATTGAGTATATATATATATAGATTTCAAAAGGTTTATATAGCTATTTGTTTGTGTTGTACTCAGGAAACATACATCATAAGCCGCCATTTTGCCTGTGAACATTGCAGTCATGCCATGCACCTACTCCTATGTTTGTCTGTTGTTGCTTTACATCCTAGCAACATCTAAGGTCATATCAGGACGGGTACCGACTTGTGACAGTGCATGCTCATGGTGACTTTATAGTGCTGCTCTAACTGGGATACCAGTCTACCGACACCATGACTCAATATCCCACACAGCCACATTACCCTGACACTGTGCTAACCATCGTTGTCCTATCCTATTAATGCAGAGCGCCAGGCTAGATAGCTACAAATATCTATTTTATAAGACATTGGTTTGACTCGGCTGTGATTCGAACACCCTACCTTCCGCCGGGAAGCCTGCGCTCTACCGATTCCGCCACCGCGTTCTACTCCTATAAGCGCCTACATTGACTTAGTGGTTAAGCCGTTCATCCCGGAATGGCAGAAATGTGGGTTCTAGTCCCTCTCTAAGCACAATGTTCGCTTTGTTTGGAGTGCCCTGACGGACAGTGCAGAAGACACTGCGTGTTCGGGTTAAATTGCGCTGTTGTATAACAAATGGACTGGAGCATTTCATTGGCAGCTTTTTATTTTGTGTTTCTTGTTCCCTCCAGAAGCCTTCTGTTTCAGAAGATTACTAACTGCCTGAACACAACACACCCACACACCCACACACCCACACACCCACACACCCACACACCCACACACCCACACACCCACACACCCACACACCCACACACCCACACACCCACACACCCACACACGCACACACCCACACACGCACACACCCACACACCCACACCCACACACCCACACACCCACACACCCACACACCCACACCCACACACCCACACACCCACACACCCACCACCCAAACACCCACACACCCACACACCCACACACCCACACACCCACACACCCACACACCCACACACCCACACACCCACACACCCACACACCCACACACCCACACACCCACCCCTCACCCGCCCCAACCACACCCACCCACACACCGAATAGAGCACGGGCCTCGCGTGCGGGAGATCGGGAGTTCGGTTCCTGGTCGAGTCAAACCAATGACTTATTAATTGATACTTGTTGCTTCCTAGCCAGGCGCTCAGCATTATTAGGATCGGACAAGGACTAGTTGGCTCAGTGTCAGGATAATGTGACTGAGTGGGATATAAGGTCATGCTGCTTGCAGCTTGGTCTCCCAGTGGGGCAGCACTATAAAGTCACCATGAGTGTGCACTGTCACAAGTCAGCACCCATCCTGATATGACCTTAGATGTTGCCAGGACATAAAACTCCACCACCCACCCACCCACACTCCAACCCTACCTTCATACATACGAATCATTTTCCTTCGCGAGCATCTCTCAAATAGAGAGAGAGCGTAAATCAGTTACCGTCAGAATATCTCATTAACAATGAAGGTTTTTGTTGTGGTATTTTCGTATGTCAGTTGATTAAGCAGGGCAAATTTCAATCACAGATTTCTCAGTCCACTGCTCCTTGTCCTATCCTAGCTGCTTGGGTGTCGAGATATTGATATATATTTCCAAGTAATGCACGTTTCGCAGTGAGAGCATCGTGGCTTCGTGGAGCTTATTGTGACATGAAGCTGTCATGTTGGCACCAGGGATGTTGTTGCTTGGATACGGCACACAATGAGGCCATTTGAAAGATGGAGAAAGGGGAGGCTAGAATATTGAAGATGCTGACACTGAACTAAGTAAGGCTGATGGTATGGTTGATGGCGGTATGGGTGGGAGGGGTGGGTGGTGGAGGTGGAGGTGGCGGGGGGTATATGTCATATTAAAACAGCACCTAGCGGCGATGGACGAGGAACCATACTGCAGACCCAATTAAGGAAATCTATAGAACACACTGAAACATGTCTGCAGCCTCTAGTGAACTACTGTCATCAGTCCTGTACATCAATTCAATTCGATACTTTATTTCAGACTCAGCATTGTGATAGTGCCATCAGATATAGAGCTTGCTATTTATATATATATATATATATATATATATTTATATATTTATATATATATATTTATATATATATATAAGATATATAACGCAGTATGCGAGTATAAAGGCACGGAAGGGAATTATGTGTTATTATATATTTCATTATTCCATATCATGCCTCCTCGACTGCACTGTACCAGATAGAATGGCCGAATGAGTTAGAGTGTCTGTCTCCCGTGCTGGTAGATCGTGGGGTCGTGGGTTCGAACCCTGGTCGAGTCAAACCAATGACTTAGAAATTGATACTTCTCACTTCCTAGCCAGCCGCTCGGCATTAATAGGATAGGGCAAGGACTGGTTGGCTCAGTGTCAGGAGAATGTGACTGAGTGGGATATCAGGTCATGGTGCCGACAGCCTGGTTTCCCAGTGGGACATCACTATACAGTCGCCATGTGTGCGCACTGTCACAAGTCGGTGCCCGTCCTGATATGACCTTAGATGTTGCTAAGGCGCAAAACAACAAAACAAACAAACATCGACTGCACTGCACCCATGAGACCGGTGGCGCCACCACCGGGCTTCCTCGTCACTAACGGACGCGCCACACAGTCAGTCGCACTGGGGGATTCTTTTTCTTTATAATAGTTGTTCTTGCTCTTTATAGTTCTTGCTCTAGTTCTTGCTTACAAATATATTCCTTCGGATATAAAAGACATTCTTAGCGCTGAAGCACTGGTGTTTTTAACTGGTATTTGTTAATTAAAATTTGCTTGGCAGTAAGTAGTTAGTATATTGTGTTGAAAAAAAATGGGTTAGTTTTAAAATTGAGGGCATTGAAAGCCAAATTTAACAATTATCATTAGGCTTTATGCTACACATAGATCATCCCCACCACCAACACCAACCAGCCCTCTGATGACAGTGGCCACTGTTGATGTTGTGGGTAGCAGCTCATTTTGGAAAATGTCTTATAGAGGATTTCCACCACAAACCCACCTTCTGATGGCAGTGGCAAAAGCTGATGATAGATGCTGAGGGCGAGGGGGGGAGAGGGGGAGGCGGCAGACAGGATGCGTTGAAAGACATGTATGTGATGGGTGTGTCTCAATCTACGCATGTGACGGTCGCAACTATGTTGGAATTAAAACAACCGTGTGAGAACAATGTTGTCTTCTTGTGGATGTTCCAGGATAGCAGAAGTAGATAAGGGATATATATAAAAAGATACACAAACCTTTCACACTCGTGCCTTGTAACCATGGTCTTATAGAGGATTCCCACCCCAAACCCACCTTCTGATGGCAGTGACTAAAACTGATGTCGTGGGTAGCAGCTCACTGTGGAAAAGGTCTTATAGAGGATTCCCACCACGACTAAAAAAATATGGTAATTTACCTGACCTCCTGTGACCTCAGAGGTGCCAAGTAGGTAAGAGTGTGAGCAAGGAGATCTCCATAATACACTAATTGTAAATAAGGAGAATTAGCGTGGCTGAAGTGGGGAGGAAACTGGTCCCAAATAGTGAATTTTGATGATAAATATGTGTAATCATTCCTTTTAAAAAACGAAGCTAAAATGATTCTTTGAAAGGAGATTACAAATAAAAAGTGGGAAATCAGGACATTGGGGATATCTTGCTATATTTCAGGGAGATATCCCGCCAAATCGGGAGACTTGTTACCTCTCCGTTCGTGTACTATACAGCTGATGTCCAGCAGCCGTGTAGTGTGACCGCGACGGAGTGGGGACCAGGATTATGTAACAGAGAAGCCATGGGTGCCCCACTCGCTGTGTGACATAAGTGCCGAGATTGTGATGTGATATTCATATTTAAGAGAAGTTACCAAGTGATCATACTGAGATGAAATCATGGATCACAACCTGGATTCAACTACAGAACATCAATGTGTTTGGCGACATTTTTTTTGCATTCCGTCACTTCAAATATCACCAAGATTTGCCAATTATAATATTTTGGCGACATTTTTTTGTTTGCATGACAATGTTTCAAATATCATTTGCCATTCATTTATTTTGTAATTTCTCAAAGCTATAGTAGATTCATGTATAATGATCAACCGATGGCGACATCTTTATTTATGCCATGACTTCAAATATCACAAAATAACAGCCACTTATAGAAAAAAGTCTTAAATTTAAAACTTCTTCAAAGCTACGGTGGGACAAAAATTGCCCATTTGTAATCAAATAGAAAATCCTTCAAAACTACAGTAGAGCAGTTTATAATGGTCAACCTATGGCGACATTTTATTTGTGTATGCCATCACTTCAGATATCACAAAAATTGGTCATTTGTAATATACAGTATAACCCCGTTAAACCAAACTTGAAGGGACCCTAGAAATCTGTTTGGATTAACCGATCATTGGTTTAACCGAGCTTTGGCTTTGGCTTTGACTTTGAGTAAGAGTGTATTGCACATGTAATATGCAGTGTATGTGGACATTTTGATTATTGTTTTTTATGTATCTACAGTATAACCCCATTATAATGTCATATCCAGACATTTTTTCGGCGGCCCGGCAAAATACTACCATTTATCATATAAAAAAGTCAGATGACCTTATAGCCACATGAAAGTTTGGTTTAACCATACGGAGTGGCCTGGGGTCTGACAATTTTGGTTGGATTAACCGATAATTTGGATTAACCGACTTTGGTTTAACCAACTTTCTTATATGATAAATGGTAGTATTTTGCCGGGCCGACGAAAAAAGTTTGGATTAACCTATCGTTTGGTTTAACCGAGCTTGGATTAACGGGGTTGTACTGTAATAGAAAATCCTTCAAAACTACAGTAGGGCAGTTTATAGTGATCAACCTACTAGAAGTAACAGAAACATCTACATTAAATACAGAAGTTGTTCAGATGTTCGGATTGCGCAAGTTAAATTTTTATTTTTGGCGATGTCATCGGTGACTTGTTAGTTCCACTCCCCTCCGCCCTGACCCTCTCCACCCCAACACCCCCACCTCCACCAATGGCCATATGGATGCCGGTGGGATCACGTCCGCCGCGTCTAATGCCTTCTTTTGCCCGACGACGATCGATCTCCGACGCGGCCTCTTCGGGGATCCTGGCGGGCAGCGGAGGAACTATATACGGCTCGACGGTAGAGCATAACACCAGCCGCAGTGTGAGCCTGAGGAAGTGGCCCCGACACAGGCGGCCCGCCCTGCTTCCCGGGCCCCGCCCTGCTTCCCGGGCCCCGCTCTGCTTCCCGGGCCCCACCCTGCTTCCCGGGCACCGCCCAGGCCCCTCCCTGCCCTGCTTCCCGGGTCCTGCCCCGCCCGCGCCCCGCCCCGCCCCGCCCCGCCGCCGCCCCGCCCCGCCCCGCCCCCGCCCGCCCCGCCCCGCCCCGCCCCGCCCCCCGCCCCGCCCCGCCCCGCCCCGCCCCGCCCCGCCCCGCCCCGCCCCCACCCTGCTTCCCGGGCCCCGCCCTGCCCTGTTTCCCGGACCCCGCCCCGCCCTGCTTCCCGTGGCCCGCCTGCCCCAATTAAACCCACAATATTCCCTGTCGAACCTTCCCCAACAACCCGTCACTACCGCCACCTCCCACCCCCCCCCCCACCCCCTACCCCCACCCCACCCCACCCCGACCGACTCCGCCACCACTCCATCCGGCCCCACCGCACCCCACCCTACTCCCCGCATCAACTCCCCCGGGCTGACTTCCAACCCCTCCCCCCCCCCCTCACACCGCCCTGGCCGTCGTCGTGCCCGATGGCCGTCACCCTGAACCCCGCCCTCCGCCCCTCCCCCACCCCCCCAATCCCTACCCCCCCCCCCACACACCCCCTACTATTCCAACTCAACGCCGCCCCCATCCTTACCTCATCCGTCACCCACCACCTCGACCGCCGCCGTCCTCCTCGCCTAAACCCTCATCCGCCGCTGCTGTTGTCACTGCCGCCACCCCCCCCCCCCACCCCCGTAACTCCCACCCCCACCTCGCTTGACACACCTCGCCCCACCCACAACCCTCCCTCTACCCACGATGCCCCTTTCCCCCACCACTATTCCTATATATATATATATATATATATATATAATATATATATATATATATCCCACCCCATAAATTATATAGTTTATTAGCTGTATATAAATATTGAATAGTCAGTTATGTTTTGTGGTCGAGTCAAACTCATGACTATAAAATTGATACTTGTCGCTTCTTAGCTGGGCATGCGGCATGTCAGGATAATGTAACTGAGTGGGATATTGGGTGATGGTGCTGGTGGCCTGATTTCCCAGTGGGGCAGCACTAGAAAGTCGCCATGATTGTGCACTGTCACAAAAAAAGCTTGTTTTATTTAACGACGCCTCTAGAGCACATTGATTTTTATCATCGGTTTTTCGAAGTCAAACATATGGTCAATCTGACATATTTCTTCAGAGGAAACCTGCTTCCGCCACATAGGCTACTCTTTCTGATAGAGCAGCAAGGGGTCTTTTATATGCACTTTCTCACAGACAAGACAGCATATACCACATCTGTTGATGAACGAGTTGTGGACCACTGGTTGCAACAGAAAATAGCCCAAACTGCAAATGGATCCTCTGAGCAGGATCGATAGGATGACTGACACCTTCACAGGTAGACGCAAGCTTACTGCCTCTCCAACGACCAACCAACTCATATATATATATATATATATATATATGTATATATATGTATATATATGTATATATATACACGCATATATAGGAAGTGAACAGTTGGCGACTGTCTGCAATGGGCGTGGACAAACCAACTACGCCCTTGTCTGGAAAGGCGGGGATGGGCGCGCGGAGGGTGAGGGCGAGGGGGATGGCGAAGGGGGAGGCGGCTGGCAGGATGCGTTGAAAGACATGTGATGGGTGTGTCTCAATCTACACATGTGCCTGTATCAACTATGTTGGGATTAAAACAAACATGTGAGAACAATGCTGTCTTCTTGTGGATGTTCCAGACACTGAGCCAACCAGGATAGCAGAAGTAGATAAGGGATATATATAAAAAGATACACAAACTTGTCACACACTGGTGCCGCCTTGTAACCACGTGCACATGCTATTATTAGTAAGCAGACAACGCACCCACATTGACAACCAACACCTCCGGTGTGCAGTCATTTCATGCCAGGCTTCGACTGATGGGGACGCGTCGACGATTGACAGACCTCAGTCGTGCTAGGCATGCAGTGTTCCACCTGTTTCTACTTGTTCGACGGTTGCAGGCTGTCGATTTTAAAGCTAGCATTCCTTACTCATGGTATGCGGCATTCGAATGCGAATGCGAATGTGGCAAAAAATGGAAAAGCATCTAAGTGAATGGGGGTGCTTCTATGCCTCCGATTGCGAATGCGAATGCGAATGCGAATGCGGCAACTGAATCGGTCCATGTAGCCATCGGTGCGGCATGCGAATGCGAATGCTGCTGCGTTTGCCATAGAAAACAGTTGTGAGAAACCTGACACTATGTGTGGGTGTGGGTGTGGGTGTAACCACAGATCGTATACAAAACTCTCTCAACTTGCCTGATCAGGCAGGGTGTGGGGTTTCACTTGATGGCGGGGGAGGTTTCCTCTATCACATTGGGTATCTACACCGCATATACGACATTCAGTAATTTGCAAAAATAGTTTTGAGCTTGATTTAATGGATTTCACCTGTTAGTATATTGAATTTTAAATAAAATGACATGCAATTTGTGAAAATCACTCTAATATTAAAGTAAATATGGACTTTTTAACGTTGTTACTGTGTACTAGTCAAACCAAATCGCTGCATGCCGCGTGCCGCATGCCACGTGAAAGGAATCAACCTGTTGGCATGCCGCATGCTGCATGCCGCATTCGCATTCGCATTCGCATGCCGCATACCACGTGTAAGGAATGCTAGCTTTAAGCGATGAATCGGTGTGGTTCAATAAAGAACGCCTCGTCCAAGGAAGTGCACATACAAGACGAGAGTTTATTTACGCAATGAGTGGAATGACACGTCCGGACTTGCTTAAGAAGTAACGCAGGTAAAGTCTTAAAGTACAAGAAGAAGGGCGGATGGGCGGAAGAAACTAGATGTGTGGTCGCCCACTGGGAAGTGTCGATGGACAGTGGTGGGGTCACTTATAATGGGGGAAGTGATGCAGGTGTGAAAGCACTGGTGTTCGTGAGTGGCTGAGGCATGATGACAGAGGGGGAAGGGAGTTGTTCTCGTCGAATCAAACACAATGCGAGCATTGCGACTAATTCGCCCTGACAGACAAGGATCGGAAGGGAAAACGAGAATTTAACCGCTGGTGACCGCAATTTTCGGTCTGGGTCGGCGGCTGTCACCTTGGTTGGTTGGTTGTTGGAGTTTTATGTCCTGGTAACATTTAATTTCATATCAGGATGGGTACTGACTAGTGACAGTGCGCACTCATGGCAAACTTTCATAGTGCTGCCCATCTGGGAGACCAGGCCAACATCACCATGACCTGGTACACCACTCAGATATCCTGACACTGAGCCAACCAGTTCTTGTCCTATCATAATAATGCTGAGCGCCTGGCTAGGAAGCAACAAGTATCAACTTTTCAAATCATTGATTTGACTCGACCAGCGTTCGAATCCCACGATCTATCAAAATGGGAGGCGGCTGCTCAACTCATTCAGCCATCCTGTCTGGTCCACTTTGGTTGATGGCCTGCATTGGGTTGTACCTGTGTGTTTTATTTTGGTTAATCCGTTAACGTTAGTGGAGGGTGGCCCTGCAGGGTCGGCGACGGGGTGTGGCGTCTAAGAGTGGGTCTTTGATGATGGGTAGGTATATATGCAAATAATGCACAAACGTTGGCTGGGATGTGTAGATTGAGACACACTGCAACCAGATTTTCAGCTGTACATGTAGAGCTGAAAATCTGGTTGCCTCTCTCTATTTATTTCGTCATCATCATCATGATGTCGGTCGCAATGCGACAAAGACTGCTCTTATTTCTTAAGTGCCATTATTTTGTGCGGTTATGCACTTCATAAAAGCTGCTTGCAAAGTGTTGAAGTGCTGCTGGCTTTTTGCAAGTTACTAGCAGCACTCTCTCGGGGAGCAAATAGAGGTCTTACACCGGCAAGAGCACGTCAAGACAGACGCAAACTATTTATTTATAGTGTATATATATATACAGAGAGAAGTCTGCCCATCTAAATACATATCAGCTTGCCTCTCTCATTATATATATATATGTACCTAGTAAATCGGTACATCGATTTGCCTGTGAATGTACGTTATTGGGTGCGCTTGCGTACACTGAAGAGGAAGGCATGGTGGGTACAAAGGATTGTTAAGTAGGGCATCCATTGCACGCACAGACACACGCGCACACAACCACAACCGCATGAAATGACCCCAGTCCTCTCAGACCTCTCAGCTCTTCTGTGGTAACCACCCCCCCACCCCCCAAAAAAAAAATCCAATCAGGATGGCAGTGAGCCCGGCATTGATTGGCTGCTCGCTGGACTACCCACCTTTGATTCGGGGGACAAACAGAGGAGGCTGTAAGTGTGGGGGTGGGGGGGGGGGGTAGTGAGGGGCGGGGGTGGGGGGTCGGGTGGGCAGCCCGGGCACCCTTCCCCTTTAACTCTCCTCTCGCCCGCAGTGGTAAGTAGAGTATTCCGGGGCCGGGGCCACCCATGCTTGAGACTTGCGATCTGCAGGTTTGTTGGTTGGTTGTGTTTTGGTATGCAAGTATTGCAATACCTCAGGGAGTGTGACGCCCCTGCCCTGCAGAGTTGTAAACCACTGCCTTGTGGTACAGGTTCTTGACAGAACCGAAGGCTAAGGGAGCAAACCCTGAACAGAAAACCATGTCATTGTGGCAGCATCAAGGGCAGTTGATGTATGGAACTCTCAACATCTCCCGACCAGCCACGAGAGAATGCCGCTGGTAACTTGCAAAAGCCAGCAGCACTACAACACTTTTGCAGGCAGCTTTCATGAAAGAACGACTCATGGACATCACTCTCACAGCAGAGAGCTAAATGGAGAGCGGAGGTCAAGTAATGAAAGCAGTCTTTGTCGCATCGCGACCGACAGCATGATGATGATGATGTGTTGGAGTTTTACTTCCTGGCAACATCTAAGATCATATCAGGATGGGTACCGATTTGTGACAGTGCACACTCATGGCAAATTCATAGTGCTACCCCACTGGGAAATCAGACCGCTTGCACCATGACTTGATGTCCTACTCAGTCACATTATCCTGACACTGAGCAAACCAGTCCTTGTCCTATCCTATTAATGCCAATCCCCAGGCTAACAAGTGACAAGTATCAATTTTATAAGTCATTAGTTTGACTTGAACAGGAATCCAACTCCCGATCTCCCATATGCGATTCGGCTAACGCGCCCGGTACGATCTGCCGGTGGCGGAGTGAGCGCAGTTCCGTGCAGGCTCCAAACCCCACATGCCCCGCCCTCGCCGTTGGCCCCCTCCCCCGCTCCCCCCTCCCTCCCAAGAAACTGACCAATGCTTACCTAGTGCGAGGAGGGAGGAGGGAGGAAGGAGCAGGGACCAGGGAGAAATGGAGCAGGGAGCAGGGATAAGGGAGCAGGGAGGAGCTAGAAGGGAGGAGGGAGGAGCGAGCAGGGAGCAGGGTGAAGGGAGAAGGGAGCAGGGAGAAGGGAGCATGGAGCAGGGAGGAGGGAGAAGGGAGCAGGGAGCAGGGTGCAGGGAGCAGGGTGCAGGGAGCAGGGCGAAGGGAGAAGGGAGGAGGGAGCAGGGAACAGGGAGAAAGGAAAGGGGAGCAGGGAGCAGGGAGCAGGGAGAAGGGAGCAGGGAGAAGGGAGGTGGAAGAATGGAGAAGGGAGCAAGGAGCAGGGAGAAGGGAGCAGGGAGGAGGCAGCAGGGACCAGGGAGAAGGGAGGAGGAAGAAGGGAGAAGGGAGCAAGGCGCAGGGAGAAGGGAGGGGGAGAAGGTAGGAGCAGGGAGGAGGGAGAAGGGAGAAGGGAGCACGGAGCAACGAGAAGGGAGCAGGGAGCAGGGAGAAGGGCGGAGGGAGGAGGGCGGAGGAGAAGAGAGGAGGGAGGAGAGAGGAGGGAGCAGGGAGCAGGGAGAAGGGAGAAAGGAGCAGGGAGAAGGAAGCAGGGAACAGGGAGCAGGGAGAAAGGAGGAGAGAGGAGGGAGGAGCGAGGATGGAGAACGGAGAAGGGAGCAGAGAGAAGGGAGGAGGGTGGAGGGAGAAGAGAGGAGGGAGGAGGGAGAAAGGAGGAGGGAGAAAGGAGGAGGGAGCAGGGATGAGAAAGGAGGGGGAGAAGGGAGCAGGGAGGAGAGAGGAGGGAGGGGGAGAAGGTAGGAGGGAGAAGGTAGGAGGAGGGAGGAGGGAGTAAGGAGGAGGGAGGGGGAGAAGGTAGGAGGGAGAAGGGAGGAGGAGGGAGGAGGGAAAGTGGAAGGAGAGAGGAGAGAAGTGGGAGGAGGGAAGAGGGACGAGGAGGGAGGGAAGAGGGATGAGGGAGGAGGGAAGACGGAGGAGGGAGCATGGGGGTGGACGCAGCACGGGGGTGGACGGAGAAGAGAGGAAGGAAGGAGGGAGGATGAGGAAGGAGGGGGGAGGCAGGTGGGAGGAAGGGGTGGAGGATACAGGCGTGATTTACTGGATGACTAGCCTGGTAACACCTTGTGAGTGGTTGGTTAATCGCCCCCCCCCCCCACCCGCCATCTGTGGACCTCGCCAGCTTGCAACTAGAGGACTAATATCCTGCTAATTTCCCTCGTGTGTCTGTTCCACGCTCTCAGCCTCCCCGCTGTGGTCCTCCGCTGGTGTTATCAGGGGATCAAGGCAGGCGTATAGTTGGGGAATGATCAAGAAGCGTAAGCGGTGTGCCGCTGCGCAACTTGCCGATCAAGAGCTGGTTATGACGGCTGGATTCACCAGGGGCGTATGACCGGAAGTTAGATGGGTCCCTTTACCCTTCACCCAGACGATTACCATGTCCCGCTAATCAGTAACTGGTTGTCGGTTGGTTGTGATCAAGAGCTGGTTGTGACGGCTGGATTTAATAGAGGCGTATGACCGGAAGTTAGACGGGTCCCCTTACCCTTCGCTCAGACGATTACCATGTCCTGCTAATCAGTAACTGCTTCTCAGTTGGTTGTGATCAAGAGCTGGTTGTGATGACTGGATTCACCAGGGGCGTATGACCGGAAGTTAGACGGGTCCCCTTACCCTTCGCTCAGATGATTACCATGTCCCGCTAATCAGTAACTGGTTCTCGGTTGGTTGTTGGAGCTTACGTCTAACAACATCTAAGGTCATATCAGGACGGGGACCGTCTTGAGACAGAGCACACTTATGGTGACTTTATAGTGTTGCCCCATTGTGAGACCAGGCTGCCAGCACCATGACCCGTCCTGATGTGACCTTAAATGTTGTTCTCTATGGCGAGTGGTTAGAGGGTCTGACTTTTTTTCTAGGTCAGACTCCTAATCTGAAGGTCAGGGGTTCTATTCCCAGTGCCCTCCACATCTCTGCCAATTTGGATTTCCACCGATGTGTATAACTTACAGCGTCATCAAAGGCCAGTTGCTCTCATGCCATGTCTATGTGGTGTGGGAGGTTAAAAATCCCTTCAGTCGGTAAAAGTGTAGGCTCCGGCTTTCCATCGACAAACTGTCTAATGGTGAAAACAAGTCTATTCAGACTTATCCATGACAGGCAGTATAAATCTTCCAGAAAAAAGGACATGAATCAACAACAAATAACCAGGTACATGCTCCTAGTGGAGCGCGTCGCCTCAGGACTCGCTCGTTCCCTACTGGTTTACACCCCTACAAACCGCACCATGAAACTGCTGGTCGGGTGGGGGGTGGAGGTGGGGGGTGGCGGGGGAGGGGGGTGGCGGGAGGGGAGAGGGGAGAATGGAGAGGGGGATGGGGGTGAGGGTGGACTGGTGCTAGTTGCTGGATGGCTTCACCCTGGAGGAAAATACAAACAGACACACAGTGATACGGGCGATTATCTTGTTTGTTTATCGGGGTTTTACGTCCTAGCAACACCTATGGTGGCATCATGAAGATCCACCACTTGTGACAGCGCACACGGTCATGGTTATTTATTAGTGCTGCCCAACTGGGATACCACTATGTAAGAAAAGTAACTGTTATGTCAGATGGTTAACTTTGAAGGTATTTGAAGTGCGAATGAGCTAAATTTAATTATATATGCATTTAAATAAATCTCTAAATTTAATAATCACGTGACCTACCGTGTCACCATAATCACCTGCACATCCCCAATCACAAATCACCGTGCCCTAATAAAATAATGTGTCTAGCCGGGCCCGTCACTAATACCTGACTATTTCGGAGCAGAGCAGCTCAAACTGAGTTTTCCAGACAGGAGTTGCTCTCTCTCTCCGATTGGTGTCGCTGCGTGGCAGTCAGTTAGAGCAGAGCGCATGCGCCAAAACCAGATTTAACCTATTATCGTCCACATCTGACCTTTGCGACCGGAACCGGAAGCTTGTCTCCAGGCAAAGGCCATGCGCCGCTACCGGTGCAGCAGGGTGACTATTATCCAGTCCATGGGTTCAATTCCAGTGCATCTGACATTGAGACAATAAATCCTGAATTTAAGTTATTTAAGGGGAAAAGACAGACTTTTTCTCTTTTAAATCTGTCAGAAAGAACATTTCCTTCCATCGCATTCAACCTGACCGGACGCGGTGGCCGAATTGGTAGAGCGCAGACTTCCAGTGGGGAAGGTTGGGTGTTGGAATCCCCACTGCGTCAAGCCAATGACTTATAAAATTGATAATTGCCGCTACCTAGCCTGTCACTCAGCATTAATAGGATAGAACAAGAACTGGTTGGCACAGTATCAGAATAATGTGATTGTATTGGATATTGAGTCATGATGCTGGTGGCCTGGTATCCCAGTGGGGCAGCACTATAAAGTCACCATGAGTGCACACTGTCATAAGTTGATACCCATCCTAATATGACTTTAGATGTTGCTAGGACGTAAAGCACCAACAAACAAACAACTCCATCTCAACCATCCCAACTTCAACTGTCTTCGCATGTCATAGATCGGCTCTCTTGAGCCTTAATGACTCACGCATTATGCTTTGTACACTATGTACAGTAAAACCTCTTTAAATCGTCCGACCATGGGACCGCCTATAAATGGTCCATTTAGGGAGGTGGTCAGCTTAGGGATTTTGTTGGTATCGTTACAATGGTATTTTATGGGCGATCGTTTTGGACCCAAATAAAGCGATGGCTATAGGGAAGTGATCGATCTGTGGAGGTGGTCGGTTAGAGAGGGTTTACTGTACTTGTATGCATTTATTACGTAACTCTAAATTGTTATACACCGTGTAACTCTTGTATTATCCATTACCTTGATTATCTTCATGAACAATTATATCCCATAACATATATGGGTATGCATGACATGTAAATTTCATAACTCGTGGTGTATCTTGACGTTATTTGTTAAGTTGGGGGGGGGGGGGGGGGAGGGGTTTAGTGGTAGGAGAGGCACATGTCAAGGAACCAGATGTCAGAGGACTAAGCGCTGATGGGTCAGATATTAGGTGGCCATGATTTTGAAGCGGGTATAGGTCACTAGGAGGGAGAACCCAAGCAGTCTGCGTTCCATTATATGTGTAAACTGAGTGCATGGCGATGAATAAATAAATGAATAAATAAATGGGGAAAAAAGCTCTTTGTTCATTTCTCTCCAGTATGCTGATGAATCTCTACGATTGTCCAGATACTTCGGTATGGCGATTTGCCCAACAAGATTTTGTTTTAATAATGCTGTTATTGAGGCTGTATTTATCCTGTCCATAGCATATAAGCCTGGGTATTCAGGCTTGTGTTCAATGCTGGCCAGTTGTGGTGTTTGTTGTTGATCGTTGTTGAAGATTTATACTGTCTATCATGGATAAGCCTGAATAGGCTTGTTTTCACCATTAGACAGTTTGTCGATAGAAAGCCCGAGTATTCAGGCTTGTGTTCAATGCTGGCCAGTTGTAGTGTTTGTTGTTGACGATTTATACTGCCTATCATGGATAAGCCTGAATAGGCTTGTTTTCACCATTAGACAGTTTGTCCACAGAAAGCCCGAGCGTACACTTTTACCGACCCAAGGGATTTTTAACTTCCCACACCACATATACATGGTATGCGAGCAACTGGCCTTTGATGACGCTGTAAGTTATACACAGCGGTGGAAATCCAAATTGGCAGAGATGGGGGCACTGGCAATCGAACCACCGACCTTCAGATTAGGAGTCCGACCTAGAAAAAAGTCAGACACTCTAACCACTCCGCCATTGTCATTGCCATCATATGGCAAATTAATAGCGTAGTTTAAAGATCGATGTACATTTCGCATGATTGAGTACCACATGGGTAAATAAGAATATTTGTTTCCCTCTTTTTTTCTTGCTGGATGTTTGATTCTTCCCTTAATTCCATTCCTCCCTGTCACTGCCACTCTTCCCTCATCGACCAATGTCCACGCCGCCTCCCCCTCCCCTCCCCCTCCCCTCCCCCCCCCTCCCCTCCCCCTCCCCTTCCCCTCCCCCTCCCCCTCCTTCGCCCATCTCACCGATATAAACGTGTATAAGATCTAAATCAAAAAGGTGAGAGAAAAAAATTTCAACTCTGATATATGCACAACATGCCAACCTTTGTAGAAACATGGTTCCTGCTATTATTTGGCAGGTTTTTTGCTATTATTTGAAAGGTTTTCACTTTTGGTTTCCATGTCACACTCAAGTGCCCAGTTTTAGAGAATGACCCATATACACACACATCAATGTACAGCACCAGACTGGATGGCCAAATGAGTTGAGCATCCATCTCCCATTTTGGTAGATCGTTGGATTCAAACCCATGGGTTCTAACCCTGGTCGAGTCATCCCAATGACTTAATAATTGATACCTGTCACTTCCTAGCCAGGCGCTCGGCATTATTATTATATTGCAAGGACCAGTTGGCTCAATGTCAGAATAATGTGACTGAGTGGGATATCAGGTGCTGGCAGCTGGCCGTAGCAAATGGGGCAGCACAATAAAGTCGCCATTAGTGCGCGCTGTCACAAGTCGGTACCCGTCCTGATATTACTATAATTGTTGCCAGGACGTAAAACTCCAACAACCAAGCAAATCTATGTCCAGCAGCAGGGACGCCCACTCCCTGAACGAGGCTGGCTCGCAGGGGGACGCAGTGGACGAGTACTCGTGACACTGGAAGTGGGATATGTGTTGGGGGGGGGGGGTTATTGGGAGGGAAATTGGGGGAGGGGAACCGTGGCGCGCGCTGCAGTGGGTGGCGGAATGGGTGGCTTATGGGAGAGGAAGGCCAGCTAGTGGCGCCCCCAACCGACAACATTGCTAACTCTAGCAGCAAATGATTCGGTCAGTCCAGCGAATCAAAGCTTTCAATCATGTCCACGTCACGGAGCCGAAAACTAGCGGAATGCATATATGGAGCACTGTTCACTTAGCGTGTCCATCGTTGTGCTGGTCGGGTTGCAGCCAGCGCCAAGCACCGTATAATAGAATCCCCTTGTATCCTCGGCTAGTCTATATAACTATAATAAATTATAATTCATATAAATTATATGTATACATAATAAATTATACATCATATAAATTATATATATATGTATATATATATGTATGTATATAATTTATATGAAGTATAATTTATTATAGTTATATAAACTAGCGGAGGAACTAATTATGATTAGGCTTGGAGTCGCGCACCTACCTTGATATTGGTTCATTTATTATTATTTGTTGTATAGTATATGTTTGACCCGAGTAAGTGGGAGTCGTGCGGCTACACTTGGATCCAATGGCGCGCATCAACTCGACTTTTGCGCCACCAACGAGTGCCCGGGACACTAAGACTCAGCTGTGGAGCCCGCACTTCCGTCATATATATATATATATCTAATATATATATATATATATATATATATAAAGAAAAACTCCTCCGGTGCGAGTGTCATTGGTCAACATCTGGGGGAGGTGAGGTGGCCGAGATGGTGACACCGGTAAAGTATTGCATCATACGGAGGATAACAACAATAATAATAAGTAATATTCCCTTGTGTCTCTTTATACTCGCATAATACGTTATACATCACAAATCGGTTTGTTGTGTTACGTCCTGGCAACCTCTAAGGTGATATCAAGACAGGACTACCGACTTGTGACAGTGCACACGCATGGCAACTTTATAGTGCTGCCCCACTGGGAGACCTAGGCTGCCGGCACCATGACCTGATATCTCACTCAGTCACATTATTCTGATACTGAACCAATCAGTCATTGCCCTATCCTAATAATGCTGAGCACCTGGCTAGGAAGTGACAAGTATCAATTTGTGTAAGTCATTGGTTTGAGTCGGCAAGGTTTCAAAATCCCATTCCGCAAGGGAAGCCAGCACTCTTCTGATTCGGCCACTGTGTCCGGTCTCTACTATATATATATATTTATGTGTATATGTGTATATATGTACATATATATACATATATACAAATATATGCATATATATATATATACATATATGTACTATGTAATTTATTATGTGGATATAAATACACTACTACTACTAAAAATCTGCAAATACTGCAGAACAGAGCCCTAAAAATCTGTCTAAGTGTAGACAAGCTGCACCCCACCTATGACATACACAAAAGAACCAAAGTGAAATTACTAGAAAATAGGAGAATCTTTCATTTGAAAACATTAGCATATAGCTATAGTCAAAACAATAAACTCCTAACAAAACCACAAAGGGCTACTAGAGCAAATAATGTGCCACTACTGAAGCAGACCGGAAGCCAAATAAAAGCTCAGGAGAGAAGCATGCTGGAAATGGCTGCCAAGGTGTGGAATGCCCAAATGGTAAAGGAACGACAAATTCCTGACCTAAAAACTTACCAAAAATATCTGTGTAAATTAGGCTAGGAAACCCCCACTAAGCTGCACAGCAAAAGGGCATGTGATATGACATGGCCCACCAGCGGGGCACCCAATGGAAGGTAACCATGCCAAGAGTAGCCAGATAACACACCACACAGCTATGTACAAGCCTATGATATGTAAATAGGAGTAGGTTAGTCTAGTAATAAGAGCAGAAGAAAATAAAATACATATATGCCAAGAATTTTTTTTTTAAACTAACATAGTGACTACTAACCATACCAACTAACCATACTAACATAACTACTAACCATACCAACCAATTATCTATCTGCTACTGAAATGCAGGCAATCAAATAACTTATCAGCAGCTACTGTGTGGTAAGATAACACCAACACTACAACTGGCCAGCATTGAAAACAAGCCTGGGTACCCGGGCTTATATGCTATGGACAGTATAAATACAGCCTCAATTTAAAAAAAAAAAATTATTTAAAAAAAATAGCGGCAGCCCCTTAATGTTTCTCTCTAACCACCTTAACTTCCACGTTATTCATTGCAGAGTGGTCATTCTCTCCTCCATGCCTCCTTTACACTGTGAGCCAACAGTCACTCTACTCAAGATACATACACATATATATCTTATGCTGATACATATATATATACATATATAAAAATATTTACACATATATACATATATATATACAAATATATGTGTATATGCATACACATATATACAAGGCATGTATTCCCCCGATACTGGATTTTGAGGCCTGGGCACATCCAGAATGAATATTGACGGAGGCAAAGTGGAAGGAAGGAAGGTCGATGCACATCCCAGAGGCCTCAGCCACTGAAACCCAACAGACCATATATGGGGTAGGAGGCAGTATACAGAATAATACCAGTACAATATAATGGCCCTGTCACATTACGACGCATCTCGCCAGTGCGCCACCAACACGTAAAATCACTTTTTTACATCGAGAAGCGTCAAACTTTTCGACGTGGGGGGCAAAGTTGGACGTATGCATACCATATAAACAGCTTTTGGCCAATGTATGACCAACATATGGCTAACGTACCTCCCGGTGAAAAATGCTCGAATTACGCTCATGGTATGTTCACAGAATGCCGGTGAACATTATATACATTATTAGATCGCCAGAACTACGCGTCATACATTACATTAGTCAAGACACACTGGAGAAATCTGAAACATACTTTAGGCATACTTTAGATGTATGTTATCCATACGTTGTCAGTATGCGGACTGTACATTCGCACTGCCTTTAAAGTAGTTCAATGTAGTGCAACGTAGTGAACAACATTTGACTAACGTACATCGACTTACGCCTAACGCATACATAACATACAGCGGACTAAAATCCTACACGTTGTCGAACGTTTTGTGCATGCACAAAACTTTGCTGACCCCCTGATGTGTGATGCTGTATCTCGACCAATGTCGATACACATTGATGTATACCAACGAGTGGCTAACGCACGCGTAATGCATAACGACATAGCCTGACATAGCGGCAAAACATCACATATGTCGACGTACATTTGCGCGATGCGTCGTAATGTGACAGCAACATAATATACAAGAATATAATTTAATAATTCCCTTCTGCACCTTCATACTCGCATAATGCGCTATGCATCACTTTTTCATCTATTTAAACTGTACGCAGTGGCTGAAGAGGTAGAGCGCAGGCTCCCCGTGCGGAGGGTGGGGAGTTTGAAACCCAACCGATTCAAACCAATGTCTTATAAAATTGATACTTGTAGCTACCTACCCTGACACTCCACATTAATAGGATTGGACAATGACTGGTTAGCAGTGTATCAGGATAATGTGACTGTGGGATATTGGGTCACGGTAGTACTAGTAGCGGCCTGGTCTCCTAGTGGGGCAGCACTTACGTCACCATGAGTGCGCACTGTGCACTGTCACAAATCATTACCTGTGCTGATATGACCTCAGTAAAGATGTTGCTAGAACATAAAACAACAACGAACAGATATGTATATAATTGTATATGAATATATATGAATATTTGACTATTGTATAACGATGCATATATATTCATATATATTTACATATATATACATACATATATACATATGTATGTGCTCTATAATCCATTATGGGAATATAAACAAGGACACTACCGATCTTCAGTTCCCTATGTAATAGTTAGCACTTATCCTATCTAGCTGACCCTGTTATTATGACATAGACCACGGTGGCGCCCCCTGTGAGCGGCCCTGTGCACTGTATGCCAGCTGCGCCTGGCCTTAACGCATTCAATTTTTAATATATATATATATATATATGAATGCAATATATGTAATACAATATATGTGTGTATATATATATATATAAGCCGGCCGCCAGTTACAGTTGTGTGTACCTGTAAGCACTGTCTTTATATCTCCGTGATGAATCATTAGACTTGGTTTCATTTTCTTCCTTCTTCCTTCTTCCTTCTTCCTTCTTCCTTCTTTAAAAAAAATCTGTTTTCGTTTGAGCAGGGGCGACATACAGATTATAAGTTTTGATTGATATTTATTCATATTGATCACAAAGCAACCCTGAAAAAAATGAAGTTGCCTGCACCTCAGTTCGAGAAACTGGCGTTTATCCGTAAACCGTCCTTCATTTAATGTCCTTTTCCTGGAGCCTATAGATTCTAGTTGCCGTGATGCATCTCGGGACACGATCTATATGTTGATGTGGGACTCGCTGCATATGGGCTCTATTTCTACGACAGGCGATACTGCACTGGCACTACTATTCTAACGACCAGACGGGATGGGCGAATAAGTTGAGCGCCCGTCTCTCGCATTGGTAGATCGTGGGATTTGAACGGACGGGTTCAAAAGCTGGTTGAGTAAAAGCAATGACTTGAAAATGTATACTTGTCGCTCCCTAGCCAGGTGCTCGGCAATATTAGGAGAGGGCAAGGACTGGTTGGCTCGGAGTTAGGAAAATGTGACTGAGCGGGATATCAGGCTATGGTGGCAGCTGCTTGGTCTCCCAGTGTTGTGGCACTATAAACTTGCCATGAGTGCACACTGTAGCTAGTAGTATTTGCCGCAAGCGTAATTGCTATATATGGGTTGGTACCGCTGTGCATGTATTAATCAATTATTGCCAGATATGAGGCTTGAAGCTGGAGGGACCTTTTTTTGCATAATCATTGATTTAGGTAAATCCAAGATCAATCAAAATTCCAGAAGCCTGGGACTTCAGGGATTTGTCAGACCTGCATTGATCAATAGATTGTGTTTTGGGGGGTAAATATTGTATTCATCTGAATATATATTTTGTCATAAAGTTCTTTTTAAATCCGTATGTTGCTAGATACACCCACCCCCACCGTCGGTAAGTCACGTGATTTACCCCATCATAGCTACCACATACCAACGCAGTCATGAAGCCATATGATCTATCCCATCATTGGTTCACATACTGCATCGTGAAGTCACGTGATTCACCACATTCATGGATACAACACACACCCCGTCATGAAGTCATGTAGTTCATCCCACCATGGATACCACACACACCCCATCATGAAGTCATGATACAATGTACACCCCATCATGAAGTCATGTAGTTCACCCCATCATGGATACAACATACACCCCATCATGAAGTCATGTAGTTCACCCCACCATGGATACAACACACACCCCATCATGAAGTCATGACACAACGCACACCCCATCATGAAGTCATGTAGTTCACCCCATCATGGATACAACATACACCCCATCATGAAGTCATGTAGTTCACCCCACCATGGATACCACACACACCCCATCATGAAGTTATGACACAATGCACACCCCATCATGAAGTCATGTAGTTCACCCCATCATGGCTACCACACACACCCCATCATGAAGTCATGACACAACACACACCCCATCATGAAGTCATGTAGTTCATCCCATCATGGATACTACACACACCGCATCATGACGTCATGACACAATGCACACCCCATCATCAAGTCATGTAGTTCACCCCATCATGGCTACCACACACACACATGCACCATCGTGAGGTCACCTGGTCCACCCCATCATGAAGTCATGTAGTTCACCCCATCATGGATACTACACATGCCCCATCTTGAAGTCATGTAGGTTCACCCCATCATGGACACAAAACACACCCCATCATAAAGTCATGTAGTTCACCCCATCATGGATACAACACACACCCCATCTTGAAGTCATGTAGTTCACCCCATCATGGATACAACACACACCCCATCTTGAAGTCATGTAGTTCACCCCATCATGGATACAATACACACCCCATCTTGAAGTCATGTAGTTCACCCCATCATGGATACAACACACACCCCATCTTGAGGTCATCTAGTTCACCCCATCATGGATACAACGCACACCCTATCATGAAGTCATGTAGTTCACCCCATCATGGACACAAAACACACCCCATCATAAAGTCATGTAGTTCACCCCATCATGGATACAATACACACTCCATCTTGAAGTCATGTAGTTCACCCCATCATGGATACAACACACACCCCATCTTGAGGTCATCTAGTTCACCCCATCATGGATACAACACACACCCTATCATGAAGTCATGTAGTTCATCTGACACAACCACCCATCATGAAGCATACCACATGAACAACACACCCATCTTGAAGTCATGTAGTTCACCCCATCATGGATACAACACACACCCCATCTTGAAGTCATGTAGTTCACCCCATCATGGATACAACACACACCCCATCTTGAAGTCATGTAGTCCACCCATCATGGATACAACACACACCCCATCTTGAAGTCATGTAGTTCACCCCATCATGGATACAACACACACCCCATCTTGAAGTCATGTAGTTCACCCCATCATGGATACAACACACACCCCATCTTGAAGTCATGTAGTTCACCCCATCATGGATACAACACACACCCCATCTTGAAGTCATGTAGTTGACTGCATCATGGACACAATACACAACCCATCATGAAGTCATGTAGTTCACCCCATCATGGATACAATACACACTCCATCTTGAAGTCATGTAGTCCACTCCATCATGGATACAATACACACCCCATCTTGAAGTCATGTAGTTCACCGCATCATGGATACAACACACACCCCATCATGAAGTCATGTAGTTCACCCCATCACGGATACAACACACACCCTATCATGAAGTCATGTAGTTCACCCCATCATGGACACTACACACGCTCCATCATGAAGTCATGTAGTTCACCCCATCATGGATAAAACACACCCCATCATGAAGTCATCTAGTTCACCCCATCATGGCTACCACACACACACACACGCACCATCGTGAGGTCACGTGGTCCACACCCTCATGGCTGTCGCCCACCCACGTCATCATGAAGTGTCGCGCCTCACCCCATCCTGGTTGTACACACACCCGACCCGTACCGCGCCTGTCGCCTCCCTAATATCGCCCAGCGATTCCTCCCTTCCCCGTCCCCCCCTCCCCCCACCTCTCCCTCCCCTTCTCCCTCTCATGCCCGGAGGGTATTCGATGTGGAGGCGGAATCAATTTGGAAACATGATTAAATATTGTGCAGTATGGAAGGCAGTGTAGCATGAGGTGAGAGGGGGGACCAGGGAACGGTCCGTGGGCTTCAATAGCGGCAGACGGAGCCCCTCAGTGTGAGGCTCGGTGCAATCTTATCAGCACCAATGTTGTCTAGATGGAGCCTTTATTTTGATGTTGTTTGTTTGTTGTTTTACATCCTAGCAACATCTAAGGTCATATCAGGATGGGCACCGACTTGTGGCAGTGAGCACTCATGGCGACTTTATAGTGCTGTCCCACTGGGAAAGCAGGCCACCGGCACGATGACCTGGTATCCCACTCAGTCACATTATCCTGACACTGAGCACACCAGTCCTTGCCCTGTCCTAATAATGCCGAGCGCCTGGCTAGGAAGCAACAAGTATCAATTTTTTTAAGTCATTGGTTTGACTCGACCGGGGTTCGAACCCACGAACCCACGATCTACCAGCACAGGAGACGGACGCTCTAAACTCAATCGGCCATCCCGTCTGGTCCCTTATTTTGAAGTATCTTTTATTTATTTATTTTTATATTTTTATATCTTTTTGCCAAGCTGTGACTGCGTCGATCGCAACAGACTTGGCCTGATTGTGCTGTTGGGCAGTGATTTTGTTGTACACTATTTGAGCCAGGCGTGGTTGGTTGTTGGGGTTTTATGTCATAGCAACATCTATGGTGACTTACAAAATTGATTATTGTCACTATCTAGCCTGGCGCTCAAATTACTGGGATAGGGGAAGAGAACTGACCAGTTCAGTATCAGGATAATGTGACTGAATGCGATATTTGGGTCATGATGTCAGCGACCTGGTCTCCAAGTAGGGCAGTACTATGACATCACCATGAGTGATGTCACCATAGATGTTGCTAGGATGTTTATAGTGCCAGCTCTTCTTTTAAATGGTTCTATTTTGTGTCCAGTCCCGGAGCTTTTTGCCAAGATGTGACTGCGTCGATCGCAACAGACTTGCCCTGATTGCGCTTGTAGGCAGTGATTTTGTTCTACGCTAGTTGAGTCAGGTGGGGTTGTTTGTTGGGGGGATTTACATCCTAGCAACATCTATGGTGACATCACTCATGGTGACATTATAGTGCTGCCCTACTGGGAGACCAGGTCGCCAACACCATGACCAAATTATCGCATTCAGTCAGATTATCCTGATACTAGTCCTCTTCGCCTATCCTAGTAATTTGAGCGCCAGGTTAGATAGCGACAATAATCAATTTTGTAAGTCATTCATTTGACTCGGGTGGGATTCAAACACCCGACCTACTGCTTGGACAGCCTGCGCTCTTACTGATTTCGCCACTGTATATATATATATATATATATATATATATAACAGAGATAATAAGATATTTAAAACATTTTTATTCACAATTTCCATAAATAGTACACAAACATAAATTAATATGTACAGATATAGCATTTGCTTAAGACGAACATTATTTTAACACAATAGCAGAATTAGACTTACAGCTAAATTTACGCCACTCGCGGTATCGCGATCACCGATCATTTATCGTTTTAATGATAGTCATCGAGATTTGTATCGCTGGTTTTAGCAAATGATTAACGCCAGATTACATACGGCCTTCAATTGCAGCTACCAACAGATTAAGTTAATAGTATGTGTGGCAGGGAAGAAGAATTATGAATGACAACATCACGAATCGATAAATCGATGAGCTGTTGCGATCGACAAGATATATTAGAGTGGATAATCTTTGTTTGAATGCTGGATGGATCTTGATAGCAACGATTAACCGGTGATTTTGGTGGATTATATCTTCTATGTGTCATTTCCGGTGCGCATGTGCAACGCCTTTGGATTATCTCCGAATATAGAACGCGGTGCGGTTAACAATAGATAATCGCGTTATTAGGCCAAATAAACAAATAATTTGGTGATCGTCATTTTGATCATACAATTCAGGGTTGGGCGGGCGGTTTTTATTTTTATTTTTTCATTTTTCTGGCATATGACGTAGACGTAGACGTCATAGATAACTATGTTGCACAGATTATTTGCTTAGGAAAGTTGAATTGCTGCTATCCTGACACATTTCAAGGAGTAAAAAAAAAAAAAATTAATATGGAGCGAGCGATTTTTCAGGCACGGGCGAGGACGATCACTAATTTTATTTTTAATTTGGCCTTATAAGAAAATCGCTTGTCTCCAATGTGTTGCTCTGTGCGCTGGTTAGAGACACGACAAATGGTAGTACTGTGATGGTGGATTAGTGAAGTCGATTCTAGACTACACCGCAGATCGCGCAGCTTCCACGAATCGCTGTTTCTAATCCACTGCACCTCGCGCCGGTGTAGCGGTATAAAAGTGTGCCCTTCTGATTCCTGTTCTGCTGGAAATAATGTACCGGAATGAACCTTTCCCTACCGGCGATTAAGTACAGCGGCAATAATATGTTAGTATTATACTGCTGCTCTATAAGATATGTAAATAGGAGTAGGTTAGTAGATTGATATGTAAATAGGAGTAGGCTAGTCTAGTAATAAGAGTAGAAAAAATAAATACATATATACCAAGAAAATCCAAAAAAAACTAACATAGGCTATTAACCATACCAACCAATTATCTATCTGCTACTGAAATGCAGGCAATCAAATACCTTATCAGCAGCCACTGTGTGGTAAGATAACACCAACACTACAACTGGCCAGCATTGAAAACAAGCCTGGGTACCCGGGCTTATATGCTATGGACAGTATAAATACAGCCTCAATAAAAAAAATAAAAAATAAAAAAAAAAAATATCTAGCCACATTCTCACTTTGATTACTAGATTCAAATGTGCTCAAATACCAATAAAACTTTGCTATGCCCCCCGCAACCGCACCCCCCTATTGGACAGTCCAGTCCGATGGTTTTGAGTTCCTGTCATTTTCTTAGATAAATAGATTAGATTGATTGTTGTAATGTACCTTACTTTAGTTTGAAGTAACTTTTATTTTTAATGGCTAACTTTTGAGATATTTGAAGTGCACCCATGCAAAATTAATTTTTGCAAGCACACCAAAACTCTGAGACCGCAGCATTCTGCAGTAGTAGGTTCTATTACATTGCCTCACTATTCCCTTCTATGTGGCGACAAATGTTTAATAAATACACCAGTATCTAAGCAATCAAATCTAGCTAATTATTTTGTCTTTGAACATCTCTTTCCATTCAGGGCCAGTGTGCTATCCATTACACCACCTAGCCTCCCTGATGTCATCACACTACCCACGCCTACCTGTCTATGCGGCTCCCTGCCTGAGTGGGTATGTGTGTGGGTTGGTCTGGGTGTGTTGCGGTGTTTGTGTGTGGGTGTGTTGGTGTGTGGGTGCGTGCTGTGTGGTATGGGGTGTGTGTGTGGGTGTGGATGTGGGTATGTGGGTGGATGGGTGGGTGTGTAGCTGTGTGGTGTGTTGGTGTGTGTGTGTTTGGGTATGTGGGTGTGTGGGGGGTGTTGTGTGGTATGGGGTGTGTGGGCGTGTGGGTATGTGGGTGTGTGGGTGTGTGGGTTTGTGGGTGTGTGTGGGTGTATGTGTGTGTGCGTGTGTGCGCATGTGTATGTGTGTGCGTGTGTGTGTGCGTGTGTGCGAGTGTGCGTGTGTGTGTGTGAACGTGTGCGCGTGTGTAGCTGTGTGGGGTGTGCATGTGCGCGTGTGTGGGTGTGTGGGTGGGTGGGTGTGTGCATGTGTGGGGGTGTGCATGTGTGGTGTGTGGTGTGTGGTAGGTGGTGTGTGCGCGTGTCTAGCTGTGGTTCTTGGGTGTGCGCGTGTGTGGGTGTGTGTGTGACTGTGGTTGTGTTGGTGTGTGGGTGTGCGCATGTGTGGTGTGTGGGGGGAGTGGTGTGTGGTGTGTGGTGTGTGGGTGTGTGGATGTCGTTGTCTGGCCGTGGTTACGTGGAACCGTTCGGGACCGTTCTGAAACGGTCGGACGTTTCCGTAATCAGAAATGCATTAGTGGCGCCGCCTGGTGTCAGAGTGGACTATAAGCGCCTTATGGCCGCGTTCCGAACCCGTCAACCAGAACCATTCAGAGCGCCGGCGCGCCGCGCGTGCGCGCAGACGCTCTGAGTGGAATATCAATCGGTGACGCAGGGGCCGTTGGCGTCATCTGTTCTGGCGGCGGGCGGCGGGCGGCGGGCGGCGGGCGGGCGGGCGGCGAGCGGGCGGCGAGCGGGCAGGCGGGCGGGCGGGCGGGCGGGCGTGCGGGCGGGCGGCGGGCGGGCGGCGGGCGGCGGGCGGCGGGCGGGCGGCGGGCGGGCGGCGGGCGGGCGGGCGGGCGGGCGGGCGGGCGGCGGGCGGCGGGCGGCGGGCGGGCGGGCGGCGGGCGGCGGGCGGCGGGCGGCGGGCTGCGGGCGGCGGGCGGCGGGCGGGCTGGTGTTTCTCGACAACCCCATTAGAACTGTGTCGCGGGCGCCAGGAAGAGGGGGGTGGTGAGGGGGGAGGGTGCTGTGGAGCCTCCGTACCCCTTCACCCGCCCTCCCTTCCCCCTATACGCTCCGCCCCTATATGTAGGCCTTATTCGCCGCAGTTACGCCATCCAGTCGAACTGGCGGTTGTCATATAACGAGTGTAAGAGCGCATTGTGTCGTGTGCCTCACACCATCGTCCTCGATTGACGTTGCATGCCCAGCCACCGTTTTGTTGCTAGTGGTTTCATTCATTGATTATGCAGAGGAAATTCAAATCACCGACCATTGGTGTTCCTCGTTATGTTTCTCCTCATCCTCTCCTGGGTAATGTAGCTTGCCAGGCTACGTACCGAGAGGTATAAATTGGCTACTTTCCTGTGAGGTCATGTCAGACTACTACATTCATCGCCTTGGAATCATAAGTCTTTTAAATGACTAATGTCCATGAATCGTTTAATGCTTACAATTACACACACAGTTAATGGCCTGATATACATACATACACAGGGTTGGTTCAAAAATCGTACATCATGTGCCTTGTATGGTCATGGAACAAGTGGTCCACAACTGGTTCATCAAAGGCTGTGGTATGCGTTGTCCTGTCTGTGGGAAAGTGCATATAATAAAAGACCCCTTGCTACTTATCGGAAAGAGTACCCGATGTGGCGGCAGTGGTTCTCCTTCAAAGAAATAGTATATGTCAGGATGACCATAATTTTGTACGTCCAATAGCCAATGATAGAAACCAATGTGCTCTTGAGGCGTCGTTAAATAAGAGAAACTTTCCTGTCTGTATGGTCATGGCATCAGTGTCAGAGGGGTGGGTAATGCAACGTTGAAATGTTGTGCTTAGAGCAGGCAGGAATTGAACCCACACTTCTTGCCATTCCAGGACTAGCCTCCTAACCATTAGACTACATCGGCTCCCTGCTGCAATCACCGAATCCACGCCTGCCTATCTACATGGTTCCTTGCGTGTGAGGTCAGTGCATTAAGCGACTGTCATGCATCACCGGATTGAGCAATGGACAGAATTGTCTAGTCCGGTGGTGATAAGTATCGAAATGTATTAAAATGTGTCAAAGTGTTGCGACATCGGGTCTACCAATGAACATGAAACGGACATGAAAAGGACATGAAACGGACATGAAAAGGACATGAAACGGACATGAAACGGACAGCCAACGGACGAAACAAACTCAAACCGGACAAGAACCATAGACGTCAATCCAGCGGCATCCATTCCTAGTTTTGTGCATGTTCAAAACTTGAAAGGACACAAAGCAAACTTTGTTCGGTTTCTGTCCGTTTTCCCCAATCCGGTGAGGTGTGACATGGCCTTTCAGTTAAAACTTATAAATCTGCTGAGTGAACGGCATCTGAGTGATTGCATATTCCCTCACAGGTGTCACCACTATGTCATCTGGAGAGTTGATATACAAAGGGTGATAAATGGTGTACATGGTAGGATCTATTCAGTATCTTAGTGTGAGAAAACTCGCAGTGACATTGTTTATATTCACATAACACACTACATATATATATATATCATATACATAGATAGGGTATCGTGTATAAAATTATATGGGAGTGATTACCGGCTCTTCCATTTACCTCCCTCCAGATAAGCCCCCACGGAGAGCCATGGATACTTGCCCAGTTGAAAACTGGTGCCCCCCCCCCCCACACACACACCCCACACCCCCATCCCATACCGCAGTTGTTGTTATCAAACAACCGCCTACGGCTTCGAGCCATTCGAAATCACATCAACCTCCCCACCAACTCCCACTCAGACTGTTACGTATTTCCATGCCTATGCATATACAAAAATTATATAGTGTGTGTGTGTGTGTACATTATTAGTTCATTAAAGCGGTGGACATTTCAATCGCAGGCAATTTGGTCTTCCTCATTCCACTGCTGCTTGCCTTATCCTAGTAATAATAATAATAATAATAAAACATTTATATAGCACCCGATCCAGCAAGCCGTTCTCAGGCGCTTTACATAACAAACAAATATACAGGAAAATAAAGCAGATTTAAACAAATGTGTCTTAAGACCTTTTTTAAAAGCACCAACAGATTTACAATCTGTGATATATCCTGGCAGTAATGCCAAACGCCAGGTTAGGTAGCAACAAGTATACATTTTTTTTAGTTATTTGTTTGACTCGGCCAGGGTTTAAACCAATGGTTTCGAATCCCACGATCTACCAACATGGAAAGCTGAGGCCCAACTCAATCAGCCATCCAATCAGATATCAATCAACCCGAGCTAAATAGGGGCCTACCTACTCGACTATTAATTATAGGGCATTCCAAAGCAGCTCGTGAAGAACCTAATGGATTTCGGTAGCTGTTAATTGAGCTAATCACACAACTTTAAAACCGTAGTGATATGACCTGAGATGTTGCTAGGACGTGAAACAACAACAAACAAACTTAAAACCGGACGCGCTGGCCGAATCGGTATGGCACAGGCTTTCCGTGCGGAAGGTCGGGAGTTCGATTCCCAGTTGAGTCAAACCAATGGCTTACAAAATTGAAACTTGTTGTTTCCTAGCCTGGCATTAATAGGATAGGGCAAGGACTGGTTAGCTCAGTGTCAGGATAAGGTGACTGAGTGGGATATTGGATCATGGTGCCGACTTGTGACTTAATAGTGCTGCACCACTTGGAAATCAGGCCACTGGCACCATGACCAAATATCCCACTCAGTCACATTATCCTGACACAGTCCTTGCCCTATCCTATTAATGCTGAGCGCCAGGCTAAGAAGCGACAAGTATTAATTTTGTAAGTCATTGACCGGAAACCAAACTCCTGGGACTGTATGCATGAATCGGAGTTAGGCTTAGCCGGAGCTAGGAGCTAGCTCAGGGATAGCTATCCGCGGCTAGGAGGGCCTTGGTTAATTAAGTCAAACGGTATGCATAAATGTACTAGCCGGGATGGATAGCTAACCGTGAAGTTATTTATAGATTTGGGAACTCCCTCGAGTCGACAATATGAATAATGCCACCAATGCGGCAGCGGCGTTAATATCGGTTCAAATTTAGGGTTAAATTGATAAGCTTTCACTTATTGCATATGTAATTCTGTTAAATATGACAGCATTGAATAGATTTGGGCCTAATATATTGCCGCCGAACTTGGCGGCGATGGCGGCGGCCATTTTTATTTGACGTTGGACAGTATGGATATCGACGTTGCTGCGGCGGCGGCGGTTTGTTTACTTTAAATTTGTCGATTCGAAAATATTAATATCGCCGCTGCTGCAGCAGCAGCGTTAATATCGCTTCGCATTTAGGGTTAAATTGATCAAATTTCACTTATTGCGTGTGTAATTCTGTTAAATATGACAGCATTGAATAGATTGAGACCCTCACACGCACACTAACCGCTTGGAATACCCGTTAACCCTGGTCTGGAGGCAGGGTAACTTAGCCTAGGCTATGGTTGGCGGATAGCGCTGGCACCAGCTCATGCATGCGGATTTTCCAACTTTAGCCGGGTGGAGCTACCCTAGCCGCGGTTAGAGCCCTAACTCCGATTCATGCATACGGCCCCTGATCTCCCGCACGCGAGGCCCGCGCTCTACCGATTCGGCCACCGCGTCCGATTTTAAACAGAAATCCCAGCAACCTAAAACCGTCGAACTATGCAATTTTAATTATCTCCGGATTTTTTGTTTATATACAGAATAACAGAATTAAATATCACTTGGTGTGAGTGTGATACTGCATGAGCCTTGGCGATGTTTTAAAATAAGCTCGACCATTTAAACACGGTGTGACAGACCGGGCGTGCAAAGCCCTACCCCATGGCGGTTAGAGCAACTAATTACTTGTGGAAATTGAATTAATTATTCCAGATTGGAAATGCTGATTTAGCGGACACTGTGCTGAGCGCTAATTTCGTATTCACTGAGGAGTTTGGCGGGAGTTCTCCCAACGTAATCGCTTCGTCAAGTTACACGTCTTCGGTGTTTTGGACGCTTGCTTGGGTGCTTGTTGGGGTTTTACGTCCTAGCAACATATAAGGTCATATTAGGACGGGTACCGACTTGTGACAGTGTGCACTCGTGGTGACTTTATAGTGCTGCCCCACTCAGAAATCAGGCCACCTGCACAATGACCCAACATCCTACTCAGTCACATTAACTCAGTCACCTGACACTGAGCTAACCAGTCCTTGCCCTATCCTATTAATGCCGAGTGCCAAGGTAGGAAGCGACAAGTATCAATGTTGTCATTGGGTTGACTAGACCAGGAATTACACTCCCGATCTCCCGCACGGGATTCCTGCGCTCTACCGATTCGGCCACCGCCTCTGCTGTGTTTTGGAGGAGGGAGAGGATTGCCCTCCACCCCTTCGCTACCTCCCAGATGGTATGACCGAATGAGTTGAGGGTCCGTCTCCCGCTTTGATAGATCGTGGGATTCGAACCCACCGCTTCAAACCCTGGTCTAACCAAACCAATGACTTACCAAATGGATACTTGTCGTTTCCTAACTTGGGGCTTGGCATTATTAAGATATGGCAAGGACTGATTGGATCTGTGTCAGGATAATGTGACTGAGTGGGATATCAGGTCATGGCGCTGGTGGCCTGGTCTCCCAGTGGAGCAGCACTCTAAAGTCGCCATGAGTGTGCACTGTCACAAGTATATATAAATAAATATATATATGTGATGTAAAACGCATTATACAAGTATAAATGCAATGGTAAGATGTACACCCTATATTTCCTCTATGCGCATTGGTGGAGTGCCCCCCCTCCCAGCTGTCAGGCTAATTGCCCGGTGGGCGCCCCCCTCGCGTCACACACTGGAGGTATATATGTGTACTATATACTTTTTTATGTGGATATAAATAACGGCAGCCCCTTAAATGTTTCCCATTAACCATCTTCTTCCACGTTATTTGCTGCGGAGCGGGTCATTCTCTACTCCCCCCGCCTCCTATACCGTGAGCCAACTGTCACTCTGCTCACACACAAGGAATGTTTTTCTCTTGTACTACCCTTATCTCATAACAAATACAAACAAAGGGAAGCACTGCCGGAAGTTCTCCTTTTCCCCGCCGGGGGTCGCTGTCGCAGTCAGCTGACAGCGACTCTCACTCAGCATTGGGCATTCTGACTGAGGCAAATAAAGATGTTTGTATTATGGATGGGAGCAACATCGATTCACTCATTCAGTCACTCGCGATTCCAAGCACTAGGCCCAGCGTTGTTATATTATAATACTGCTATTTCGAATCCCTCACCGGATTTGATTTAAGGCTGCATAGCCCGATCGATTGGTATGCAGGTATTGCAATACCTGAGGGAGTTTGATGCCCCTGCCCTGCAGAGTTGTAAACCACTGCCTCGTGGTACAGGTTCTTGACAGAACCGAAGGCTAAGGGAGCAAACCCTAAACAGAAAACCATGTCACTGTGGCAGCATCAAGCGCGGTTGATGTATGGAACTCCCAACATCTCCCGACCAGCCACTGCAGGGACAAATAGTTTTGCGCCTGTCTGGACATGTTCTTGCCGGTGTGAAACCTCTATTTGCTCCCTGAGAGAGTGCCGCTGGTAACTTGCAAAAGCCAGCAGCACTTCAACACTTTTGCAGGCAGCTTTCATGAAATGTACAACCGCAGTCTTTGTCACATCATGACCGACAGCATGATGATGATGATGATGATGATGAGCCCGATCGAAGTATCGAATTTCCGCAACCTAAACGCTTACCTAGATTTGATCTTACATATTCAACTTATTTATTGGTGCACTTAATTATTGCTAGGTTAAACTGTGTAAGAAATACTAAGTCAGAACCTGCCACTGATGAAACCAATGATACTGAGATGGGGAGAGAAGGGAGAGGGTGGAGATGAGAGGGACTGGAGGGAGGGAAGGGGGGGGAGGGAAGGGGAGGGAGGGGAGGGAGGGGATGTGGGGTAGGGAGAGGGGAGATAAGGGAGAGGGTGGAGAGCAGAGGGAGAGGAGTGCGGGAAGGAGGGGAGAGGGACGAGTTGGGGACAGGGGTCTCTTTCCAGGTGTGACAACATGCCTCTGGGCTACATGGTGCCAAAGGGGGGCGCCTTTACTACAATTGGGCACATCACACTAACAGGTCACCCATCATCTTCGCCGAAAATGCTCACAACTAAATTAACCAGATCCCGTTTGCTGTCTGGACCCCACTTCATCCACACCTCTTATATCATCTTTCAGCTGTCGGTCTCCTCTCCTGGATATGTCTATAAAATACTGCAGGGGGAGGCCGGTCAGCCTCGTCTTCTACCTTACTCCATCCATGTCTCCGGCTCGCAGACTGGTCACCACAGGGCAAGGAGGCATGGCCATTTGACTCAACTCTCCTCACTTCCCTTTCCTCAATACGATTCCCGTTTCCCTTTTTTTCCCGGGCGTTCTCCTCCCCCTGATCAAGGGAGTTGTTTGCTTGAGAGGGGCGCTTTTCCTTTTTCACTGTTTTGCTTTCCACCTTCTTGTTGCAGATCCCACCTTTCCCCTTCCCCCCTCCCCGACCCTCTTCCTCCCAACCCAACAGCGACTGGGCATGAGTGCTCTGCTAAAATCTTTACATTGTATTTGGGTGACGGTGATTTGTTAGCACGCTGTGCCCATGGTCTCCGAGTGCGATTTGGCTAAAACCTCGCCCGGCGACCATGACACCTGGTGAGATTTGTTTTGTTTGTTGGAGTTTTCCGTCCTGGCAACATCTAATAAGGTCATATCAGGATGGGTAACTACTTGTGAGAGTGTGCACTCATGTTGGTTTTATAATGCTGCCCCACTGTGAAATCAGGCCACCAACACCATGACCCAATATCCCACTCAGTCATATTATCCTGACACTCAGCTAACCAGTCCTTGTCCTATCTTAGCAATGCCGAGCGCCAAGCTAGGAAGCGACAAGCATCAATGTTGTAAGTCATCGGTTGGACTCGGCCGGGAATTGAACCCCCGATATCCCGCATGGGAGGCCTGCACTTTATGGATTCGGCCATCGCGCCCACTGACCTGGTGAGAGGATTAGGCTGGTGGGAAGGGATGGGACAACGGGTGGGGGGTGGGGGGGGGGGAGAGGATTATTATTGAGGCCTGAGGCTGACGTATCTGTTAGTTGACAAGCAGGTTACGCGATTCGATTTAATTGTAATATGAATAAGCAATGCTTAGGACCGACCCCCCCCCCCCCCACCCTGCTTGGTGGCCGTATTCGATAGTATTTCTTTAGTCCACTTGTGGTGTTCGATTTGAAATTCTAGTGGCTCGGGTGACTCGAGTCGCAGTCATATTATTAACCAATCGCTGTCGTCCACCCTGTTTGCTGCGTAACGAAGCTCGATGAGCGATTTCGATTTCGATTTGCTGGATTTTGATTATTCAACACGAGTATGCAAATGGCGGCGCCCATACAGTGCTATTTCCTTTCCGTTTCCGTTTGCTGGATTTTGGTGATTTCATTCACCACGTCTATGAGTACGGGCATTGTTTATGTCTATATTTGTTAGTCATTAGCCTCCCCCCTGGGTGGGTCGGTATTAAAGCTGCATAGTCCGATGAAAATATCAAATTTTCAAAACCAAAACAATTATTTAAATTTGATTCTACATATCTAACTTAGATACTGGTGCACTTATTAAGCATTTGTCAGCACAAAAGGGAATACTGAGGCAATTGAATAGAACGTGTTACTGCAGAAGCCTATTGGGTCAGAGTTTTGACAAGCTTGCCAAAATTAATTTTTCATGGTTCCACTTCAAATATCTCAAAAGTTAGCCACTTGAAATAAAAGTTACTTCAAGCAAAAGTAAGATACATAGTAACGATCAACCTAATATATTTATTTCAGAAAATTTCAGAAACTCAAAACCATCGGACTATGCAACTTTAAAATACATAGGGGGGAGAACACAACCGTATAACAAAGATAACAATATTAATAATAATAATGACAGCAAAAAAGGATTCGATCTATATATATTAGGTTTACTATTGTCACCTGTTCTACTTATATTTTGTTTAAGTGAACAGGATGACCGTCGCCTCATAGTGCGGAGGAGGTGGGAAGGAGAGAATGCCCGCTACATAGCGAATATCATGGAGGTTAAGATGGACAGAGAGAAACATTAAGGGGGCTGCCATTATTTATATCCACATAATAAATTATATAGTACATATATCAGTGTATATTAGGCGAACTATTGTCGCATGCTCTACTTATATATACGTATATTAGATTCATTATTGTCACATTCTCTACTTATATATATACATATATATATTTGGCTAACTATTGTCACATTCTCTACTTATATATATATATATGTATATATATTAGGCTTACTATTATCACCTGCTCTACATACATATATTTTATGTTTACTATTTTGACCGGCTCTAGCTATATATGTATATATGTGTATATATATTAGGTTCACTATTTTCAACTGCTCGACTCATATATATATATATATTGCTTAATATTTGTCATACAATAACAAACTAAAGTGCCCAAGAAACGTCATAGCCTGCTACAACATAACTCAAGATCAAATATTTTAATTAATTATATAAGGGTGATATTCCCATTTTGGAGAATCGACCATAGCTGGAAGCTAGCCAAAGTAACCCCACTCCACATAGGGGGCGGACAAAAACAAGACCTGGGCAACTATAGACCTATCTCAATACTCCCACTGCCTGGGAAGTTAATGGAGAAAATAATGCAGAGGCACATTATGGACCACCTGATCGAACACAAAATACTAAACAGTAAACAAGGCGGATTCAGAAAATACCACTCGACAATTAAAACAATTGCTAACTTAGTAAGCGATATCTCAAATAATATAAATAAAAAGAACCTAGTGGGTGCAGCGTTCATAGACTTCAGCAAAGCCTTTGACATGGTGGACCACACTATCCTAATCAGCAAACTATCCCAAATGGGAATAACGGGAGTAACCGGAAAATGGATAACAAGCTACCTAAAAAAACGAAAACAATGCACAGCAATAAATGGAACCATATCAAGTGAGGAAAAAATAAGCTGTGGCGTACCACAAGGGTCAGTCCTGGGACCACTCCTCTTCCTCATATATATAAATGATCTAAACAACTGGCTAGACACTGAAAACATCCAACTATATGCAGATGATACTGTGGTATATACTGCAGGCAAAACATCTGAAGAGATCGACACAAAACTAAATCAAACACTAATGAAACTAACTGAATGGTGCCATCTAAATAAGATAACTATAAATAGCAATAAATCGAAGATGGTGCTATTCGGTACCAGACTAACCGGTAACAACAAAATAAAATGTCTCCTGGGAAACAACGAGTTAGAACAGGTAGACAACTACCGATATCTGGGAGTGGACCTGGACAGGCACTTAAACTATGACCTTTGCATAACAAACACTATCAAAAAAGCAAACCATAAAATATGGCTACTGGCAAAACTAAGGTACTACATGACTGAAAGCATGGCAATCAAAATATATAAAGGAATCATCCTTCCCTACTTCGACTACGGTGATGTAGTATACATGGGGGGAAGTACCAAACTACTCAACAAACTACAAGTGATGCAAAATAAAGCCCTTAAAATATGCCTCCAAGTACACAAAAGATATCCCACGATAGAACTACACAAAAAATGCAAAGCAACACTATTAACAAGCAGAAGAGAAACAGACCTGAAAATACTAGCACACCACTACACTACAAAACCGGATTACACAGTAGCCCCCCGCAGGGACACTAGACACATGGCGGCCCCAATACTCCTAACGGAAAGAAGCAACATGAAAATACATGAGAGAAGTGTACTAACCATGGCAGCACATGCCTGGAATAAACAAAATGTAAAATTACGAGGCAATCAGTAACCCTGACCACTACAACAAATTCTTAAAGAAAACAATTACTTACTGACACAACAAAACCGCACCGGCCCCTGAGCGCCGTCAATGCTTGCTGTGTACTGGCACAGAAAGCAAAAGACAGGCCAGGAAAAGTGGTAGGCACTAAACAGAAAAAATAGGAAAATTAGCCCTCCTAAGTATTAAGGAAATCAGGAAAGCTATCACCACATGGCGCAGTCCACCTGGGTATGTGTAATGGCACAAACCAACACAGAAGTGGACAGGCCACGGCCATGCAACTGATCCACCCTGAAATATAAAATGGCTAGGCAAACAACACAGCCATCCCACCTGGCCACAGTTCTAAAGGGTCCGAGTATGTTCTAGCACACGAGTGCACTATCTAAGGACACGGGTTAGGTGAAAGGATGCTGTAACAAATATATTAAAAATCTGAATGGAACGGGATCCTCTCCCGCAAGCCTGCATGTCACCCAAGTAGATAGATGTACATAGTAGGCTAAGGTATCATTACTCAGACTAGACACACAAAAAAGGAAAATTAAAAAAAAAACTAACATAGGCTATTACTAACAACCAAAATTGCAGAAGGCTGACCCGAGCAGACACAGGTAAACACTCCTGGGCAAAGGAACAGATCAAGACAGCGCCACAGCTGTCCAGCGTTGAAAACAAGCACCCTGACAGGAGCTTATACGTTATGGGCAGAGTAAATACCTCGTCAATAAAAAACAAAAAAACAAAAAAACACATTTATGTAAAATATAAGTATTATGTGTATATCAATTGGTGGCGATGCATTTCTTTATTATTTTATTTATTTGTTCCCAATATGTATGTGTACGATTTGCTCCGGGGCTATTGGCGTCACCGTCACTCCCGGTACCGATCCGCCCCCAAATCGTCATTCGCCTCACACTTTTTACATTTATATTTATATATATATATATATTAGGTTGGCCAAACCACCTGTAGTTGAAAAGAAGTTCTGATCCAGATTTCTATCTCATCAGGTGATCCACTGACCTCTTGACCTGTGTGGCGACCTGTAACCCATCTAATGGGGCTGTCACACTACAGTAAACACATCAGCATATGCCGACGTATGTGATTTTTTACCAACACGTCAGCGTACATCATCATACAGTACGTATATGTTGGGCATATGTCGGGTACATTCCGGGTACTTTGTTATACGTTGTCTTACATCGCCATGCGTCGAGGCTCCGAAAAAATGTTGTGCATGCTCAAAATTTCAAATGTGTGTCAAAGTGTGGCTCATACCTTGAACGCTGTGTGTACATTCGGGATACGTCGGCATACATTGGGAGTATGTTAGGGATACTTTGGAATACGTTGCTGCACGTTAGCTATACGTTCAGCCAGTGGGAACGTGCAGTCCGCGTGCAGTCCGCGTACTGCCAACGGATGCATAACATACTCCTAATGTACTTCGAACATATGCCTGCCGTATCTCCAGCATACTTAACATATATGACATATTCTAGCAATGGAGTAATGTACATAACGTTGGTCAGCATACCATGAGCATATGTGAGCGTTTTGCGAACGTTTTGTGAACGTTTTGCGAACGTTGTGCAAGGCACATGAACGCTCTCATACGCTAGCAATAGTTCAGAGATACGTTCTGCATACGTTACGTACATTGTGTGTACATTGTGTGTGTGCCCATTTTTATCCCGAGCCGCTGAAAAGTTTGACGAATGCCGACGTACTGTCGAATTTTCTAACATTGAACATGCACTGACGCCGTCTGGCGTAGTGTGACAGGGCCTTAAGCTACACTGACTACTTAGAAGTGGGGCAAGGCTCATGCAAGATCATGAGATCAGCCTACGGAGTAGGGGTCCTTACTTAATGGCTTTCTTAAAGTAGTTGTGCAAAAGCCTGGTCTCATAAATACACTAATTATTCCTTGAATGCTGCCCCAAATTCTTAGGTGATACATCACTATACCAAGCCCCGTCCTGATATGACCTTAGATGTTGCTAGGACGTAAAACAACAACAAACAAACAAACAACAAACTATCTAAGCTGGACCAGACGGGATGGCCGAATGAGTTGAGTGTCTGTCTCCCGTTTTGGTAGATCGTGGAATTCGAACCCACGGGTTCGAACCCTGGTCGAGTCAAACCAATGACTTAACAATTGATACTTGTTGCTTCCTAGCCAGGCACTCGGTAGCATCAGGATAAGGCAAGGACTGGTTGGCTCAGTGTTAGGATGATGTGAGTGAGTGGGATATCAGGTCATGGTACTGGTGGTCTGGTCTCCGAGTGGGGCAGCATGAATGCACACTGTCACAAGTCGGTACCCGTCCTGATATGACCTTAGATGTTGCCAGGACTAAGAATTCCAACAACCAACCAACCAACAGTAACAACAAATATACTTGTAAAAAGACTGGTAAGGGGGGCCAAGGTGCAGCTTGTCCGGAGTGCCACCAACCATAAGGGTCGGTAATCAGTACACTAATTTGTCAGCATTCATAAATTATGACATTGAGTCTAATTATAGATTATTACAAAGGTAATATACTTGTAAGGGCGCCAACAACCAACCAACCCTAGGGCCCTTCCTCTGCTCATGACGACCACAAATGTTCCACGCAGGACGTTGAACTCGCAGCGTCAAACGAAACCGACCAATCACCGTGCAGAGAGACATGCCGCGCAACCCCCGCTGGTTCCCGACTTGCGAAAAGCCTCACACGCCCCCGCCCACCAGTGGTATGCAGTCGTCGGGCAGTTATGTAGCAGTCACACTACGACGACAAGCAGCGGCGACAGCCCTGCGACACCCACTCCCGGTTGTCGCTGATTGTCGCGCAGGTGTCGCGCAGGTGCCGCGCAGGTGCCGCTGCGACACCTCCGCGACACCTCCAGTTTCTCCACTCTTTCTCGACTGTCGCCGGGTTGTCATGGGGATTTTGGACATGTTGAAAAACTTCTACGACAGCCGATGACAGCCGAGGTTGCGGCACTGTCGCGGCACTGTTGCGGCACTGTCGCGGCACTGTTGCGGCACTGTCGCACTGTCGTGGCACTGTCGCGGCACTGTCGTCTTGTCGTTAAGCTGTAGTTGCTTCTCTCTCCATGTATGTGTCTCTGTGTGTCTCTGTGTCTGTGTATATGTGTGTCTATGTGTCTATGTGTGTGTCTGTGTCTATGTGTGTGTCTGTGTGTGTATATGTGTGTCTATGTGTGTGTGTCTGTGTGTGTCTGTGTGTGTGTCTGTGTGTCTGTGTGTGTCTGTGTGTGTCTGTGTATATGTGTATGTGTGTGTGTCTGTGTCTATGTGTGTGTCTGTGTGGGTGTGTCTGTGTCTGTGTATGTGTGTGTGTCTGTGTCTCTGTGTCTATGTGTGTGTCTGTGTCTATGTGTGTGTCTGTGTGTGTGTATGTGTGTGTCTATGTGTGTGTCTGTGTGTGTGTGTGTCTGTGTCTCTGTGTGTGTGTATGTGTGTGTGTGTCTGTGTCTCTGTGTGTGCCTCACTCTCACTCTCAGTCTGACTCTGACTCTGACTCTCAGTCTGACTCTGATTTCACAAAATCCCAGCCGCCGGGCTGTCGTTCCTACCTTGTCGTCGTAGTGTGACTGCTACATTAGTTTGGTTGGGATTGTCATCGAGCGCCACTTAAAGTTGCATAGTCCGATGGTTTTGAATTTCTGTCATTTTATTCTGAGATAAATATAATAGTTGGTTGCTACGATCTCCTTTACTTTAGTTTGATTTTGTTGTTTTACGTCCTAGCAACATCTAAGGTCATATCAGGACGGGTACCGACTTGTGACAGTGCGCACTCATGGCGACTTTATAGTGCTGTGCCACTGGACGACCAGGCCGCCAGCACAATGACCTGATATTTCCACTCAGTCCCATTTTCCTGACACAATGGCAAACCAGTCTTTGCCCTATCCTAATAATGCCGAGCGCCTGGCTAGGAGGCAACAAGTATCAATTTTTAAGTCATTTGGTTTACTCGACCAGGGTTCAAACCCACGATACCATGATCTACCAACACGGGAGACGGACGCTCTAACAGATTCGGCCATCCCGTCTGGTTACGTTAGTTTGAAGTACCTTTTGTTTTAAATGGTTAACTTTGGGGATATTTGAAGTGGAAACATGCAGAATTAGTTTTGGTAAGCACACCAAAACTCTGACATGATAGGCTTCTGCAGTAACATATTCTATTAAATTGACTCAGTGTTTCCTTCTATGTCGCAACACATGCATAAAAGGTGCATTTGCATTTAAGTTAGATGAGTAGAATCAAATCTAGATAATTACTTTGGTTCTGAAAATCTGATGCTTCATCGGACTATGCAGCTTTAAATTTCCACCCACCGACCCCCGTCGTCCGTTTGCGGCGGGCGGCGGGCGGCGGGCGGTGCGCATGCGCCGTATCGATATGCCATTCGGCGCGCATCGATTGGCTACTGAAGAGCTGCAATTACTGTCGCGGCGCTGGGAGAAGCGAGCGGATGAAAAGTGCATCACTTACAGCGTTAGATCGATGGTGGCTGCTAAACGACAAGTTAATGGCACAAAATCCGGGATGATTTACAGGCGCAGCGTGAGGTGTCTCCGGAGATGCACACTATGTGTATATATAACGAGGTATACCTATATATATATATATATATATATATATATATAGGTATACCTATATATATATATGCATATATCCACAGCGTGAGGTGTCTCCGGAGATGGACACTATGTGTATATATAACGAGGTATACCTATATATATATATATATATATATATAGGTATACCTATATATATATATATATATATATATATATATATATGATCTATATATAATATGCATATATCCACAGCGTGAGGTGTCTCCGGAGATGCACACTATGTGTATATATAACGAGGTATACCTATATATATATATAGGTATACCTATATATATATATATATATATATGCATATATCCACAGCGTGAGGTGTCTCCGGAGATGCACACTATGTGTATATATAACGAGGTATACCTATATATATATATATAGGTATACCTATATATATATATGCATATATCCACAGCGTGAGGTGTCTCCGGAGATGCACACTATGTGTATATATAACGAGGTATACCTATATATATATATATAGGTATACCTATACTATATATATATATATGCATATATCCACAGCATGAGGTTTCTCCGGAGATGCACACTATGTGTATATATAACGAGGTATACTATATATATATATAGTATGTATACCTATATATATATATGATATATCCAGCGTGAGGTGTCTCCGGAGATGCACACATGTGTATATATAACGAGGTATACCTATATATATATAGGTATACCTATATATATATATATATGCATATATCCACAGCGTGAGGTGTCTCCGGAGATGCACACTATGTGTATATATAACGAGGTATACCTATATATATATATATAGGTATACCTATATATATATATGCATATATCCACAAGTATATCAATGCATATGTGCATATATGGATCTATATATATATATATATATATATATATGTATAGGATTGTACGCATAGATACATAGAAATGCATACATATAATTATATATATATATATATTCAGACATAAACATACATAGGACAGCCATACAAGTTAAAGTTACATAGTCCCATGGTTTTGAGCGTCGGCCATTTTTATTTAGATCAATATATTAAATTGATCACTATAATCTACCTTATTTTAGTTTGAAGTAACTTTCATTTTAAATGGCTAACTTTTGAGATATTTAAAGTATAAACATGTCAAATTAGTTTTGACAAGCATGCCAAAACTCAGGCACCATAGGCTTCAGCAGTAACAGGTTCTATTAAATTGACTTAGTAGTACCTTCTATGGAGCAACAAATGCTTCAGAACTGCATCAGTATATAGGTTGGATATGTAGGATCAAATCTAGTTAATTGCTTTGGTTTTGAAAATGTGATGCTTCACCTTTAAATGTTTTCATGAATAGAATTCCATATATACAATAAATATAAATATATATATATATAAATATACATCTACATATACAAATAAGTACAATTCTATATATCTCTATATAGGCATATCCCGGGCACGAGTGAACATTGTAGTGTGCCGGTTTGGATCGTGCCCGTGGTGGCGCCACCGGTCACTTGGTTGGTGAGGGGGGGCATATATTAAGGAAGGCACCCCATCAATAATAAAGTAATAAATAAACATACAATTCCCTTCCACGCCTTTATACTCGAATAATACTAAATACATGACATATATATATTCGCATAAATACATATATACATATATGAAGACATGTCAAAACATTTACATTTACTTATATATACCCTTCCTGACATGACCTTAGATATTGCTAGGACGTAAAGCAACAACAAAAAACAAACAATTTACATATATGTGTGCGTGTTTGTTTAGTCAGCCTGTTTGTGTCATTAACCCCCTACCTCCCTCAAACACAACACACATCCACAGCCATTATGTATGTGTGAGACGGGTTGGGGAGTATGTGCCGGTGTAAAGATTTCAAATTCCCCCCATATTCAAGTTCCCCCCCAGGAACTTGAAAACGTTTTCAAATTCCTCCCATGGGAATTTGAAAACGTTTTCAAATTCCCTCCCTCATTTTAGCTTTCCCTCCCCCCCATTTTTGGGGAATTTTCTTTATTTTTGTAATTTTTTGTTATTTTTGATTATTTGTCATGGCAAATATTATAATATACAGAGAATAGCATAATGGAAATTATTACTAGTACAATAAAACATATTTAACCACAAATTACACAAAAAGTCTCCAAGATGGTTAAGAAAAAAATATTATAGGTCTGAAATTTAAAACGTTTTTTAAAGTATTTTAAGCAATTTTAAATTCCCGGAGGGGGGAATTTGAAAATAGGGGGGGGGGGGGATCTGAAAACTGTTTTTAAGTTCCCCCCCAGGAATCTGAAAACGTTTTTAATTTCCCTGGAGGGAAGTTAAAAACGTTTTCAGATTCCTGGGGGGGAACTTGGGAAGGGGGGAAGTTGAAATCGTTACACCGGGTGTGTGGGACCAGACGGGATGGCTGAATGAGTCAGAGCGTCCATATCCCGTGCTGGTAGATCGTGGGGTCGTGGGTTCGAGTCCCGGTCGAGTCAAACCAATGACTTTAAAATTGATACTTGTCGCTTCCTAGCCAGGCGCTCGGCATTATTAGGATAGGGCAAGGACTGGTGTGCTCAGTGTCAGGATAATGTGACTGAGTGGGATAACAGGTCATGGTGCCGGCGGCCTGGTTTCCCAGTGGGACAGCACTATAAAGTTGCCATGAGTGTGCACTGTCACAAGTCGGTACCCGTCCTGATATGACCTTAGATGTTGCTAGGACGTAAAACAACAACAAACAAACAAACCGGGTGTGTGTAGGGCCAGCTCTGCATTAAGGCTCTGTCACATCTCGCCAGATTGGGGAAACGGGGGGGGGGAAAGTCTGTTGATATCCGTCAAAGTTCGGTTTGTGTCCATTGCATATCTGTTTCATATGCGTTGATATCCATTGATATCCGTTGATATCCGGCCCAATCCATTACAAGTTTTGAGCATGCACAAAACTTGTAACGGATTGCGCCAAACTGACGTATGGAGTTATTATCCATTACCGTCCATTCCCCGTCCGTTCCCCGTCTGCTGCCTGTCCGTTACCCACACGTTCCCCTCCGTTAGCATCCATTCCCGTCCGTTACATATCCATTACCCGTCCGTTGATGTTCATTATAGTTCTTTTTGTATACTGAATTGTCCGTTGATCGTTAGATACATTATCAACCGTTACGGTCCGTGACAATCTGTTACCTGTCCGTTACCGTCTGTTACCCACCGTTACATAATTAATGCATTTCAAGTCCGAATCACACCGGATTAGAATATTTTTGTCCGTTTCAATCCGTTTCCTCAATGCGGTAAAGTGTGACAGGGCCTTTAGAAATTAGAGAGAAGCAGACCACACACACATATACAGTCCAGACCCACATACCGATCAATGCGATACGGCCATCAACCATTAGTTACAACCATTTGGGCTCAGTCCCAGCTATTTCATCCTCTTTTATGTTTCCAACCTTGATGATATGTCCGACTGACTGAGCAGTCATTAATTACTTAGCCCCACAGTTGGCTGCTTAATGGGATCGGATATATATATATATATATATATATATATATATATATCTATATAGGTATAATAAATATATATATATATATATGCATATGTATATGCACATCAACCTGAAATACACTATATATACATATATATATATATATATATATATATATATATACGGGTTGGATATATATATATATATATGTATCCAATATATATATGTTATATATATTATATATATATATATTATATATATATTATATATATATACATTATATATATATGAATTATATATATACGAATAGTTCGGGCAATTCAAAAATTGACCTAATTCTTTTTTTAATTTACCTGAAGGTAATTTAAATTCTCACTAATTCCAAGTTGGTTATGAAGAAATAGTTATGGAGCAATGAACAAAAGAAATAGAAATGTAAAATAATTAACCTTTTGAGGTTTGACTCCAATGCTTAAGTCAATTTTTGGATTGGGGTTTATGGGGGATTTGCGCCTGAACTCTTCATATATATATGTATATATTTATATATGTATATATATATATATATATATATATCCAACCCTATATATATATTCCTCCAGTGTGTGTGGGGCGAGGGTGTCCCACCCATCAATTACCCAGAGAGCTGGGGGGGGGGGGGAGCACTCCACCGATGCATTGCGGAGGAATAGATATATAAAGTATATGTTCCCCCTGCAGTTAAACTCGTATAATGCGTTATGCATCACATATAAAGAGACTGTATTTCAGGTCAATGTGTATACATATGGTGTATCTGATATCCATCCCTTTACATATATCCCAGACTGACATCTGGCAACATGGTGGGGCGCCAGGATAGCGCAGCAGGAACCGGCCCGCAGCGAATATAACAATAAATATCGTGGGTTAATAATAAAAGGCAGGATTAAATGCTAGGATCCTGCAGGATATAGGAATATAGCTCCGCCCCTTTATACTCATAGTAATAAATTATATATCCCATATATATATATATATATATATATATATATATATATATATATATATATAAAGAGAGTGACATTTTAACACAACCTATTTTATGTAAGTTATTTAAAGCCCAACCAATACTAAGTATCACCATAGTCAAGCTGTGGTTATTAATGTCATTCGGTCCTCATGAATCTTCTCACCTATTAGTAGGTACCGGCAGCGGCAATAAAAAGTGCAGGAATGGTGCTTTTTTCATCAATATTCACATGCTTGTAACTATTTCTGTGTGCATTTGATTTTGATGAGATTGCAGATCCTAGAAGATCAACATTTGTTCTATCTGATGGTGTTGTTGGATTTAATATATAGTCAGTTTGTATTTAAGTAAAATCCATTTGTATAATGAGTGTATTTAGGTAATATTCCTTCATTACTGATGTCAATGAAAACGACTCTGAAAACAGGGTATCTTTAATGGGCTCGCGCTTCCTTGCACTACACCATAGAAGGTCATGGATGGTACCAAAAGAAGCGGAATGACCTCAGCTTTCTATCCATATAGGTTTGCCCTAGGTCAAAGTGGTCCATCAGGTCAAATTCCGCAATTTAAATTATTAGAGTCAAATGCACTGCCATAGTTAATACATTGCATTTCTATCATTTTAATACTTTGTTAAATGGAGAAAATTCTTAGCAGTTCTAAATACAATGCCACAGTTAATAAATATTTCTGGATTTTCCGGTTTTCTGGAGACAGCCTATATGCATACATAACAAATCAAATCAAACAAAGATTCTAGAGACACACCCTAATTGTATATTTAAAATATAAAATAAAAATGACAAGTTAAGAACTAGATTGTACTTAATAGATGCAAATTAATGCACCTCTAAAGCAAGATATGTCTGATCTTCATTAAGCCACTTAAAATTATTTAAATATATAATACTGTCCCGTATATACAGTATAAATAATAATGTAAAACCAGCCAGTTAAAACAAAAAAACGGTTTTCTGGTTATTCCGAAATTCTGGAAGCCCGGATAAGAGGTTCAGTACCTGTATATATATATATATATATATATATATATATATATAGAAATATATATAGATATATATATATATAGATATATATATATAAACAGATAGATATATATAGATATATATATGTATATACATGGTCTGGAATGAGCGGAGACGCTCATTTGGGTTCATTGGTGAGCACAGGGACCGTGAAGCTGCTGGGGCTTCGCACCCCCGACACAGAGGCGGGGGCGGCTTCTGGGGGGGGGGGTGGCTTCCGAATGGGACGCACCTCCAAATGGGGGAGGGGGCAGAGCTGCCACCGGGACCGGCGTGTGCCACGCTGCCGCCCCCCCCCCCAGCTCTCAGCCAATCACAACACAACTTAACCGACCAATCAAATCACAACACTATCCAGAGACCACCTCTCCCACACTTGGATGGTCAGTTTCCAACAGTGCTCCGCACTGACCACTACTACTACTACCTTTTCTTCACCCACCCACGCACACCTGCCGATTAATTAGCACAGTCAATCAAACGAATAAACAAAAATGATAAAAAAACACTCAAAGAAGAAAAAATGACAATCACCAATTGACACCTGAGCAATTGACATATCACCTTCAACTCATTATTGTCAATTTAACTTGTTAATTAATATGCTACGTTGTTTCTTAGTCTACAATCATGTTATTATGTAAATGTTGATTATCTCTTTGCTAATTGTCCATATGTCGCATCTACCATCTCACACTCATATATTATCATCGGTGCGTGACCTTATGTCGGCCGGGACTTTCCACAATGAATCACATGTAATGCCGCTGGGTGGGGGGCGGGGTGGGCTGTGCCTGAAATAATGTCATGTCCTTTGTCCCACTTCAGCTTCCACGTCTTTTGTGCCTGAGAGCAATGTATGTATAAATGTATAAATGTATATGTACTATATCATTTATTATGTGGATATAAATAACAGCAGACCCTCAATGTTTCTCTGTAACCACCTTAACTTCCATGTTATTCACTTTTGAGCAGAAATTCTCTCCTACGCCGCCTCCCATGTAGGCAAGCATATAGGTCTGCACAGATAGATGGATATGCAGGTATAGGTACACATGTGTGTAATACACCATATGCTTCTCTGTAAATAGCTTGCCATATCAACCTGAACATATGTCCAGTTTCCAGTCCATCTGTACCATGTTCCCCACAGTGTAACATAAGCAGATAGTACTTTCCCCAAGATGTGTAGTACTTAACATGTCAGAGTTGAGGAACCCCCTCCCTCCTCCTCCACCCTCTCCCCTTATCACCCCATCCCCCTCCTCCTCCCCCTGCCCCTGCCCCTACCCCTGACCCTCCCCCTGACCCTACCCCTCCCCCTACCCCTCCCCCTCTCGCTACCCTCGCCATCCCCCTGCCCCTCCGCCTCTTCCTCCCCCCTCCTACTCCCCCATCCCTCCCCCCTCCCTCCCCCCTCCCCCCTCCCCCATCCTCTCCCCCCTCTCCCCCTCTCCCCCTCACCCCTCCCCCCTCTCCCTCTCCCCCTCTCCCACTCTCCCCATCTCCCCTCTCCCCCTCCCCCTTCTGCTCCTCCTCACCCCACCCCTCCCACACCTGTATACCGCATCACGTAAGAACATATGCCAGAATGATGTAGTTTCCAGCTGCCTGACTGTTGTCGTACAAAGTAGTCAGTTGAAGATGGCGAGCGAGCGGAGGTGTACACAAACCACTACGGTGCCAAGGCTGTTTGTTAGAGCACGTTGGGACTTAAGCCCTGTTTACACAGGCGAGTTAAGTCGGCTTAACTAATTCGCCTCCTATAGTTCGGCTCACATTCGCCGTGTGGATGCGACCCTAAGGCGGATTAGGGCTGATTTGCCTCAACTAATTTGCTTCAAGTAACCCGCGTCGTGAGGTAGTCCAGATGAACCGAACTAGCTTAAGTGGGCCCACCTTGCTTGTGTGGACGGTAGCGGTTTACTTGAAGCGGATTAAGCACGTCACACTATATAATATAACTTGGTCTATGAACCTGCTAGAGGTGCACATATATTTTGTTCATGATTTATTTTAAGGTTTTCACTGCCCAGCAGAAGTTTTGACCATTCCAAACCAATACGATTCAGTCCATACATATCTAGGTCGAACCCACACTCTCTCGTGGGGACGTCAACTAACCAAAACTGGCGCTGGTTAGTATGGACTTGCTCATGCGCAGATATCGATTTCCGCCTTAAACCACTCCGTGTGTGGACACGACACTAGTTCGCCTCCTCTAGTTCGCCTTATCTAGTTCGGCCTAAAGTTGTGGGTGTAAACACGGCTATAGATAACAGATTCACCTGTATCCAGAGTAAGGGGTGAATGACAGCCATGCCTAAATCCGAGCAAATACAGCTTCAGCAACAATTACCTCTGGAGATGGTTGCTTGGTTGGTTGTTGGAGTTTTACGTCCTGGCAACATCTGAGGTCAGATCAGAACGCTGGTTGAGTCAAATCAATGGCATACAAATTTATACTTGTCGCTTCCTAGGCAGGCGGATTATTAGGAAAGGGCAAGGACTTGTTGGCTCAGTGTCAGGATAATGTGACTGAGTGGGATATCAGGTGATGGTGCTTGTGGGCCTGGTCTCCCAGTGGGGCACCACTATAAAGCCACCTTGAGTGTGCACTGTCACAAGTTGATACCCGTCCTGATATGTCCTTCGATGTTGCCAGGACATAAAACTCCAAGAACCAACCAACCAGGGACACTGTTACTCGAGTGACTGTAGTGCAATGCTGTTGACACTACATAGACTGTCATTTGGTTGATTGGCGTCACTCAAAGGAGTTGTCATTGGATAGCCTTTTAGCATGCTGGAAGGGGCTGTCACTGGATTAGGTGTAACTGAGGGGCTGTCACTAGGGGACACTGTCAGTCAGCAGCAGGGATATGATTGGGATGTCACTATAGGGAGCTGTCACTAGATGATAGGTCACTCACAGTGTCTGTCACTGGGGTTCTGTCTCTGGAAGGCACTGTCAATCAGGAGCCGTTATTGCATGGGCTGTCACAGTGTGAGTGTAGAAGGCAATACTGAGTCAGTAGATGTGATATCACTTAGGGTGCTGTCAACAGATGACGTTATTGCAATGATGATGCTTTAACTGGAGGGGTTGTTGCAAAGGAGCCGTTGTTAAAACTTTGTCACTAAGGGAATGTCATTATAGGGCTGTCACCAAGGGGATGTCATTAAGGGGATGTCGTTATGGGGCAGTCAGTAAGGACTTTACACTAAAGTACTGTCACCAAAGGGCCAGCACATTGGGGGTCATCAGCAATATGATTGTCACTAAGGGGATGTCACTATAGGGTTGTCACTAAAGGCATGCCGTTAAGGGGATGTCATTAAGGGGAAGTCAATAAGGAGTTGGTGTTAAAGGACTGTCACCAAAGGGCTGTAACAATGGGGCCGTCGCTAAGATGTTTATCACTAAGGGACTGTCACGATAGGGCTGGCACTAACGGGATGTCGTTAAGGGGATGTCGTTAAGGGGATGTCGTTAAGGGACAGTCAGTAAGTAGTTGGCACTAAAGGACTGTCACCAAGGGGCTGACATTACGGGGTTGTTACGAGAAGAGGCTGTCATTACAGGGATGTTGCTAAGGGGCTGTCACACGGTTATCGGTTCAAAGCTGCTGTCACTAATTGAGCCACTGCAGCTCGAGTATGGTGGCGGAGGGCGGGGGGAGTGTCACTGGATGACCTGTCCCTCCAGTAAGTCGGTCAGTTCAGATGAGGCGTGAGCGGAGGAACCTGAGGAGCCCCGCGCCATTACGCAGATAACACGCCCTTCCTTCCGTCATATTACATAGTTCGGCCGGTACCCGTCAGGTGGCCACCAGCTCATTGAATGCCCACCACCGGGCCGCAATAAGGCACGAGTGCAAAGTTCACTTCCACGTCTATATTGTGAAGTGGCAAACGGACACGCCTGAGTGACCGGCGGTGCGCAGGGCGGTACGCCGGGCGGTGCCTCAGGCGGCTTCCAAAGCCAGTCAGGTCACGTGGGTGGCCGGTGGCCGGCCGACGAGCCGGTGTAACGATTTCAACTTCCAACCCTTCCCAAGTTCCCCCCCAGGAATCTGAAAACGTTTTTAACTTCCCTCCACGGAAATTTAAAACGTTTTCAGATTCCTGGGGGGGAACTTAAAAACAGTTTTCAGATTCCCCCCCCTATTTTCAAATTCCCCCCTCCGGGAATTTAAAATTGCTTAAAATACTTTAAAAAAACATTTTAATTTCAGACCTATAATATTTTTTTCTTAACCATCTTGGAGACTTTTTGTGTAATTTGTGGTTAAATATGTTTGATTGTACTAGTAATAATTTCCATTATGCTATTCTCTGTATATTATAATATTTGTCATGAAAAATAATCAAAAATAACAAAAAATTACAAAAATAAAGAAAATTCCCCAAAAATGGGGGGGGGAGGGAAAGTTAAAATGAGGGAGGGAATTTGAAAACGTTTTCAAATTCCCCTGGGAGGAATTTGAAAACGTTTTCAAGTTCCTGGGGGGGAACTTGAATATGGGGGGAATTTGAAATCTTTACACCGGTGTGGCGTGCTCAGCCGTGACTCGTACTCAGCTGTGTCGTTAGACTCAAACTCAAGGCATTGTCAATGGTCGTGAGTCACTAACCTTATAAATTTAATATACTGTTTTTGGTAAAGATGTTTTCTATATGTGTACCAAGCAATTTGTTTCTAGGTGGTGTGGTTTTAGAGATATTTCACTTTTCCTGGATTTTCTGTATGAAGATTGCTCACCACCATTGACAATGCCTTGAGTTTGACGGTATGCGCAGTGCAAAACATTAGTTTTAATCAAAATTAATAGAAATCAAGAACCCTAACCTTATAAATTTAATATAATCTTTTTGGTGAAGATGTTTTCTATATGTGTTCCAAGCGATTTGTTAATAGGTGGTGTGGTTTTAGAGATATTTCTCTTGTTCTGTATTTTCTCTATGAAGATTACTCACGACCATTGACAATGCCTTGAGTTTGAGTCTAACGACACGGCTGAGCACGGGTCACGGCTGAGCACGCCACACCGGGTGAGTCGGGGTCTGGGCCGGTTGGTTGTTGGAGTTTTATGTCCTAGCAACATCTAAGGGTGTATCAGGATGGGTACTGACTTGTGACAGTGCACACTCATGGCGACTTTATAGTTCTGTCCCACTGGGAGACCAGGCCACCAGCACTATGATCTGATAGCCCACTCAGTCACATTATCCTGACACTGAGCTAACTAGTCCTTGCCCTATCCTAATAATGCCGAGCACCTGGCTAGGAAATGACAAGTATCAATCTTTAAGTCATCGAGGGTGTGAGCCGGCCTCTGGACCGCAATTGCATGGGAAATATGGAGGAGGAGGATGGGGATTGGATGGTTGGTTGTTGGAGTTTTACATCCTGGCAACATCTAAGATCATATCAGACGCGCACTCATGGCGACTTTATAGTGCTGTCCCACTGGGAGACCAGGCTGCCAGCACCATGTCGCTACCCAGTCTTTGCACTATCCTATTAATGCCGAGAGCCAGACTAGGTAGCGACAAGTAGCAATGTTTAAATGATTGAGAGGAGAGGAGGGAAGGAGATGGGACGTCAGTATCCTACAGTGCTTCAAGCTGCATAGTTCGATAAAAGCATCAAATTTTCTAAAGTAAAATACTCATCTAAATTTGCACCTACTTAGATACTGGTGCACTTATTAAGCATTGTTGGTAAATAGAAAGGCATATGATGACATTTTGATAGAACCTTTTATTGTTGAGAACTATTGGGATAAGATTTTTGGCATGCATGCCAAAATTAATTTGGCATGTTTACACTTCAAATATCTCCCAAAATTAGTAATTTTAAATGAAAATTACTTTAAATTAAAATAAGGTAGATTATAATGATCAGCCTATTATATATTTTATCTCAGAATATGACAGAAACTAAAAAAACTATCGAACTATGCAACTTTCGTCACTGCATGGAGATATGTCAGATGATAGCCACACAGAACGTCACCTCGTCACCTCGTTACGTCGCCACCTCGTCACCTCGTCACCTCGTCACCTCGTCATCTCGTCACCTCCTCACGTCGTCACCTCCTCACCTCCTCACCTCCTCACCTCCTCACCTCCTCACCTCCTCATCTCGTCACGTCGTCACGTCGGCATGTCGTCACCTCCTCACCTCCTCACCTCCCCACCTCCCCACCTCCTCACCTCCTCACCTCCTCACCTCCTCATCTCGTCACGTCGTCACGTCGTCACGTAGGCATGTCGTCACCTCCTTAGCTCCTCACCTCCTCACCTCCCCACCTCCTCACCTCCTCACCTCCTCACCTCCTCACCTCCTCACCTCCTCACCTCCTCACCTCCTCACCTCCTCACCTCCTCACCTCCCAATCCTCACCTCCTCACCTCCTCACCTCCTCACCTCCTCACCTCCTCACCTCGTCACGTCGTCACGTCGTCACGTCGGCATGTCGTCACCTCCTTACCTCCTGACCTCCTCACCTCCTCACCTTCTCACCTCCTCACCTCCTCACCTCCTCACCTCCCCACCCCTCCTCACCTCCCCCACCTCCTCACCTCCCTCACCTCCCTCACCTCCTCACCTCCTCACTCCTCACCTCCTCACCTCCTCACCTCCTCACCTCCTCACTCCTCACCTCCTCACCTCTCTCGTCACGTCGTCACGTCGGCATGTCGTCACCTCCTCACCTCGTCATCTCCCCACCTCCTCACGTCGTCACCTCCTCACCTCCTCACCTCCTCATCTCGTCACGTCGTCACGTCGTCACGTAGGCATGTCGTCACCTCCTTACCTCCTCACCTCCTCACCTCCCCACCTCCTCACCTCCTCACCTCCTCACCTCCTCACCTCCTCACCTCCTCACCTCCTCACCTCCTCACCTCCTCACCTCCTCACCTCCTCACCTCCTCACCTCCTCACCTCCTCACCTCCTCACCTCCTCACGTTGTCACGTCGTCACGTCGGCATGTCGTCACCTCCTTACCTCCTCACCTCCTCACCTCCTCACCTCCTCACCTTCTCACCTCCTCACCTCCTCACCTCCTCACCTCCCCACCTCCTCACCTCCCCACCTCCCCACCTCCTCACCTCCTCACCTCCTCATCTCCTCCCCTCTCACCTCCCACCTCCTCACCTCCTCACCTCCTCACCTCCTCACCTCCTCACCTCCTCACCTCTCACCTCCACCTCCTCATCTCGTCACGTCGTCACGTCGTCACGTCGCCATGTCATCACCTCCTCACCTCCTCACCTCCTCACCTCCTCACCTCCTCCCATCCTCACCTCCTCACCTCCTCACCTCCTCACCTCCTCACCTCCTCACCTCCTCACCTCCTCACCTCCTCACCTCCTCACCTCCTCACCTCCTCACCTCCTCACCTCCTCACCTCCTCACCTCCTCACCTCCTCACCTCGGCACCTCGGCACCTCACCACCTCGTCACCTGGTCGTCGCCCCTAGGGAGGTGTTGCGAGTTGAAGTGAGATTCTGTCGTCTATTACGCTAAGCCCCCCTCCAACCCCACCCCCACCCCCACCCCCACCCCCACCCCCACCCACCCCGTCCTACTGCTACACCCCTCCTCCCAACTCCCACCAATACCACCTCCTGGTACCCTATCCACACCCAGGGTTCATCTCACAGCCCCGCTGGACACACCACAGGAGCGACTGGGTGGTGGCGACTGTGGTGAGTAGGCCTATGGGTTGCTTTTTGTTCAGAACAATCACCAATACTCCTTGCCGATTAGCCTACTGTACATAGCTTGCATCAATAGCCGGATCTGTCTTTTGATATTGAATAGGCATTTCACTTGATGCAACGCGCACAGAATGGTTTGGGGATTTTGTGTTTTTTTAGTGGGTTTTTCTTTTAATATGAGTTTTGTTCATCTTCCAATTCTTTTCGTAAATACAGTTGTACACCAATGGGATATTAAGGTTGCACAGTCTGATGCTATTGAACTTCGTTCATATTTGTATAAATAAATATATTAGGTTCATCATTATTATCTACCGTACACTAAAAATCCATGATTATCAGATAACTGCCACATTTTCAAGTCTGAGAAATGAACCTCGAAAAAAATTGGGAATTCCAGGATTTCTTTTTTTTTCAAAAGCGACAGGAATCTACCCCTGCTGGAGTATAACAAACAAGTTTGAAGTTATTATTTAAATTTAATGAATGGTCATTATTACCTACTGTTTTTAAGTTTGAAGTGATTTCTTTCAAATATTATGAATGGTTAAATTTTTAGATATTTGAAGTTAAAATATGCTAAAGTACTTTTTGATGTACATAATGAGATACTGGACAGAATAGGCTTCAGCACTAACAGATTATATCAAATTGGCTTAGTACTTCCTCCAGTGCAGCAAGACATGCTAAATAAATGCACAGGTTGAATGTGTGGGATCAAATCTAGGTTAAGTGTTCCGGTTTTAAAAATGTTGATGCTTTCATCGGAGTATGGAGCTTTAAAAACGACATTGGATACAATGTGGAAATACTTTATCTGATCGGTTGTATCTGATTGATAATTAGCTGTATTTCTTTAATATGGGACCGTCTCAAAAGGTGCTAAGCAATACGGGACAAAACTTTGTCCATTGTAATGATCAACATACTATCTACTTATGCATTTGCTCAGGATAAACTGATTTGTTTTGTACATGGTGTTTCATAATCCCAATAGAATACATATTGATTTGAAGCAAATGTCCTTGTGTTTTCAGTGTAACCGTTTCTGTTCTGTTTTGTGTCAATCGTTACAATGGACAACAAAAAAGAGTTATCACCTTTTGAGACAGGCTCATATATGTGTATTGTTTTAATTACTATTGTGCGTGGTTTTTTTATGTATGAGGGGTTGTTTTTAATCCGGTTTTTTTAAAGTAATCACTTTGATCCATCTAAATACGATCTTTCTCCAACACCGAGTCCCTCGTCCTCCAACCATGTTTAAAGTTGCATAGTCCGATGAAAACTGCAGCGATCTATTTAAACCCAAAGCACTGACCTAGATTTGATTCTGCATATTTAGCTTAGATACCAGTGCACTTATTAAGCATTTGTGGCTGCATAGAAGGGCGTGATAAGTACATTTACTACAACCTGTTACTACTTAAAGTTGCATAGTCCGATGGTTTTGAATTTCGGTATTTTTTCTGAGATAAATATATTAGATCGATCACTAGTATCTACTTTACATTAGTTCAAAGTTACTTTTATTTTAAATGGTAAACTTTTGAGATATTTTGAGTGTAAAACATTGACAATTAGAGCTTCGGTAATGATCCTTCCGCAGGTTCACCTACGGAAACCTTGTTACAACTTTTACTTCCTCTAAATGATCAAGTCTGATCGTCTTGCCAAAACTCGGACGCCATAGACTTCTGCAGTAACAGGTTCTGTTAAATTGACTCAGTATTGCCTTCTACACAGAAACAAATGCTTAATAAGTGCATAAGTATCTAAGTTAGATATGTAAAATCAAATCCAGATAATTGGTTTGGTTTTGAAAATTTGATATTTCATCGGACAATGCAGCTTTAAGCCTATGCTGTTAGAGTTTGTGTATGCTTTCCAATATTAATTTGGCATGTTTGCACATCAAAGATATCAAAATGTAGCCAATCAAATAAAGGTTACTTCAAATTAAAGTAAGATAGACTATAATGATCGAGGTAATATATTTATCTCAGAAGGTGACAGAAACTCAAAACCATCGGACTATGAAACTTTAACTTCAGTTATTTTCACTTATTTAAAGCTGCATAGTCCAACAAAATATCAAATTTTCAAAACCAAAGCAATTATCTAGATTTGATCTTCCATATCTAACTTAGATACTGATGCACTTATTAAGCATGTGTTTCTGCGTAGAATACTGAACCAATTATCTAGATTTGATCTTCCATATCTAACTTAGATACTGATGCACTTATTAAGCATGTGTTTCTGCGTAGAATACTGAACCAATTATCTAGATTTGATCTTCCATATCTAACTTAGATACTGATGCACTTATTAAGCATGTGTTTCTGCGTAGAATACTGAACCAATTATCTAGATTTGATCTTCCATATCTAACTTAGATACTGATGCACTTATTAAGCATGTGTTTCTGCGTAGAAGGCAATACTGAGTCAATTTAACAGAACCTGTTACTACAGAAGTCTATGGTGTCAGAGTTTTCTATGTTTGCGCTCAAAATATCTCAAAAGTTTAGCATTTAAAATAAAAGTAACTTCGAACTAATGTAAAGTAGATACTAGTGATCCATCTAATATATTTATCTTAGAAAAAAGATGGAAATTCAAAACCATCGGACTATGCAACTTTAATCACATGAACAAATTATTAAGATAATTAGGTAAACGATATTTTCCTGATATTCACCTAATTAAGTGAGTGTCCTGTATCTAGTCGGGATCAAAGTTCAATTCTTCTTCTTGTTTCGTTCTGTTTTATTGTGTATTATATTTTGGGGTTGTGCAGGGTGGGTGGGAAGGTGGATTGTTCATTTAATTACTAGTAGCAGTGAAGAGCGATAGTGGGTAGTGAGGTGCATACTTTGAGTGCTGTTGTACTGATTCCTGAATGTGACATCGTAAGCTTGAGGGATGCAGGAAGTGGTTCTGTGACATTTGCCACCTGCGATTTGCCACCCGCTATTTGCCAGCCGACAATTGCCACCCAACACTTTGCCAGCCAGGAATTTTGTCAGCTGGGACTTTTGCGTGCCAAATAGATTCCCGCACAATTATCAAGAGTACGCACACTGAGATATGCACACATGCACATTCAGACATGCACACATATGCACACACATGCACACACATGCACACACATGCACACATATGTACACACATGCACACATATACTCTGGGACAGACATGCACATACACACATGCACACACTCTAGCACGTGACCATATACATTACAACCCCGTTAAACCAAGCTTGGTTAAACCAAACGATCGGTTAATCCAAACTTTTTTTCGGCGGCCCGGCAAAATACTACCATTTATGATGTAAAAATGTTGGTTAAGCCAAAGTCAGTTAATCCAAACTATCATTTAATCCAAACAAAATTGTCGGGCCCCAGGCCACTTCCGGTACTGTTAAACCAAACTTTCATGTGGTTGGTTATAAGGTCATCTGAGACTTTTTTATATGATAAATTGTAGTATTTTGTCGGACCGCCGAAAAAAGTTTGGATTATCTGATCATTTGGTTTAACTGAGCTTGGTTTAACTGGGTTATATACTGTATATACATAAAAAAAAAGCAATAAGCAAAGTGTCCACATACATTGTATATTGCATTCATAATGCACCTGCGTTTTTGCCAAAGCCAAGTCAAAGTCGAGACCAAAGCTCAGTTAAACCAATGATCGGTTAATCCAAACAAATTTCAAGGGTTCCATCAAGTTTGGTTTAACGGGGTTATACTGTAGTCTGCTGGCATATAAGTCCAAGCTGGCAAAAGTCCAGAATGACAAAAGTCTTGACCAAGAAAGTGTTGGTTGGCACATGATGGGTGGCGAATTGCGAGTGGAAAACGTCATGACAGTGGAGCGAATTACCACATAGTACACCTCGATTTGGTACCAGACGGAATGGCCGAATGAGTTGAGAGTCTGTCTCCCCTTCTGGTAGATCGTGGGAGTCAAACCCGATTCAAACCCATGGGTTTGAACCCTGATTGAATCAACCAATGACATACAAATTTATTCTTCTCACTTCCTAGCCAGGAGCTTGGCATTATTGGGATATGTCAAGGACTGGTTGGCTCAATGTCAGGATAATGTGACTGAGTGGGATATCAAGCCATGGCGCTGGTGGCCTGTATTTCCAGTGGGGCAGCAGTATTAAGTCGCTATGAGTGCCCACTATCACTACTGACTACTCATCCTGTTTGACCTTAGATGTTGCCAGGACGTTAAACTCCAACAACCAACCGACCTGGTTTGATCCGCTGTCCTGATTATTTACACAGAAACTTTGCTATCTGAAAAGACCAGACGGGATGGCCGAATGAATTAGAGCGTCCGTCTCCCGTGTTGGTAGATCGTGGGGTCGTGGGTTCGAACCCTGGTCGAGTCAATCCAATGACTTAAAAATTGATACTTGTTGCTTCCTAGCCTGGCGCTCAGCATTATTAGGATAGGACAAGGACTGGTTGGCTCAGTGTCAGGATAATGTGACTGAGTGGGATATCAGGTCATAGTGCTGGTGGCCTGGTCTTCCAGTGGGGCAGCACTATAAATTCGCCATGAGTGCGCACTGTCACAAGTCGGTACCCATCCTGATATGACCTTAGATGTTGCTAGGACGTAAAACAACAACATACAGCTATCTGAAACACACCAGGGTGCAAAAGCAGATCTCCTGCTGTGAACACCGGTGTGGTTAGTTGATTGAGGAGGGCTGCAAATAGTACTATGAACAGGGGCGAGGTAGGGGCAGGGGGGGGCGGAGGAGCGGGAGAGGGGCGGGGGAGGGGCGGGGGGCGGGGGAGGGGAGAGGAGGGGTCCAGGCACGGGTTCACTCAGCGGAAACAAACTCGCGCCTCTTAAAGTTGTTGGTTGGTTGTTGGACTTTTGCGTCCTCGCAACATCTAAGGTCATATCAGGACGGGGCCTCTTAAAGTTGCATAGTCTGATGGTTAGAGTTTCTGCCACAATCTTTATATAAATACATTAGCTTTGTTTGTTGTTTGCTTGTTTATTGGGGTTTTGCGTCCTATGGTCATATCATCAGGATGGGTACCGACTTGCGACAGTGCACACTCATGGCGACTTTAAAGCGCTGCGCCATTGGGAAATCAGGCCGCCGGCACCATGACCCACTATCCCACTCAGTCACATTATCCTGATATTGAGCAAACCAGTCCTTGCGCTATAAGTGGTGTAATGGTTAGAATAGTGGCCGAGAATGCAAGAGATGTGGGTTCGATTCCCGCTCTAAGCACAAAATTTCCCATTTTCATCACCCCCCTCCCCATGACACTGGTTTCCATGACATATGCCTGTACAAGTTACGCATTCTATCATTGTTGAACCTACCCTGTATATGTATATGTAAGTGCATTGCCCATGTTTATGTAATTGCCATCATTAAATGACCATTTAAAAGACTTCCAGGAGGACGAGTGTAGTGGTCTGCACTGATATCTCAGGCAAGGAGCGACATAGACAAGGAGGCGTGGGTAGAGTGGTGACATCAGGGAGTCTAGGTAGTGTAATGGCTAGCCCACTAGCCTGAAATTCAAGATATGTCGGTTCGATTCCCGCTCTAGGCGCAATATTTCCCATTTTCATCAACCCCTACCCCGAACCACGACAAGCCTATTTCCAGGAAGCCCTGAGCCTGAAGTGTCCCTTAGAATAATTAGGTTATTGTCATGACCTTTCGTGACTTTATGCTACACTGTTACAGTCCATCACCTGTGTAGTGTTACTTAAATTGTGGTCATGCTGAGATGGGAACTTGAATCCCGACTTGATTTCAATTACAAAGCAACTTTGTGTGCCTGCCAACATTATTTTGATTTCTATCACTTCAAATATCTCTAGAATTATCCACAGTTTGTTACTCCAAACTACAGTACATTAGTTTATAATGGTCAAAATATTGAATGTGTAACCAGTCGGGATGGCTAAATGAGTTGAGCTTCCGTCTCCTGTCTTGGTAGATCGTGGGATTCGAACCCATGGGTTCGAACTATGGTCGAGTCAAACCAATGATTTAAAAATTGACAGTTGTTGCTTCCTAGCCAGGCGCTCGGCATTATTGGGATAGGGCAAGGACTGGTTGGCTCAGTTTTAGGATAATGTGACCGAATTGGATATCAGATAACGGTGCTGGTGGCCTGCTCTCCTAGTGGGGCAGCACTATAAAGTCACCATGAGTGCACACTGTCAAAAGTCGGTACCCGTCTTGAAATGACCTTAGATGTTGCCAGTACGTAAAACCCCAACAACCAACCAACCTACTATTGAAATTATCTCAAATATATAGCAGAAAGTTAAAACCATCGGGTTATGCACCTTTAAGCACAGGCCGACACGGGTGAATAATGGCATTTGGGTACTCATAGTCAGCAGAGCGGAACAGGGTGCCCCCCCCCCCCCCCGACCCGACAATCTGAACCTGCTGCAAGCCGGCTGTTAACTAGTTGTGAAGTAGCAATAGTCATTAGTCATCCCCACTGGGAGCATGAAGTTACTTTGAGACTAATTGATTTTTGCTTTTAATTTAAA